>JARJCQ010000080.1:0-498497 GCA_029281465.1 Mycena epipterygia | reverse complement strand
GAATAAGGCTTGGATGGGAGATGGTGCATGTGCATGGTGTAGCGCATGTGGGAGCTCCACAGCGTCTTCTGCATGGTCTTTTGTTTGCAAATGATGCTGCTCTTGCTGTTGAAGCGTGTATCTGGTGCTGTACTGTCCTGTGGAAACACCCATCTCCAGCCACAATACCGCACAAACTTGAGTCGATGATGGCACAGCAATTCAAGACTGGATCAGGTCTTTTTCTCACTCTTTCCATGGATCGTCGCTCCATTCATCTTACCTTCTGAATCTGTAGCATACTCCTGGTTCCGCGTCGTACATGGCATCAAATTCCTACTCGGGCTCGCTAGACTCGGAAACTGAATGCATGGAAGCAGGAACAGCTGTGCATGTTCTCCTGAGATGTGATTTTCATCTTGGGCAGCATGCACAGTGGGAGATGTTTCCACATCTCTTGGAATGGCAAGGTAGAAGGAAGACTTTGGTGCGAGCCATGCGTACATGCTCATTTACTCTCCCCTTTTTTGCTAACCCATTTTGCTAGATCAGCTCCATCTCAGTCTCAGTCTCCAGCTCCCTCCAATGCACACCATCTTACCTATTCACGACGTCCTAGCACCTGGGCCAGGTGCATCCCCAAAAGGACAGGGTGAGCATTCCCCGCAACATCGAAGGTGTGCATTGATCTAACATTGTTTCATCGGCTGCCCAACGGGCTGCTCACTCCATCACAAAGGCTCTGCCATTACATTTGGTTCTATAGATGACAACTCTGCCCCCATCTCATTGTCACCAGCTGTCACACCTGCCATCAAGTCGGAGGTTGTAAAGTCTTTTGGTTAGGTGCCAGCAACGATTGGTCATGTAAATGGCAAGGTGTCCGAAGCCAATAGCTGCCTCGACATCAGTGCCAACCTTGTCCATGCCGCCCCTTCCACCCCCACAAAACTGTTCAAAGACTGTCTTCCAGAGTGCATCTTTCCCAGCCCCTCCCTCACACTCCTGAAAACTCTTCGCCCTCCATGTGCCCACCCAATCTTCCTCAGCATTAGCCCCAGCAGCAGCAAAATCCGTCACAACCTCTGTCGCAACCGTCTCCGCTTGGTGCACACCCTAGAAGATGAAAATATACAGGTACATCTTTGTAGAACTCTGGTGGTCGGCTCAAGCTTACCCATGTTTTAACAATCTTGAATTACAATTTTCGGAGACCTTGTACATGTACCGTATTATTTCCGACTGTCACGTAGTTTAGAATGTTTGTTCACTCGTCCATCAGTGACTTGCTGGCTTGCACACCAAGACATCACAATGTGGTGTCAACAGTTAACGTGCGCACGGAAGGAGGTACTAGCTAATCTAGCGACCGAATTGCAGGTAGAAGGACAGATGGAAAGGGAAAAAAAAAGAAAAACAGCATGGTTCGAACACAGAACCGCCTAGCGATGAAAATTTGCAAGCAATTATACTCATTGACAGACATAGCCAGAACTCTGTTGCAGAATCCCCCGGTATGTACTCAAGCACACTGACTTCGAATATTTGAAAGAAAAAAAAACTTTTCAAATATTTCCAGGACATAGCACCAGGGCCCGACTTAGCTGTAGGATGGAAACACGAACCAGGGGCACTTTTATATCCATTTCCAGTGCAGCCTTCTCGTGATGGAAGGACGGGTCACGAACCATCAGATCATGTATGGTTGTTAAATCTCAGGGGGGAAGCATGCAGAGGGAGCCAGCGAGGGATGGACGATGAAAGTTCGATATCACTGGCCATGGAACAATCGGTGGTGTAAAGACTTCCATTTGAGCTACTCGTATTAGGAAACTCCCACCGGAAATCAAGAATGAGGTTTGTGTGTGCACGGACAGCCGTTTGGCAGGCTGCGGCTTCTTTCGTCTTCCAGAAATGCCGGCATCTGCCCAGCGCATAGTGGTATAATGATATATCACCAGTCTCTGATTAGAGACGTGCAATGATGTATCAGGGCCTGTGGCTCAGAGATCTGCATGATATATCAGCGCAGAGGCTTATCTATATTGGGTTAAATTGTTCTGGATCAGCCAATAATTGTTCTGGATCTGCGTTCTGCGGCGCCCGCTGGCGGGGTAGCCGAGGGTAGCCGTCGGGTGGCAGTGCTCCTCAGGTGACGGCGGCTTATTTACGCATGTTTTCATTCGGCCTCTTCAAACCTCCCGCATCCTGCGCTCGTCCCTGCTGCCGTGCCTCTCCTCTCCGCTCCATACTCGTGTCTGGACATCCTTATCCATACTCTATGCTTCTTGTTCCTTCGTGTGTGCCCTGGCCGTCTGCGCGGGCCGTAATAGCGGTTTCATACATTCCTGCAGCTCCGCCATTTGGGCCGCTCCTGCAGGCTGCAGCACCGGCAGGACACCGAGGATAGCTTTGGTACGTATTTATCTCTCCCTAGCTCAAAAATATGACTGTACACTCTTCTCACCCCGCACCGACGATTTTGGCACCCCGCCTCCCCCGGCGTTTGTGCTGCTCCTGCGTGCCTCGGCATAGGCGGTATGTCAGCATACGCCAAGGAACATGTCTCCCTCCCACTGGCGCTTGAAACTGTGTCCATTGGCCATCCACTCACTGTGCGCCCGCCGTTTTAGTGCCCCCGGTTCTCCCGTCATTTCTGCCCTTCTTCTGCCCTCAGTATCGGGGTGTCCGTCCATGCTCGGTGCTATCTTTCCGTCTCCTTGAAGCACAAAAGCATCTTTCTCCGCGATCAAACCACTGCACGCGAGCATTTTTGGTGCTCTGCCTCTCCCTGCCGCTTCCGCCCCTCCTGGGCCCCCCAGTACTGGCGGCCTGTTTACGTGCTCTCCGTCCTCTGTTTCCCTTTCGTCTAGGCTTCAAATCACGTCATCAGCCATCTGCTCACCGCGCGCCGCCGGTTTTGATGCCCACACCTCGCCCGCCTTTTGCGCCGCGCCCGTACACTCCAGTACCGGCGGGGGGTGAGCACGCCGTCGGACTCATCCGCCTCTATCACTGAAGCTCAAATTTAGTCCGCAGTCGTATGCTCACAGCGCTCGGGCGGTATTTGACCCGCCCTCGCCTGCCGTTTGCGCCGCGGTTACGCCTCCGAACACAGGCGGGATATCAGCGCGAACTCTGGTCCCCCCCCACCTATATTTTAAGCCCGAAATCGTGTTGGTAAACCCTCCGCTCACTGCGTGCAGACTTTTTGATGCTTTGCTCCCACCGGCATTTACGACACTCTTGCCCACTCCAATGAGGGCGGGATATCGGCGCGAGCTTGATGTCATTCTTCGTTATCATTGGAGCACAAAATCGTACCCGTACACCCCTCTACTTATTGCGCAGCGGCCGTTTTTACTGTTGGTACTCATCCTGCCCTCTGCGCCACTCTTGCGCACCCCAGTGCCAACGGGGATGTCCGCAGCCACTTGGGGCAATCTATTGGGTCGTCTTTCCTTTCTAGCCTGTTACTATATATACCCCACTTACCCCGTATCGATGGAATCTATACACATGCCTGTTTTTCCCGCCCTTCCTGTAATCGGTACCTCGTCTGACCTTCAATTGCATTTGATAGCTGGAAAATTCAATCTTATCTTCTCTATCAACTTCTCCGATCTCCAGTTCACCATTTTGGTGGATACAACTGGCCCTTTTCAAATTAGCGGATTAAGCGCCAACGAGCGCTTAATTTCCGCCTCGATACGATCTACTCGTCTGCTGGCACACCAGGTCTGATATTGTTAGTGGCTTATCCACCAACGCCCCACTGGCCTGCGGCATAGGTTTCCTTATTCTTATCATCTTTTGAAAGTAGAACTTTGACTGTTAGTAGTACTGCACCACTCCCAACACCCTTCTCTCCTTTACCCTGTCTCTCGATATCTCACTCTTCACAGGTCGGGGATTTAGGCTAATACGAGGGGTAATGGTCCTCAAAAGCTAAAAAAAATACTGATTGAGGTGAAACTACACAATGAAGCTTGCTGCAATCTAATGAACCTTTACATCCTAGTATCGGTCGTATGTTATTCTTAGTCGCATTCTCCGGTATTTTTTCGTTATATATCTGTCCAAGGTGGTAATTAAGGATCACCTGCGGATATACATCGACTCTAAAGATAACTTTCTTCCGAGATTTCCACAGGTATTTGGAGAAAGTGGACCAAGACTCGTTATGCCTAGCTACTGCGATGTTCTGAATTGGCCAAAACCTGCACTCCGAAAAAAAAATGTTTTCAATCTGAAAGCTTTTTAGATATTTGAGTTCCGCCAGTCAAACCATCATGTTGTACGGTGAAATACTCGCACAATGATCTTTGGATGGTCCAATATGGGCGGTTTTTAATGCATATTGCCAAAATTTTGGACCCCCCACAAACATACCTTCCGAGGTCGTGTATGAATCTAGTTTATAGGTAGAAGACCTTCTACGTAGTCAACGAAGATCATACAGTACGATAGTTAGGCATAAGACTCGTCTAGCTCTGGATAAACCATTCAACATTCTGAAAGAGTCAATATGCGGACTCGGAAGGAGGGGTGCTTGAATGATGAAATTTTTGCTATATTCGAGCTCGGTGGGTCAATACACTCGTTTTACATTGAAATATGTCCAAAAATAAGTTTCAGATGGTGTAATACGGACGGTCTCATACCTGTTGCTAAAAGTTGACCCCCCTGGAATCATATTCTGAGCAGAGGGATAACTTTGATTTGTGGGATTAGGACTTGGTATATGTTCAGCTATGGAAGGAATGAGATACTCGCGCTGCAGTAAAGTAAAACTTGTTTCGCTACATTGCCGAAACGGGAAATCTTCTTTTCGAGCAGTTCAATCTCAACCCTTTCGATGTATTCAACTTTCGTTAGTCAAATGGTGATTTTAAACATCAAAATACCTCCAGAAATGAGCTTCAGACGGTGGAAATACGGACGGTTTTGATGCTGTTGCTAAAACTTGACCCCCCCCAAAATAATACTGTAAGGACAGGGATGAACTCAATTCAAGGTTATGAGATTTTATGTGGATTCCACTAGCAAAATAATGGAATACCCACCCTACAGGACACAAAACTCTGTTTCTTCAATCGCCCGATCGGGCTATTGTGATGTGTTTGATTTCGATCAAAATGACATCTTGACGACGCTCTTCCTTGCACTCTCGCTACATCTCACATTTCGTCGCATCCAGCCCTCCGGGGACCTAGGCGTACCTTCCAGACAGCTGAGAATTGTATATTTCACCTCAAATCTCCCTTCGTTTCCCCCGTCCCGCGGCTCGCTAGTGTCTTCGTTGCCAGCACTACATCCAGCTTTCCCGGAGGCCCCAATCTTCGTATTCGCCACTAAATACGACGGTTTTTCTCTCAAGATATATTAGAAGATGTTGGAGCATATCTGTTGTGATTCTGGGAATAATCAGGTGCGCTACATTTGATTCCAGTTATTCACTACACTTACCCGTTCCCTTCGCCGTTCTGAAGGGCAGACACCAAGTACAGTCGCTTTTTACACTTGTGGTTGATCTAGAATGATATAAATTATGATTGAAAACCAAGAGATCATCTGCAAAATCCCCTGAATACAAAAGTGAGTCGACTGTGTACTTTCCTTGAACTCATCAAGTGCGTGCGCTACACCTGTGCATGCCGGCGATACCGCAGTTCTCGAGGCCCCTGGGACCGTAGAGCGTGCCTGCACGTCGCACAGCCCGAACTGCGTAGATGCAGCCGGCGCGCAGAAGTGTCCCGGGCACCAGAACGAGAGCGGGATGTCGATGAGCCATGCATCTACGCCCGTGGTGCGCACAGCGAATGTCCTGGCTGCAGAATAACTAGGGCGCGGATCAGGAGGAGGGGAGGATTGTGGGGGGCACGGGGAATGAGACCGCGGGTTCGACGAGCCGCACCTGAACGCCTGCAGCGCGCAGTGAACGTCTTGGGGGCAGCTGCCCTAGTGCTCGAGTCAGGAGCAGCACGCAGGATTGTCGCGGGCACGGGGAATGAGACCCCACGTGGTCGATGAGCCGCGTGAACGCCCGCAGCCCACAGCGCGCAACCCGCACAGCGAACGTTCTGGCTACAGCAGCACTGGCGCTTGGGTCGGAAGGAGCGGAGGAGTGTCGCGGACACGGGGAACGGGAGCGCGAGAGCTGGGTCAGGTCGGGAGGAGCCGCGCCCGGGGAACAGAGGCGCATGGCCGATGAGCGGCGCATAAATGCGCGCAACGCGTACAGTGACCATCCTGACAGCCAGGCCAGGTGCCAACGTAGGGCTGGGGCAAACGAGTAAGCAGAATCGATCTGCGAGCCGTATGGGCGCAAATGCGGATGCTAGACCGTGCACGGCCAGGGGATGGGATGCTACGAGTACGGCGGAGGGATAGCACGATGCGAACGGGATGCGAGCGCATCTCTCGCACACCAAGGGTGAGATATATGAAGGGGAAACCGCGGAGCGGGCTGCGTAGGATGTATTTGACAATATCTCATTAAAAATCGAAATTGCGGCGACTGAAGTCCAGGTCCTCCATTTGGTCCTCTGCACTGGGGTCCTCAATATAGCAGCTGCTTCGCCGCCAATTCTCGCTGCAGTCGGCGTCAAACCAAGGAATTGCCCTGCTCGTCGTTGATGGCTCAAGCTCGTCATGCCATCAATATGATGCAGTTATGTCAGCCCGCCTCTTGATCTCTGTGCAACCGTGCCAACCCAAGCGAGCCCAAGCGATACCAGGCGACGCCCCGAGGTCTGATAAACCCAAATGGGAAGACCTCTGAGGTGATATATCATACACGTCTCTGAGCCAGAGGGTATGATACATCATTGCACGTCTCTAACTAGAGACGATGATATATCACCCACCCAAGATCTGGTGATCTGCCAGCATTTGCCCTGCCACGGGCCACGGTCCACCCGGCAGTGCGTTCTCACGATATCTGTTTCTGTCGCCGCGCCCGCCGCCCAGCTTGACTCCCACCTTGAAGTCAGATTCGTCCTTTCACCCCAACTGCCCAGTGCTCTCCAAATGCCCATGATAAATCACAGTTCTGGTTTCCAGATTTACGGTGGAAATTTCTATGAGGTCTCAGGCGACGTGAATCTCCACACCCAGCAGCACCTCACGATCCAGGGCAACCAGGTCCATCGGGCGTTCATTCAGCGATCATCGATATCGGATGCAGACCAGGCACCCGATGGCGGTCCCCATGAACAATACGGTCGGGATTTGACGGGTGCCTCGAGGAATGTGCGCAATGGGATGGCAGTGAGGTCGGCACCGTATGGTGCGTCTAAAATTCTATCGGTAGCTTTCTTGCTCATCTTGCTCGGCAGACATGTCTTCTCGTCCCCGCCTCTTAGCAACAAGTTCCTCTAATGTAGAAGAACAGGCGGGGCCGCTACCATCGAGCTCTGTCGCCTCGTCATCCTCCGGCCGCCACATAATGAGTCCCCACCCCAAGTTCGCGCCTGAATCCAACCCCTTTCCGTTTTCATCTGCTGGTGTTCCTGATGAACCCACGAACTTCCTATACGATGGCCCCTCGGATCGCCTCCGAGGCCAAATCACTCCGCCAATTCACGGCGGAACATTCATTATCGCAGAGAAGTTTAATCACAGCCATGGGGAAGCCGGAATAATTCTTCTACATCACTCCGTCGCGCTGGAGGCACTTTACGACTCTGCAGATAGCTTTCCCCAACCCCGATGCTATCCTGAAACACGGACAAAAATGCTCGATGACCTGTATAGATGGGCGACTGCACTTGAGCCCAGCCTCTCCATCCGATGGCTGCACGGGCCTGCTGGGGCAGGAAAATCTGCCATCATGTACACTCTATGCCAGCGCCTACAGGATGCCGGTCTCCTCGGCGGAAGCTTCTTTTTTAAGCGGGGGGACGCGACGCGCGGGAATGCGAAGGTGCTATTCGCGACACTCGCTTACCAAATTGCACTCCATGATTCCGATTTGAGGCCCCTGATTTCGCAGAGCGTCGAAAAAAATTCATCTGTCGTTGGGAGACATATGGAGGCCCAATTACGCAAACTGATTGTTGAGCCCTGCCAATTGCTCCCAGATGCTCCCAATCTCATTCTCCTTATCGACGGCCTGGACGAGTGCGAAAATGATAGTGCTCAGCTGGAAATATTGCGTTTGCTACGAAACACTGCTCGCGACCATCCTCGTCGGTTCAGAATTCTGATCGCCAGTCGCCCCGAACCCCACATTCGTGAAACCTTCCAGTCCTTCAATGGGCTTGTTGATTTTGTTAATGTCGAACAGTCATTCGAGGACATCCGGCGATATCTTTGTGGCAAATTTGCCCGCATCCGTCGAGAGCACTCAGAAACTATGGGGGAGATTCCAACTCCGTGGCCATCACCGGCCATCATAGATTCGTTGGTTGAAAAATCGTCTGGCTACTTCATCTACGCGGCCACGGTAATCAAGTTCGTTGATGACAAGTACTTCTGTCCGGCGGAGCAACTGGAGCTCGTTCAAACCCGCACCTCCAATGATTCCGATTCGCCATTTGAGGCTCTCGACCAGCTGTACATTCAGATCCTCTCGACAGGCCCCGCCCGGTCTCGGTCTCGACTTTGTGTCATCTTATGTGCCATGGTCAATTTTGAAGAATTACCTCTTGGCCACATCGCACAACTTCTCGGCCTGAAAACTGATGATGTTCGGCTAACACTCCGTAGCCTGCACTCCGTCCTCCAAGTACCACAGGATGGATATCATCGCATCTACCCACACCATGCATCATTCTTCGATTTTCTGCAGGATCAACGGCGGTGTTTAGAGTTTTATGTTGGCCCAGGGTCAGAACACTGCATAAAATTAGCGTACTCAGTTCTCAAGGCAATTTCATGGGTAAATGATAATCGGCTGCCTGCAGGAGACCGTGTTGCTTGGTACGTGCCATTTGCTAGGACATTCAGTCTGTTTTCTTACCCACCGCTCTTCAGGCTCCTTAAACACTCGTGGATTACATGGATAACTTCTATTCCACCTTCCGCAGAGCTTGTTCCCCATATTCATGTGAATCTAGATCTTCTGTGGTATAACTCCACAGGTGAAACGGTCGTTGGAGACGCAGAAAGGCTTTTGATTTGGCTGAAAGTGAGAACAGTCCTCCTTATTTTGACCAGTACTATATTGTTCATGTTTTAGAAAATCCAGCCTCTGCCTGAAGATTTGATTCGGTGTTGGGAAGACTACAGGTTTATGGGTTGCTACGAACAGATACACCGTGATTTATGCCATACACTCGCACGAGGGACCAACTGTAAGGGTTTGAAGCCGTCCCCTCAAACCCTTCATGCTTTTCATGACAAGAGCAACAATTCCTTATGCCTGCCAAGACTAGACGAGCTCTTGTCCCGCTCACCGCATATCATCCATATTTTCCACGCCATTCAGATTCTCGATCTCAATAGACCATCAAACCAGAAGTCCTGGATGGGATTATGGGAAATTCGCGCTGTGTTGGATTTATCATGGGCGGAAATCAGGGCCATAATCTGCTCGCTACGCTCTGTCCTGGGAGAGGAACATCAGCAAATCCGGGCAATCCTTGTGGGTCTACTTTGTTCAGATATCAGCTCTGGAATTACATCCGTGGCTCGTGGATTCCTCCGTCTAATCCCGAAAATCGGTACTGGTGATTTATCCTGCTGGTTCTGGCAAGTGGATTGCCAGATTGCAGTTGCCGTCTAATTAATGCCTCACCAGGGACCATTTTATAACCCGCGAATGGGGGCGACACATCAGATCTTCTCCACACTCAAGCGAACTTTTACAGGAACTCCGTGAATTTGTTCCACCATTCGATGGGGCTACACCTATCTTTAACCTCTGTGCAGTTGAATTCCACGACGTTCTGGAATGGCTCAAAGTGGGTCCCCGCATACCTGTGAAGCAAAAGATTTACGTCTCATCAGGCATTCCCTGATCCACCACCACTGGATCTGATTAACCGATGGAAGGGTTATCTGAGGAAGAGTAAAGATATGGACGGGCACTGCCATCAGACCGAAGATCAACTTGAGGCAAGGTGGCAGGTTCGCCCGAAACAAATTGACGAAGAACAAATGAAACGCTGGGAGCATGCTCTGAATCTGCAACTGCACACTGACATCAAGATGAGCGAAGAGCAAGAGTAGGATCGTATGGCCGACTCCGATCTCCGAGTCCTAGGGAGGGTGACATAACCGACTCTATTCCGAGTCGAGGTGAGCGAAGGAGAAGACTCGAAATTAGAATGGAACGACTTCAACTTCGAGATGAATTATGAAGGTGATGATGTCCAGTTGATGGGCTACTTGCCGTTTTATATGTGAAGAGCTCTATTGTACTACCTGTTCACTTGTACCATGATAAATGAACCGCCGATGCTGACTTAGGTACAACTAAGTATCCCGAACAAAGATAAATTGAAGCTGGTAATGGAAAACGTTCCTACGAAAGTGGCCGAAGATTGGATAAGCGAGTGTGCTGCAGACGGGAGACAATCCATGGTAAAAGGCGAGTATATAAATATCACGGAGTCAGCTTCGAGGCTCACCCGCAACAGTGATATAAATCCTATCGAGCTAAAGACCCGGCTGAGACCGCCAGAGAATTTCGAAGAGACTGGGAGCCTACTAGAGAGATGTGATTCATCAGTATGTTGACAATCGCGAAAATGAACTACAAGGCCATCGGGCGGAGGCAAGGGGAGAAGCCAACACACACGGTCGACTCTGAAGAGAAAAGAATAAAAATGGGCATGCGGATCAGCGTGAAAATAAATTAGAATCCCAATTTTCAAGACACCAGTTGGATAGATTTTACAAGTCGGAACGCATTTGAAACTTGACGGAAAGCACTGACCAGTGACATCCGCAAATTTGCGGTGTGCGCTATGGTGAGACTAGCGTGCGATGCCGTCGGAAATTTACTTATCACGGTCAAGAGGTGAGCAATCTCTGGATCTTTGAATATGATCTGGCGACGCGAATCACTGATGGGACGTCGGATCGTCGGCCTCACATAGCCACATCACTTCATCCTGAGTGTTGAGCTGGGAGCAAGTTGGGAGTAGAAGTATACAAAAGAGTGTAAAGGTGCAGGCAGAGGTGAGTAGAAGCGGCTATATGATTGGTTGTGAAGTATCTTTGTGCTGGGCGAGAGAGCAAGCATTCAAGTGAGGTTTGACGAGTTGATGCCATCTAATGAAATTGCCTTTTCCAGGGGGGGGGGGTCGTGGGAAGTATTCAAAGATCCAGAGATCGCTCACCTCTTGATCACGGTCGTGCACACTGCACTCACAGGTTGTGTTAGATACCGCCGCAAATCTGAATCCTAAATCAAATCAAAAGATCATGATTGAATTATTTTCAAACTCCACCATCACCTTCGGACGTTGCCGCCGGAATCAACTTGGAGCCAACTCGCACCTCTGCCTTACACCAATAAAAAAGAATGGGAAACAAGAGGAAATACTGGCACTGCCAAGCACGCCTCGCATGCTTGGAAGCCGCCCCCCGAAATTTACTCAACTTATTTCCAACGGAACGGGCCACAGCTACTAGTTAGGGCTGCCACCCGTGCCCTTGACGGGCACGGCCGTGGAATCGACGGGGTTTTGACCGCACGGGCCCTCATCAAATAGCCCGTGGAGTGGTCTAAGAATTTGCAGACGGGCGGCACGGTCAATGGGATAGCCGTAATGGGTGCACAGCTGAGTTCAAATATTTTAAGATGTGTGGCTGTCGGGTGTTGTTCCTATACGTCGATGTTGAAAGTTAGCCTACCAAAGCAATGCATGTACATGGCCCATGTGCTCCCTCAACAGTCCTCAATACACCCCGGAATCTTGCTGCATGAAGAAGGCCCTACAACGTGCGAATCAGTGAGAGTTGGAAGAAATCGTCAGTTAATTAGGATTCAAACTCTGCCATCAGCTTGCGGCAAATGCCGATATCAACACAACCATTCGAAGGCTGGAACACAGATGGGTGCGTAAAATGAGTGCACCTGTACATTAGAACATCACTGTGTTCCGACCCCCAGTAGACGGACCCCCGTCTACATTCAGCTAGCTCTATCTAGCTTTATCTACATTCTTCTACATACGTCTAAGTGCATCTACGCTCCTATGTAGACAGAGCTTTGTCTACATTCGGCTACATTCGGCTACATGACATAGAGGCGGTGCAAATAGCTCCGTCTACCTCTGCCTTGCCTCCGTCTACCTCTGTCCGTGTCGTAGATGCATCTCCCTCTTGTCAATCTCACGTTTTTATCGCTGTCGGTGTGATCTTTGGTTTATTCTCGCCTTTCACACATGCCACAGCTCTGTAGGCGAGTGGGTGGGCACAACAATTCATATAATAACAGTGTCAACGGCTTCTCATCAGCCCTAGTAACCATGGAAGCCGTATCAGACGCCCATGCCAAACACACCACTCGATCAGCCCGGATTTAGCCCGGATCATTTGAACAGTTGTGAACTTCGAACCTCCTTCAGAAAACGGCAGGCTGGATATTCTTCAGGTCCTCTGGGCAGCCGGGCCATAAGCTGACTTGAAATGGACTCTGTCTGTAGGTCGGTCTACATGGGTGTAGGTCTGTGTACCTCCGTGGAGGTCCGTCTACGTTGATGTATGCAGGTAAACATACCTAGAGGAACGTAGACATATGTGCACCACATGTGTCTACATGGTGTAGACATAGGTACACAGAGGGGTCCGTCTACGCTCCGTCTACCCACGTAGACAGACCCTCCATCTACAAGGGGTGGGAACGCAGTGCATATACAACTCAAAATCAAGACCGGGTTCACTTTCTGATTGAAGGAGAATTTAGCTGTTGAACGGCCGTGACAGCCATGTTTCTACGGGTTCAGGCTGTTAGAGTGTCAAACCGTGCCGTCGAGGTTTGTAAAAAAAAAAAACTAACACGTGCGATGGGTGCCATCAAACCGTTACAATGGCAACAGGCGGCAGCTTTACTATTAGTATTACCTGTTAACGAGACCACCCACCGAGGAGTAACACGAATACCAACTTCCCTGGTAGTAAGTAGACGACGAGTAAGTCTCGTTAGTAAGTCTCGTTTGATGCTAACACGAGAACGACTCGCAGTGACGACGCGTCTTTTCAATAAAATATCCATTCGTTTGATTCGTTAGGAATTGAGGTGGGTGAATCCAAAACCGAAATGCGCGCGCTCGAAAGAGGATAAACAAATTAGACCCATACATCAACCATATTGCCACAAATAAAGCCAACTATTGGTGGTGCTCCATAAGTAATATCAGAACAACACTAGCTTCTGCTCCAGATTGTTGTTGTCGACGCTAGCGTTGGTTAGGGGGAAGCGGAAGGAAAGTGCAGACATTCTAAGGAAGGGGCTGCAGTTGGGCCGATTAAAGAAACCCCCTCCCCCCTCCCCTCCCCCTCCTCAAAAGACACAAAAAGTTCCTCCCGCTCACGCCCGCATCAGCGCACGGGCGCGACCCCGCAGTCTGATCCTGCGGTGTGAGTAGCCTGTCTCATTAATATATTCACTCGTTCCAGAGGACGCTGCCGATTTGAACTTTTGAGGCACGGTTGATGCCCTACATTTTTCGTCCGTGGAATAAAATAGAATAATCAAATAGCGGATGAACATCATAACGTGAGGCCCAAGGGCATCGCCCGCTAAAACGATAACGTCAGTGAGACAGGAAATTGAACTAGACACGCGTGCATATGTGTTCGGAATCCAACATGGCACTTAGGCAGATGCTTTTTTTTGAGAGAGCATACAGTTGAACGTTGAACTTACTCATGACTTCCAAAGATCGCCAACGGCCGCTTCGGCCCCGATACCCCGAACCGCCATCTGGCTGCATCCGGCATGACTTCCCTGTCAGCCAGGAGATCCGCGGTGAGGCAAAGAACGGATTTGCTCAGGGCATACATGAGCCGAGTACATACTGCATAGGTCTTTAGACTTGGTATCAGGAAGCAGTGGCGGAAGCACAAACTGTCGCGTTCATGTCGGATCTGCGCGGAGTGATAACAGTGATGCGCTTGACGTGTACGAGCCATGCCGGTGCTCTGGCCGAAGCCCTGGGTCCCGAAAGAGGGATCGGCTTGATCCGAAGAGCGGCATGTTGGGAGTATTTATCCATGGTCTTTCCAGGAGCTCTCCGGCGTCATGCGAGCCTCTTAAATACAGCGAGTGCGACTCGGACATTTCTGAGTGTTTGTAATCTCCCATTTCCTAACTCTTAATCCCGCTTCGAGTATAGCATAACTCTCCTGTGTAGTACTGTTTCCAAGGTACGTGTTGAGCTCATTTTTGGTTGATTTCAGGAAGGACTATTCTTAACTGTCGTGCCGATTATTCTTCAAATCGTGCTACCGCGGTATATCAGCATCTACTTATCTCTACTGATATATGTAGCATGTCAAATTCTTCACACTCAGAATCAAGCCTCATCTTTAAACCGACGGTTCCCCGGTCCATAATATAAAAACTGAGCAATCACGAAAACGGAAGCAGATACAAGTTTCTCAAGTCACTGAAGGTGCCGAATTGATTCGGGGACATCAGACCTATTACAATTGCCTGATCCTGACCTTTTACTCACGAGTGGAATTGCGGCAATTATTCCCTCCTTTCGAGCTTCTTTAAATTTATTCAAGCTGCGTTTTTCCGGGGTTGATTCAATTTGTCCATAATTCGGATCAGAGAACGGGTATATTGGATTCAGTCCCGGAGTATTTTTGTGAGCTGCAAGATGTACAGTACCTCTTCCCTTTATGATTCAGGGAACAAGTCTGGATGCTGAATCAGATCTCAAGGAAACAGTAAGCTTGACCTAAGTAATTTCATTTTAATGGCCGTCCATCGTGTCATGCTAATGTAGGGTGTGTTAAATTCTGGAGGCCTGCGCCCTTTTATTTTGTCTCGCGCGTCAGACTTGGAACTTGCTTGCATTCCTTGAAACATGTCAAGTATGAATGTCTTCACGCTTGAACCATCACTATCCAATTTTCACTCCTCCAAGCTGTGATATGTTGTTGCTCCTGATATTTTCTCCTTTCTTATTTATCACAGCAGGGAATTTCGAAGGAAAGTACACGGTCCGATACGGGGAGATTTCTCTGTAGACAAGCGCTGCTGACTTGGCTCGTGGATTCATGATCATTCGTCTAGTCCGTGCCTAAATTCGCAGCGCCCGGGGATCGAGGTACTCACTGGCAGCCAGGCAGTCCGGAAGCGCGAGACTGAGAGGAGCGCCCCATCGCAACACGCTCGCTTTGAATGTGTACAGGTGCGTGAGACGTGGCGGCGTCGCAGTTTTAGCTCTCCCAGCCCCCAGAGGTGTAAGTGATTCGCCACATACAGCAACAGTTGCGGTCCAGGCATACAGGGTTGTTCAAGTTCCTACTTGATGTCAGGCGAGTAGAACGATTGGGATGGAGCATGCGTGAGGATGGCCGGCCCGTCGAAATGCGCTTGTGTGTAAGCTTACCAGCAAGTAAGTCCACGGAAGTGAAGTGCCGTGTGCGTTGAAGGAGAATGCTGCTGTGGAACGGTGGCGTGGGGTCGAGAGAACAGTAAGTGCATCGTCGAGTCAAGTATTCGGATTGGATTGGGATTCTGGCTGCGAGTCGTTCTAGATGTGTTCACGAGTAGAGCTTGGACTTTCGTTAGGTTTGCGAAGGACAGAGAGAGAAAGAGAAAGCGGAGTCGTTCCTCGGTCTTCCGCTCAGAGTGGAGATAAGTCGTAATCACCATCAGACGGAGGAGTTAAACTCTCCTCCAACTCTCCTCCAGCTCTCCGACGACGACGAAAACAACGGCCGTCAGTCCGTAGGGAAAAATTGCGAGGGGCGTCTCCAGAATGCATTTAGCGGAGCTGATGTGGCCCGCGCCGAAGACCGAAGACCGAAGACCGAGCCCGGAGTTATTTAGCCTAGCTCAGACGCGGATTTAGCCTAACTCAGATGCGGATTTAGCCTAACTCGGACGCGGATTTAGCCCAACTCGGACGCGGCCGAGGTGTTTGGAATCCAGGATGGTGAGTCTAAACAGCGTGGGCTCGATTCCGCCAGTGTGAGCTCGGCTACGGGACGGCGTTGGATAGGGCTGCGGTGAGTGATTGATTTTAGAGCAAACAATATACTTAACATGTCTAAATTTGTCTAGCGCGCCTAAATTTGGGCATTGAGGTTGACCCCCGCGCGTGAGACCGAGGGCAAGCCGCAAGCCGCAAGCCGCGATGCCGCTAGCACGTTCGTACAGGTGCGCAGTTCGCAGACCTGTGAGACGTGGCGGCTGCTCAGTCGCTCGCAATTTTAGCTTGTTCGGGGTGTACTAAGTATATTCGTTATAGACAGCAGCGCTCATTGCGGCAAGCGGGGTTCGGCGGTGAGACGCGGTGGCGATGGCAGTTGGGAAGGTGGGAAGGAGGAATGATATTGAGGAAATGGCGATGGGTGGAACCATATAAAATAAAGAGGATGGACACGAGTGAGCCCGGATGCGTTTGGATGACGTGTACCAGTAGGAACGAGCAGTAGCGGAAGCCTGAGAGTTCTTGAGAATCCGGGTCCGAAGAGAGTGAATCTGAGCGAGGGGTGTGCTGAAGGATCGAGAATGGCAGACGTCGAGAGATTTAGACGAATTTGACGTCATCGAGCCAGTTTCCGCTCCAGATTCCTGCTACCTTTAGGTACAGGTTCTTATATAGCGCCCCATCAAACGCTTTTTGGCGGAGCATCACATTTTCGTCAGCAGTTTTCGCGTCAGCATCTTTTCTCTCTGCCAAAAGGGCACGGGCCGACCCTCATGCCGCTTTTGCCGGTTGATGTTATACAATTCTGATTATCATCTCGCTCAAGTTCGAAGTTGGACCATCGAACTTTGAACCAGAACATGTACATAACATTTCCACTGGGATTCAGTGAGATCTGATTTCTGCACACTTTGGTTCTCAAACCATATATGTGATTTACGAGGCTGGTGGCAACCGAGCGAAACTTTGAGCCGCTCAATTAAATCACTTTACAGTAAGTAATTCATGGAAATTTATAGCAGTGCCAAGTTGAATCCACTGGGAATAGGATTTACTCATTTCTTAGCAGAACATGGTTCACAGTGATTTGAACAGTTGCAAATGGTAATTAAATGAAATGTGTCTATCTCAGGTTGTGTAATAGTTCACCAGGGCTCAATGTGAGCTGGTCAACGCGCAAGCGGCGACCGAGCGAACTTTGAGCCGTGCCATTAAGTAGTACTTACCATGAAGTTGTGGTTTTCAACTTGAATATTCAACTCTTGGACAGGTGGGTGTCTGAGTCACAGAACTAAGAATCCAAGGTTAAAAGACATTTTAATTGGTAGCAGGCTGTGCCGCTCGTCGGCCCTACCCGCTTTATTTTCTTCTTCATTTCAGAAGTAGAGTTTTCGTTGGGACAAAGACGAGACAGAGAAAGATTTTAATCCAAAGCGCAGAGAAGGTGGCCCAGGCACACGTTCCAGGTGGTCGCGGATAAAAGGCCCGGGTGAGGCACGAGCCACAGTGATGACATAATCTCTCGGCTGACATACGACAATCGATTTCGTCCTCTTTCGTCCTTCCACCATGTCCCGTCTCGCAAAGTCAGTCTCCCTCCTCCCTGCCCTCCTCCTGCCCCCGGTCTTCCTCCTCATACCCGTCCTCTCCTTCAATGCGCTGACTGACGCCTCTCCGCAGATCCGCGTCCTTAATAATCACTCTCTGCGGTGCCCTGACGCACTCGTTCCTGACAGTCCAGCTAGCGGGCTCGTGGCGCACACTCCGCGCGCTGGACGCCGAGAACGATCTCGACGCGTGGAAGCTCGACGGGCTCAAGGTCCTCTTCGCGCTGCTGGCGCTGTATCTCCAGGCGGGCGCCTTTGTCTCGTTTGTCGGCTTTTATGGGGTCTTGAAGGTGTGTCTGCGCAGTCAATACTCGTCGTACCACTTTCTTGTCCTTTCCCCTCTTTTCTGATATCCCTGATATTCCTTCGTCGCCACCCTACTCGCCTCGCCCTCGCCTCGCTCCCTCGCTCCCTCGCCACGACCCGCTAACGCTAACTCACCCTAGAACAAAGCCTCGCACGTCCGCCTCTACCGCGACTGCTCCGCCGCCGACCTCGCCTTCACCGTCTTCATCACCGTCCTCGCGGGGTACGCCGCCTGGGCCCCCGGCCGCCTCGCCTGCGAGGAGCTCGCGCGCCAGCCCGAGCTCGCCCAGCTCCTCGCGCTCCTCTCCCCCGACGAGACCTGCGAGCGCTGGCTCGAGCGCGCCGCCATCACCCTCCTCTCCGCCATGGTCGTCCTCACCGTCGTCCGCCTGCACTTCCTCCTCGCCGTCTCCACGCACTACGCGCACCTCCTGCGCCTCACGAGCGCCGGCGGGCCCGGGGGCGAGCAGTGCATCCGCCTGCTGCCGCTGCCGCCGAACGTCCCCGCGGCGGACGTCGTGTACGCGCCCGTGCACTGCCCGAGCGGGAGCCCGCTCGACAGCGCGGGCACCGCCGAGGTGTGGGTCCGCGCGCAGCAGCCGACGCCCGCGCAGCTCGAGGCGGACGCGGGGCTGCTCGATGCGCGCGTGGTGCGCAGCAAGCGCGAGTGGATCTAGGGACTGCTCCTGCTCCTGGCCTGCATCTACGCATACGTACCGACGCAGATACCGACGCACGTTTTTGATAGTGCGATACCCCGTGTACATACCCCCACCACACCCGCACCCGCACCCGCACACCCGCATCTCCGCCCGTCCTCATACCTACCCGTCCTTCCTCATACATACCTGCGCTGCCCGCGCCTACTCCCCTTTATATCTCCCGTCCTCACTTCCCTCTGCCACGTACTCCTGCTACGTATACTACGTACGCCTCACATCCCTCCCCTGTTCTTATTTTTCGCCGTAGACACCACGCCCACTGTCGCTGCTGTACGAGTATCCGATTAAATTTAATGTCGGCGCGGTTTGCGTTAATTATTTCTTTGTACATCCCCTCTATGTGTGTGCGGGCTGCGATGCATGCAGGTGGTTCTGTGTACGGGCTGAGGCGGGGACTCTGCGATTCGCTTGATAGTATGTAAATCTGCGCCGCTGACGCAGGCTGACGTGTCCGATCCGCGAAAACATACAAAATTACGACATGGGTTGCGGCAACGGCCCGGTACCTACCTGTTCATTTCTTGGGCGCACGATTTTCGCAAAACATACGATCCTATTCCCTCCCGCATTAATATTTTCTCGACATACGATTTTTATTCTGCGACATACGATGTCTATCTCACTTTTTTTTTTTACAAATAAAAGAAATTGTGGTGTCATTTTTACCGTGCACCGCCACCGGTGATTTATAAATTTGAATTTGAATTTTTTTTGAGATAGGGACGTGAGACTGATTACAATGACAATTTGCTGAGACCTGAGATCTGAGTCATCCCGGTTGGGTCAGGGCCGATCGGGGGCGGGTGTAAGTTCAACGTTCAAGTGTACGCTCTGAAAAAAAAGTATATGCTCAGTTGTCGTGTTGGATTCCGGAGTGCGCATGTCTGAAGTTCGATTTCGTGTCTCACTGACGGTATCGTTTTAGCGGACGATGTCCTTGGGCCTCCAGCTTAAGTTATCGAGGTTCGTCCGCTATTTATTTGTTCTATTTTATTCCACGGACGAAATGTAGGGCATCGAACGCACGCTGGAAGGTGGAATACCGAACTTGCCTGAAAAGTTCAAGCACCACCGGCACCACTTTCACCCAGCGACAGCGACGCACTTCAGCTTCGTCTAGAGCAGAATAAGATACTAGGCTCCCTGTAGCAGCAGGAATGAATAGCCTCGCGGAACTGCACCGCGCGCGCGAGCGGGAGGAGCCTTTTAAGTGTCTTTTGAGGGGGGCGGTCCTTTAATCGGCCCAGCTGCAGCCCTCGAGTCCTTGGATGTCTGCACTTTCCTTCCGCTTACCCCTAACCAACGCTAGTGTTCTGATATTACTTATGGAGCACCGCCAATAAGTGGCTTTATTTGTGGCAATAACAATTCATCGATTGGCTGACATATGGGTCCAATTTGTTTATCCTTTCTCAGACGTGCCGCATTTTGATTTTGGATTCACCCATCTCAATATCCAAGGAATGGGGGTCACCCATTCCTTGGAGGCCGCACAATACAGGAAAACAAATGGGAAGAACGCCGAGCATCAGGTATAGCAATATTGTATGCTACGTGAACTGCTCACAATCCGTCTTTTTAGATCTCGATAATGGACGAAAATGAGGAAACCATGGCTCGTATCCAGATGGCCGTTGACGAATGGCTCGAAAGCCGCGAGGAAGATGAGAAAGAAAGTTCTCGGGCCGTCAAATGCTGGATCGCCAGCTCATTGGAAGTTGGGCTCAGCTGACCCTCGGGTTACATCTGTTCGAATCGAGGCAAAGAACCAAATTAATTCGACGTTCCGTGACTTCAACCAAAAGCTTCGCGAGTACTTGGCGCGTCACCATCTGGCATATGTCGTGCGCCCTGACCAGGATATACAGGTGTGTCTTACATTCCGTTGCTCATTCAAAATTTGCATAATCCTCCTGCAGATTGAAGCATGCAAGGTTCTTTATGTCGACTATCAATCCAAGGTTGATTGGAAACTCGGGCGGGATATTCTCCGCTGCAATGCCCAGTTTCATGGTCGATCTCGGTATGATTCCATTATCTACGAAGCTCACGACAAAGACTTAGCCATGGGTCAACTCGAAATGGTTTTCTGCTGGCATTTACCACGCAAGGTTTGCCTAGATCTCGCCATGATCAAACCTTACTGCAAAAGCTTCTGGGCTGCTCGCACACACACCGATTGTCCCATGCGGGAGTGGGGTCCCAGAAGTACATTTATTGCGCTCGAACATGTTACACGTGGGGCGCTGCTGTGTCCCATTTTTGGGGCATCGCGCGAGGTTCTCTATGTGATCGATTGTGTTGATGAGGATATGCTTTTGCGTGTAAATGAGATAGGTTAATAGATTAATTCAATTTTGTATTACTATGCATTCTCAAAAACCTAAAAGATCGGCAAGTACTCATAAGCTGTTCATATCCATCTCAAGCCGAATATCCATCCTGGGATAGTTTGAACATCTCGAGACCGGTTACAAGCCCCCTTGCGGGCGGCTTCAGACTGGTTTTAATCCCATCCCATCCGGTAATCCGAGTCAATCCGTTCGAACCGATTTACCTTTTTTCCGACATGGTATTTTATTTGACAAGACGCGTCCAGGCTGCGAGTCGTGTCCGTGTTGACATCCAAGCGATAATTACTCGTTGTATGCCACTCCTACCGGTAAGGTTGATATGGTGTTGCTCATCAATGTGGGGCCATTGGTTCCCCTGAATCTCGAAGACATTTTGGGTGCATTTTGGCGGTGAGTTTTCCGCAGCACCGCGCCGGCTGCGAGCTGAAGACAGATGCTTGACAGTGATGGTATTTCCTCTTCATCCCCATTTTACATTTTATTTATTGGTATAAGGTAAGCAGTTGGTTCTGGGGGCAACTTCCGACGGTGATAGCGGAGTTTGAAAATAGTTCAACCACGATCCTTAGGATTCAGATTTAAGTGTAAGGTTTGCGGTTTAGTCTCTACTAAACACAACCTGAAAGTGCATGACCGTGGCAAGAAAACTCCGACGGCCTCGCACGCTACTTTCACGGTGGCGTGCGCTGCGAATTTAGGCATGTCACTGGTCAGTCAAGTTTCAATTGAGTTCCGACTCGTAAAAATCATCCAACTGGTGTCTTGAAAATTGTAATTTATTTTCACGTTGATCCCCATGCCCATTTATATATCCTCATCTCTTCAGAATCGACCCCGTGGTTAACTCCTCCCCTTGCCTCCGCCCGATGGCTTTGTAGTTTATTTTCGCGATTATCCGCATACAGACGAATCACATCTTTCTAGGCTCCGAGTCTCTTCTCTAATCACGG
Organism: Mycena epipterygia; assembly: GCA_029281465.1. Taxonomy (NCBI): domain Eukaryota; kingdom Fungi; phylum Basidiomycota; class Agaricomycetes; order Agaricales; family Mycenaceae; genus Mycena; species Mycena epipterygia. The sequence goes on along the minus strand of JARJCQ010000080.1, from coordinate 476,509 downwards.
AGATTCTCTCAGTCTCCTTCTTCACGCACGGCCATAAATTCCTCCTACGCGTCACTGATCTTGATGTCAGCGTGCAGTTGCAAATTCAGAGCACACTCCCAGCGTTTCATTCGTTCTTCGTTAATTCGCTTTGAGCGAGCCTGCCACCTTTCCTCGAGTTGATCTTCGGTCTGATGGCAGTGCCAGTCAAGATCTTTACTCTTCCTCAGATAACCCTGCCACTGGTTAATAAGCTCCAGGGGTGGTGGATCGGGAAATGTCTGATGAGGCATAAATTATGGCTTCACAGGTATGCGTGGACCCACTTTGAACCATTGCAGAATGTCGTGGAATTCGACTGCACAGAGGTTAAGGATAGGTGTCGTCCCATCGAATGGGGGAACAAATTCACGGAGTTCCTGTAAAAGTTCGCTTGAGGGAGGAGAAGATCTGATGTGTCGCCCCCATTCTCCTGGCACAAAATAGTTCCTGGTGAGTCATTGGTTTGACGGCAACTGTATTATAACAATCCACTTGCCAGAACCACCAGGGTAAATCACCAGTATCAATTTTCTGGATTAGACGAATGAGTCCACGAGCCACAGGTGTAGTTCCAGAGCTGAGGTCTGAACAAAGCAGACCCACAAGCATTGTGCGAATTTTGTGATGTTCATCGCCCAGGACAGAGCGCAGCGAGCAGATAGCAGCCCTGATTTCATCCCATGATAAATCCAACACAATGCGAGTTGCCCATAATCCCATCCAGGGCTTCTGGTTCGATAGTCTATTGAGATCAAGAATCTGCATGGCATGAAAAATATGTGGTGAGCGAGACAAGAGCTCGTCTAGTCTTGGAATACATAAAGAATTGTTGATCTTTTCATGACAAGCACGAAGTGTTTGAGGGGACGGCTTCAAACCCTTACAGTTGGTCCCTTGTGCGAGTGCATGATATAAACCACTGTGTATCTGTTCGTAGCAGCCCATAAATCTGTATTCTTCCCAACGCCGAATCAAATCTTCAGGCGGAGGCTGGATTTCCTAAAACATGAACAATATAATACTTCTCAAAATAAGGGGGACGGTTCTCACTTTCAGCCAAATCAACAGCCGTTCTGCGTCTCCAATGATCGTTGCACCCGTGGAGTTATACCACAGAAAATCCAGATTCACATGAAAATGGGGAACGAGGTCTGCGGAAGGTGGAAGGGAAGTTATCCATGGAATCCACGAGTGTTTAAGGTGCCTGTAAAGGGGTGGGTAAGAAAAATGGACTGAATCTCCTCGTAAACGACACGTACCAAGTGACATGGTCTCCGGCAGGCAGCCGATCGCCTGAAATTGCATTGAGAACTGAGCAAGCTAATTTTTTGCGGTGTTGTGAACCGGGCCCAACATAAAAAGTGGACGACCGCTGTTGATCCTGCAAAAAATCGAGAAATGATGCATGATGTGCGTAGATGCGATCGCCGGACTGAGGTATTTCGAGGACAGAGTGCAGGCTACGCAGTGTTAATCGAACATCACCACGTTTGAGGCCGAGGAGTTGTTCAATGTCACAGGCAACTACTTCTTCGAAATTGACCATGACACATAAGATGTCACAAAGTTGGGAGCGACATCGGGCGGGTACTGCCGAGAGAATTTGGATGTACAGCTGATCAAGTGGGGCAAAGGGCGAATCCGAATCTTTGGAAGTGAGTTTTTGAACAAGTACCAGTTGTTCTGTTGGACGAAAGTGCTTGTCATCGATGAACTTGATGACCGTAGACGCGTAAATGAAATAACCGGACGATTTTTCAACCAGCATGCCGAGGATGTCGGACGATGGCCAGGGTGTGGGAATACTTCCCATAGTTTCCCGGTGTTCACAATGGATGCGCGCAAATTCATCCAACAGGTACCTGTGGACATCCTCGAATGACTGCTCGACATTGACGAAATCGAGGAGTCCGTGGAAGGAAGGCTCTTCAAAGGTTTCGCGAATGTGGGGTTCTGGTCGGCTCGCGATCAGAATTCTGAACCAACGAGGATGGTCGCGGGCAGTGTTCCGTAGTAAACGTAGCATTTCTAGCTGGGCACTTTCAGTTTCGCACTCGTCTAGACCATCGATAAGGAGAACAGCAGTAGGGGCGTCTGTCATCAATAGGAACGGTTCAATAACGAGTTTGCGTAATTGAACATCCATGTGTCTCCCCACGACCGATGAATCATCTTCGACACTCTGCGAAATTGTGTTCTTCAAATTGTCATGGTGGAGTGCAAGCTGGTAAGCGAGTGTTGCGAATAGCACCTTCGCATTCCCACAAGTCGTGTGGTCTTGCTTGAAAAAGAAGCTTCCGCCGAGATGACCAGCCTCATGCAATCGCTGGCACAGACTCTGCATGATAGCAGATTTCCCAGCACCAGCAGGCCCGTGCAGCCATCGGATGGAGCGAGGGGAGTCGTCGGCGATAGCCCATTCAAACATGTCATCAAGCATTTTTGTACGTGTTTCAGGATGGCATCGAGGCTGGGGGAAGCTGTCCGCAGAGTCGTGAAGTCCTTCCAATGCGACAGCGCGATGTAGAATATGTATCCCAGCTTCATCGTGGCGATGATGCACATTCTCCGCAGTAATGAACGTTCCGCCGTGAATTGGCCGGGTGGATTGGCCTCGGAGGCTCTCAGAGGGAGCATCGTGGTTTTTTTCGTACAGGGAGTTCTCGCGTTCACTAGGAACACCATGGGATGGAAATGCAGACGAGTTGAATCCAGGCGCGGATTCGGGAAGGGGATTCATTCTGTGTTGGTCCGTGGCAACTCCATGAGAGATTGATGGTAGCGCCTCCCCCTGTTCTTCCGGATCCGAGGAACTCTTTGCTCCTACCCGTGCATGAGAAGACATGTCTACCGAGGAATATGAGCAATAAAACTATCGGTAGAGTGTTAGTCGCACCATACGGCGCGGACCTCCGTGCCGTGCCATTGCGCACATTCCTCAAGACACCCGTCAAATCCCGGTCGTATCGTTCATGGGGACCGCCATCGAGTGCCTGAGCAGGACCCGATGATGGCTGAGCGAACGCTCGATGGGCCTGGCCGTTCTGGACCGTGAGCTGCTGGTGGGTCTGGAGATTCACGTCGCCCGAGACTTCGTAGAAGTTACCACCGTAAATCTGGAAGTCAGAACTGTGGCTGATCATGGGCATTGATGAGAGCGCTGGGCGGTTGGGGTGAAGGGAAAAATCAGATTTCAAAGCGGGAGCTAAGCTGGGCGGCGGCAGAAACAGCTATTATTGTGAGAACGCACTGCCTGGTGGCTCGTGGCAGGCATTTATTGATGGCACAACCGCAGCTGCCGGCATGTCTGGAACATGACTGAATGCAGACTGAATGCCTGTGGTCCTTTAATCACGACATTTGTGGGAATTCGGGTTTGAGGACGTTACATAAGTGAGGTCGCAAAGAAATTCAAAGAGATGATGCGCGGAGATTGGGATTTCTTTGCGGGTTGCATATTTACATCGAGTCAGTAAGCACCATTTCAGACAGCAATTTCTTGGATTTCTTGGGGCCGCTGCTTGAGCTGGATGAGAATACACAGACCCTGCTCGTAGTTATGACTCAGGCGAGAGATCAGCATTAATATTCCTTTCGGTAAAACTTCACGATACCGTCCAGGTCCCACGACTCGTTCTCACGCTCCAAACAAGAACCAAACGCCGGATTTACAGCAATGACCCAATCGGGGTAGGGAGATGACTGCGCCGAAGGACAGGGAAACAGCATGAGCCAACAACGACTCTGGAGAAAGGCGGCGTTTTGAGGGATGTAGTGGGCATGGCTATGTTCCGAGTGATTCGGACATGCCCTTTACAATATAATAATCTATATCATTTTCCCATGCATTTTCCCATACATTTACGATACTGTATTTACCGACGTCTCGGGATGTCATCTTACGCTTCGTCGAATCAACGCCAGTTTCGGGGCTACCTGCCCTTCGAGTTCAGCCACTCTCTTTGTCACGGGGCGCCTGCCCTGTAGCGGCCGGGCTTCGAAATATGCTCTAGTCTCGGACCGAATTGCTTGTTGATGCGTGCCTGGATCGCCACCCTGATTGCTTCTCACGGTTGCACTCCTTGCGTTTTCTCTTGATAACTCTGGCATAGGACCACGGAATGTACTGTCGAAGGCTAGGTTCCCAAAATCCCCAATCCGGGGATTTTGGTCTGGACAGGTTTTGGAGGAATCTGGGCGTTTTTGTCCGTCCTGGACCTAGCCGAGGGCTGATGGGATCACCTGAAAAGTGTACTATTTGCTCCCACGACCAAGAAAATGCCTATTTTTCTTCCAGCCTAGTTTTCGACGTCGCTTTCGTCGAATTGGAGCGATCGAGCGAGTTTTCGCACCGAAGCAAGTTGAAATAGGTGGTTTTCGCCAAAAAAAATTGGACCAAACCTCGGCCAGATCTCAAATTTTGTCCGGACAGGACCTGGCATTTTTGCCTTCGACCCCTAATTTTTGTCCATCCTGGACCTAGGTTTGGAGGGAAAATTGTCAAAATTTTGTCTGGCGCCAGACCTGGCCTCCCAGGGTATATTCCGGGGTCCTTCTGGCATCCTACATGAAATCTTTCAACGTGATCTCAATTCCTTCTAAATGAGCCCAGCTTTCTGACAGATATTCTACTACTGATATTTCTACCGGGCTAAAGAAGGGCAAGGCATACAGCGCGACATGGTGTGTCGCAAAAGTTGAAATCTAAGTTGTCTTCCTTGGGGTACAACTTCGACGTTGCAGCCGGGAACATGCTCAATCGTGTGTACCCGCTGCGCCGCAGGGGATCCTTGACACTCATGAGAAGGGCGGTCTTCGGGTGGGGGGTGAAGTGCACCTTTGCCGAGTCGGGAGGGGCAAACTAGGGGAAGGGTACGACGAGTGGAAAGGACATATGGGATCGTGAACCTTGTAAAGCGAAGTAAGTATTAGTTAATAATACATACACGGGGCCGGAACGCAGTGATTACAGTGTTTGCAGAAAGTGCAGAAAACCTTGGCTGCGCCACATGTTAGACAGCGCCACTCGAATTTTTCCTTTGTTCTCCTTCGTTGGAGTCGCATTATTTCCCGCCTCAGTACGACCTGCCCACTGGCTACCAGATTACTCCGATGCCTGAGCCTTCTTCAACATTTTTGAATGAGTTGGATTGGCGTTGGAGACGAACGGTGAGTGCGTGAGGTATATATAGAACAAAAACATGTGGTGTTTACATAATTTTTCCGAAAAAAAAAGAAAAATGGCGCAGCCAAGGTTTTCCGCAAACGCTGTAATGGCCTCACAGAGAAATTCCAACGGATGTTGGGCGGGGATTGGGTGGAAGACGGTAACTGATGCCGATGGCGGTGCACATCGAACACAACCTGGTCAATGGCCACGCGGCGGGTCCACGACAAGCGTACTTCCGAGTCAATAAATCTCAACAGCGTAGACTAGTTTGAATCTAGCCATAGCTTTAGCGAAAAAGAAGGAATTTGATTGAGGTCAACAAGTACGAGATTCATGGGAAGCTCTTGCCTCGCTGGTTGAGATATGCCTGTGAAACGATAAATTATGTTTCGACTGAATTCATGTTGTGAGCTCGAAGCAAGAAACAGACTCCCGAGGTTAAGTTCGTTGGCGCGTTGCATAGTTGTAATGCAACGAGGGAGTGAACACTGGCCATGGACGTCAGCCTCCAATCACCATATTTACAGAAATATTACATTCGGTGTAGGTGGAGTACAAGATATTCTGTAACAAAAGTCAGATAAACGACACAAAGCCTAGAGACATACGGTGCCACACCTTATCCCGACCAGAGTTCCGCGCGCGAGAACTCCCACACAACTTCCTTTTGAATTCGCAGCTCTCGCAGCCGCACGACGACACTCGTGTCAAGCTCCCGATGATGACCCTGCAGCCAATACATCCGGCTTAGAAACGGTGCTGAACCCGACGGGGAGCGACGCGAGAGCAAGAAGCTCAGATAAGCGCGGTCGTCGAATTGGAGTAGTGATTGGCAGGTGAGAGAAAGAAGGCGAGAGACGAGGGGAGATGAATCCGGTTTCAGCGTGAGCGCGGAGAAGAGCGAATCGGTTATTAGCAATTGGTGCGCTCCACAATCCCGGATGATCTGGTGGTCCGAAATCGTGAGGCGCTGAAGCGATGGTAGAGCTGCAAGGGCTTCGATGAGCTCTGCTTCCGTGACAACGACATCACACAGGCAGAGGGATTCGAGATGGGTTTGGAACGAGGAGCGCGCGGCGAGGTCGATAAACGCGGAGTGTGGCCAATACATGAGGAAGAGGGGTGATTGCGCCGAGCGGAAATTGAAGTGGCCAAGATGGGGCAACGTGAGGCTTGTGAAGATGTCACTCAAGGCCTTGACGCAGGGCGCTGCATCGAAATAATCTCTAATATCCATCGAAAGGCTGCTAATATTGGATGACGTGGGCGGTAGGTCGATGCCAACACCGTTATCGTCCGTCCAATCGCTGAGAAGGAGTTGAAAGCGGAATGTTAGCGCGTGTGGCAGACGCGGCATGAAGGACACGGCAGTAGGGATCAGTGGTGGATCTTGGCCAAAGCATCCGAAGGTGTGCAATTGTTTTAGATGCGTTTCAGCCACTGTAGGGTGGAGCAATCCGCCCACAACGAAGGTTCTCAACCTCGGCACGACGTCGAAGAGATCCATCATTGTACACGGTGTGCCGTAGACCTCAACCTCGAGCGTCTCCAATAAAGACAACTTCCCCTTGATGAGGGACAAGTGGTGAAAATCCGGAGAGCGGCAGGAGAGAAAGAGGGTTTTCCATTGCTCGCAATGCCCAGCCAGCAGTTTGAGTGCATTGACGCAGTCCATTCCGTCGACTACGCAGATCCTGAGATTGAGAGGCGCCTTTTCAGCACGCTGTAGAGCAAGCCTAAGCAATCTCAGCGCTTTCTTGGCGCGCGGTGGAGTACACCACATATCGAGCTCGATCGTATCCATAAGGTGGGTGTGCCCAACGCGATCGCATGCCATCGTACGCAGACTTGCGACACTGTGAGCAGCGGTTTCTGCGCCAGCTGAGCGAGATGATTCGCCAGTGGATGTTTAGCGCACAACGCGAAAATAAGCACCAGGACCTCGGATGGCAGGCGCCGGATGGGTGAAAGCAGGCTACGAAGTTCATCATAGTGTGCCTTGAGTGCCGCACGGTTGGCTTTCACTTGCTCGAGCTTGTTCTTGTAGCGTAAAACTCGGCCATCGCATCGCGCGAGCTCTTCAGATAGTAAGGAGATGGTGGATAGGACTGGGAGATCATTGGGTGGCAGAGAATGGGATCGCAAAAGCGCACGTATTTCTGCTTTTGTCGTGGAATCGGGGAGGAAGGCATGGTTTGGAGGTGAGGGGGAGCGCGGAGAGGCCTCGCGTGTCTGTGTCTCCATCGCGCAGCTGTCGTTGCAAGCTGTAGGCCGCTTAAGAAAACGGCGCGAAGCAAAGGAATCGGACGTGCCGGCACACCGGACCGACCTGATTGTTGATGCGTGCCTGCATCACCACCTCTGGAGCTTTCTGCACGGGCCGTGGCCCAGAAATCATTCGTTCTAGCAGCCGAATCGACACCTTGTCCCGAACCCCTCCAGGGAACGTTAACTGTTTTAGGCTGGCTTAGAACCTGATGCTGCAAGTACCATTTTGTGTTTGTCTTCTACAGGGATGCTATTACAGCTGTTTGCATAAAGGATGGCAGTAGCCCCCCTTTTTTTTTTTTGAAATAAGAGCAAAATTTGATCTCGCACCTTGCGGTCGGCGTTCTTCACTCATTTCTTGACAGATTTGGTTGGTTTTAGTAGGTGCGTTGCAGCGTTAGAGAGGGATTTGACGGGGCTAATTGGCTGCAATAGGGATGGTTGCCAGGGTGATGGCTTTGAAACGCACTTCAAACTAGCCAAATCGGTGAAGAACTCACGGAGAACGAGATGTAACAATACCTCCAGGAAAATAAACCGTGCGAATTTCAGCGATCCTAGATTTTTCATTTTATCTGCTGCGTTGGATATGGGTCGAAAGCCCCGTTGAATCCCTCTCGAACACGCTTATGTAGAATCAATTAAATATGTTGAGAAATGGGGTCGGACCGTTGATGGCAAAGTGTGAGATTAAACGCTTATTTTCAAAAAGGGGCTACTGCCATCCTTTATGCAAAGAGCTGTAATCAACGCCAACTACTCTCGCCGCTAATTTCCGCATGTAAACAATTAATCCCTCCACCTTGGAAAGCCTTTGCTCCGCGCCCATTCTTCCTCGCCCAATGTGAGATAGAAATCCCGATCTATGTATGTTCGTTCAGCCACACTCGAAGCTCGCAGATTTAAAGGGAACGTACAGTGGTCCTCAGTCGCAGTCGGGACCAATGCAGATGACCTCCCCCCCGGCATCCCTGCACTCGCACAGTGCACGGGCAGCGATCCCCTGATCCCCCGACCCGGGTCCAAGACAACAGAGAGGGCGATAAACAACGAAAACTGCATGATAATTGTGGTTGGTTGATTTGGCATTAGGGTTGGGTTAAGCGTTGAATTTGGAAACACCTCATGCTTTTTATACCGAAACCGAAAGTAATATTCGTTAGCACGGACTCATATGAAAAATTGCCCAGTCAGTCAGAATTCCGTGTCCATGAGAACCCGACAGGTTATGTACACGGCGATGGAGACCCTCTGAAACAAGATAATTTCCACTAACTTTAGATAGTGGGTCCTGTAGTGCACTAACGGTATAGAGTGTCCGCCAGGTTTTTACAATCCCACGGACAAGCATCACCAAACAATGGGTATTTTGTGCGTGAGTTCAAGTTCAGGCTCTGCTGTTTTTTTGTACTTTTTTTTTTTTTTGTCCGAGCTTCTTATTTCGAATCATCCCCTTTACGGTAATGGTTTGTCTTCAATGTTGCACACTGTGCCGTGCTTTTTTTCAATTATATTGCCGGCTTGTTGTTCACTCTATGTAGATCATGGGACTAGGTATCTTAAACTCGCAAAAGTTTGTACTGTGTCCTCAATGTCTGCCTCAGGGAGACTACCCTGGCATGTTCCAAAATGGGACCATTCCGGTAAATATTATCCTGAGTCTTATCCTACACATCAGGATTCTCATTCAAGCCTGATTGCCTTGAGATTTCCTATTTTCAATATTGTTAAGTGATTTTATTCCCATTCTGACCATCCCTCCTTTCTAATGTCACACATCATGATAATCCTGTCCCACTCCGCGGTGCTTGACCAGTGTGTCATCCATTGGTCGCAATCACTGCTGCATACAAGTTGTGTAACTGGTGCTTTTTGTATCCCTCTGAATTTTAAATTCTCGGTTAACATGCATTATCCTTGTGGGACATAGGAAGTATAGTAATATTGAATGAGGGAAATATATATGACCAGCTACAATTGAGCTACAAAGATAATCTGAGGTGCCTATCAGCCCGGACAAAGTCGGGCTCCCCAGGCCCAATGCGAGCTGGTCGATGTGTCGACCGAGTGAGAATTGGGCTGTCGACTGGCAACAATTTACATACACGGCCGTGGATTCTGCAAGAGACTCAACTCAGAAGGTGTAGAGGTGGAGGTATGCTCATCAACTTATTTACTCTGAGTCCAATGCTCAAATTTAGCAAAGCAAGACTTGGCAAGTTCATAGTCAGAGAAACTTCCATACAAAAAGTCGGCATATTATATTGGTTCTATGGTGGTATTTTGAGCAAGTGGTTAGTGGGCTCTGCCGCAAAGCGCACTACAATTGTTATACAAATCAACCGCGACACCTACATACATTGCGGACATCATGTGGTGGCGCGAACACTGAGTGCCAAGTTTCAGCATTGAAATTATCCTCCTCAGTCCCCTCCCTTTCGACGAAGTTCAACATCGCTTACCGGGCGGCATTTAAATGCATTGAAAATCCACTGGGTCTCTGTCTGTCTTATCCAAAGCTACGCCACTTATTATAGTGTGGCCCTGGGTGGCCCTGGGTATTTTTTATCACCTTGGACGCTCTTTATCTGATGTGTGTTGGAATGTAGGTTCTAATTCCTAAAATAAACACCTGATTAAAAAGCCGCAAGGATTTGTAGCTGTGCCTGTGCCAGCGCTTGCATTTCCTGCCAGAGTCCGTTTTGGTGCATGATCATCCCGCTTTCGTCCCGCTGACCCCACACCTGACCCGCAGCAATCCCTTGCGCACCCGCGCATCCGCCGTTCGCAGGGGGGAAACCCGCGCTGGCTGTCCATCGAACGAGACCAAAAACAGCTGAATGCACGCATCCCTGCGTGCCCGGGCCTCGTAGTACACCTGCTGCACGGTTGCATCTCCAGGCGATAGGGAATACTCTGGTGCGCTGAACGGCAAGATGTCCATGAAAACAGAACAGCTTCCCTTATATGGGAAGGAGATGTAGCAAGGGGTACCCGCCGGAAGATCCCGAGACACAGGGTCATAGGGTAGGTACCCTTCGAGAGACCTTATTTCACTTTTCGGAATTTGCTCAGACTGCTCTAAAAATGCTTTTTGAAGGGTTGAAAAAAATCTGATTTTTTTGAAGGGGTTGTCAAGCTCAAAAAAGGTGTCAAAACGTGGTCGGTCGTTGTCGGATTCCACTTTGGGTGCCGCTTCACTGCAAATTCACTCCTCATAAGGGTCGTATTGCGGCCAAAAATGTCATTTCGGGGAGGAATTGCATGGGAAATTACCCGATGGGGCTCGGCTAATAGGTAGGTAGGGTCTGCGAGGTGTTAATGCACTTTTCCGACCCTGTGTAGCAAATTTTAATAGCGGGTACCCCTTGAGATGTAGTAGAAATTCCCGCCTGATGTGGTGTAATTCCTGGACGATTTGGAGAATGTGATTCAAACTGTTCTCCCAGAGGGACTGATGCACCAAGCGATGCATGAAAGCTTTATTCTGCAACGTTAGAGTGTCAACTGCGGTATGGGTGTAATTCGACCTCTTCTGCATCAAATACCAGGACGCACCGAAACAGAGGGAACGAAAATGGCCGCACACTGCGCAATGGTCCGTCCAATCCATTCGTTGGCAGGATTCATCGCAATAGTATGTCGCCCGACAGCCGGCGCAAAATCTGTAATTCCTCTTCTCCGCGATCTTACCGCACTGATGATGTGTTATAAACAGTATAGTTGAGCGAAGCAAAAGTGTACCTGAAGGTTATTGCATGCCTTGTGCGACACATAATCCTCCGAGTCGAAATGATTTTTCAACTTCAATCTTTCCTTTGAACAAAGGTGTTCCAATGATGGGATATCGGTAATCGTTCTAAAGCCTCGCATCCATTAAAGCCTCCGCGCCGGCCAGCACGTCCTGCAAATCGCGCAGCACCGAATAGTACACGGTTGATTTAATCAATTTGTTCAAAAGCGCCTTCAGATATTTGATATCACTGTCAGAGGTGACACAAGTCGCACAAAGGGTGATGGCGGAGATGACCCCAGCACGAATGGCCTGAGGAATCCAGAGGTAACCTGAAGAGTGTGCCAATTCTTTTACCAAGAGTCCTGTGCACTCACTCCATGTGTCTGCCATATACGTCTTAGTATATACTTCCGGCAGGGCACACATGATTTCGGCGAGAAGCGAAACCAGTCCCTGATCGTGGAGGGAGGAATGGAGGGGACCATCGGCGGACGGTTCTACGATTTCCACGAATCTAAGCGCGCTCCGCAGGCCAGGTAGCGAGCACATGCGATGTCCCACAGCTATCTGCTCCAAAACGAGGGTGGCCAAAGCGACGATACCACCGGCTCCTTCCGCGTACTCTGCGATATGAGGTTACTGAGGTCCTGAGCATATGAAAATATATAGTTCTATGAGACCTGGAGCACCCGGAGTGGCCATGAACATCGTCCACGCCTTGGCGACCAATATGCATACTCCAGGAAACGTGTCCACGACATCCACCGGGATCCGGTTGATGAACAGGAATAGCGCGCTGAATAGCAGCGGGTCGGAAGAAGATCCAGGAATAATTTCCCGGTAGACGACCTATGTTTCAAGCATGAAAAGATGGATGCATCGCGCCTCCGGTAGGGTCTACCGCAGAAAGCGTGTAAAGCTAGTGGTGAAAGACTAAAGCAAGGCAAAAGTCACGGAGATCGCCGTGTGTCAGCCGACAGATTGTATCAATTTGAATTAGTGGCTATGAGGTGATATTGGGTGTCTATGTACTTAGATGTTGGCAAAAAGAAAATCCATAATCCAATGCATTTTTAATTTGGGCCTTATTCGGGGGAAGTCTTCTATTATCGGTACTATTCAATTTATGGTCAGTTCGGATAGTTTGCGTTGACAGGATTGGACTAGGAGTAGTGGCAGTAAATAGGTATTCTGGTCAAATTCCGGTGAAATATGAAGTCACGTCATATGGCAGATTCCAAGCATGTTATCATGTTATGCCACCCTCATGTATCTGCCATTTACTTGACTATTATAGAATTTAAGTAACTGACTTTGTTCTAACTACTTTGCTCCGAATTTCACATAGTCTGAATTAAATCTTCAGGCGGAGGCCGAATTTTCTGAAATGAAAGATATAGTAGTATAGTCGGAATGAGTGGGACATGCTCTCCTTCATCCGCTGGTTTACGTCTTCGACTATGGCGGTCAAATCCTAGTTTTATTATTCCTGCATAAACATCGACATTTCCGTGTAATTTTGTGCTTGAAAATTTGAAAATTTCACCCTGCATAAACATTTCGGCTCTTTACAGCTCTTTGCAGAACTTAGGGCGCGACTCGAAATTTTTCCTTTTTGGGTGCTTTTTTGATGGTTTGGACCAGGACAGCCGCCCTTGTCTCAGTTCTTGTCCGTTCCCTTGGCCGATATGCTCAATCGCTTCGCATACCAAATACGCAGTTAACCGCGTCTTTAGAATTTTTATATTACACTTAGGGATGCTTTGTGAGCACCGAAAGGAGTTGTTTCTGATCATTTTTGATTATCTTTGAGCAGGACAGCTGTTCTGGTCTCAGTTGTCTGCCTTTTTCTTCGGGGATAGGCTCAATCTATTCGCATTCAAAATGTGCAGTTAACCGCCTTCTCATATTTTCAACCTGACCTCCAATACGACTTCCTGTTGGATGAAATACCCAGTAGGTCATCACTTTTGATTGGCTTTCAGCAGAACATCTGCTGCTGCTTCAATCCTTTACCGTTTTCCGCCATCATAGGCTCATTCTACTCGTATAATCTCTCCGCAGGCAACCACCGACTCAGAATTGGGAATTATAGATTTAATATAATTTTTAGTTTTTCACCTGCTCTCAGTGAAAACACACGGTGAATATCCTGTAGTGTGTATTATCATAATGCAACTATGATTTAGGCAAGGTACTAGAGTAAAGTGCAACATTTCAACGAAATAATAGTTTGTGGGCACCCCAAAAGCAGTTCACGACTGTCTTGCTGGAAAGCCTGCTTACAAACAAACTGCTGTACCGGGCAAGTGTCGTGAGAGCCAGTTGGGAAATCGAAGGGCGTCATAAACTGCGGATTCACTAGGCGAAGAGATTGCGCCTATAGGTTAAACAAACGATTAAGATCTGAGGCCGCAGCAGCTGCTCTACTGAATGCCAATCAAAAGTGATGACCTACTGGGTATTTCATCCAATAGGAAGTCGTATTGGAGGTCAGGTTGAAAATATGAGAAGGCGGTTAACTGCGCATTTTGAATGCGAATAGATTGAGCCTATCCCCGAAGAAAAAGGCAGACAACTGAGACCAGAACAGCTGTCCTGCTCAAAGATAATCAAAAATGATCAGAAACAACTCCTTTCGGTGCTCACAAAGCATCCCTAAGTGTAATATAAAAATTCTAAAGACGTGGTTAACTGCGTATTTGGTATGTGAAGCGATTGAGCATATCGGCCAAGGGAACGGACAAGAATTGAGACAAGGGCGGCTGTCCTGGTCCAAACCATCAAAAAAGTACCTAAAAAGGAAAAATTTCGAGTCGCGCCCTAAGTTCTGCAAAGAGCTGTAAAGAACAAATTGAACAGGAAAATATACATTGTACCCTTGAAGGAAATTGACGCAACCTGATTCTGAAACTTACAATCAAATAAATACTGTTGAGCCAAAATATCCAAAACTTGAAAAAATCACAAATTATCAAGAAGTCTTGAATACTTTTCTTGACCTTCACACATTGGAGTGCAGACACAAAAATACTTTCGTGGTCGTCCCAGAAATATTCCAAGTCGGTGGCTAACCCTAGTTTGATTGCCGATTCGGCCTTCATCTCTTATCCGAGATCGGCGATCACACTCCGACCGACAAAGGGAGTCGGAACCCGAAACCTGGATCAGTGGGTTCGTCGTCGGCAAAGGTGAATTGAAGATACTTGAGATCAATGTTGGCCATAGTGATATCCTCCAGGCTCCAGACTCTCAATCTTGATCTGAGGTCTCTGTTGGCTAGACAATTCGTGCTTGGCCTTCTTACCCTCCCGCATGAGTTGACCAAGCACGCACAGATTATTGGTGCATCGGTACCCTCTCGTGCGACTTGAGGAAATAGATGGCATGGGTGTCAAAATCTTTAGATGGCCAGGTCTCGGGTGATGTGGTCTGAGTAGATTTGCGTGGAGTAGGCTGCCAGTACCAGTAAATAGAATTGCTGTCTAGAAGAGGACTCGGAGTGTGATCACCGATCTCGGATAAGAGAATGAAGGCCGAATCAGCAATCAAACTAGGGTTAGCACAGCCACCGACTTGGAATATTTCTGGGACAACCATGAAAGTATTTTGGTGTGTGCACTCCAATGTGTGAAGGCCAAGAAAAGTATTCAAGACTTCTTTGATAATTTGTGATTTTTTCAAGTTTTGGATATTTTGGCTCGAAAGTATTTATTTGATCGTAAGTTTCAGAATCAGGTTGCGTCAATTTCTTTCAAGGGTACAATGTATATTTTCCTGTTCAATTTGTTCTTCAAAGAGCCGAAATGTTTATACAGGGTGAAATCTTCAAATTTTCAAGCACAAAATTACACGGAAATGTCGATGTTTATGCAGGAATAATAAAACTAGGATCTGACCGCCATATTCGACGGCCTTTCCACCGTTGAAGGAACTTGAACTTTAAATTGAAGGAATTCATTTGTTGGAGTTTTTTTCTCCCTCTTCCATTTAAAAATTAGGTTCATACACCAAGTTGTTATGCCGCATGTAGTATTGTACAACCCAAAGCGTCAAACAAGGACCGAATCTCCGTACAAAGCGACCAAAAGTTTATCGTGCTTGATCGATATCCCGTCGCGTGCGTACCCAACTCCCTTCAAAACCGACCATGCTAAATGTAGGCGGGATTGTGAACCAGGACCGATATAAAAGATTGACGATCGCGCACGATCACGCAAAAAGTCAAAGAATGATGCATGGTGTGGATAGATGTAATCTTCGGTATGTGGTACTCTGAGGACGGAATGCACTCCTCGTAGTGTTAACCGAACCTCGCCAGGCTCCAGTCCAAGGAGTTGGTCGGCCTGTGCAGGATGTGCTTCGAAGGTATTAAGCAAGCACAAGATGTCACAAAGTTTAGAATGGTTTCGAAGGGGAACTCCAGAAAGGATTTGGGTGTATAGCTGATCGAGGGCCTTGAATGGCGAATCAGACTCATTCAAGGGACCGAGGTTTTGAATAACCTTTAGTCTCTCTGTCGGACGGGAGTATTTATCATCGATGAATTTGACAACTGTAGAGGCGTAGATGAAGTAACCCGATGATTTTTGAATCAACATCTGTAGAGTATTTGAAGGTCGCCATGGTGTTGGAACATTCTCCATAGTTTCCCAATGCTCACGATGGATACGAGAAAATTCGTCGTGGAAGTATTTCAGGACGTCTTCGAATGAACGTTCAACATTGACGGAATCATAGAGCCCATGGAAGGAAGGCTCCTCAAACTTTTCGCGAATGTGAGGTTCTGGTCGGCTGGCAATCAGAATTCTGAGTCGACTAGGATAGTCGCGGGCAGAATTCTGTAGTAATCGTAAGAGTTCCAGCTAGCTGGGCACTCTCAGTTTCGCACTCGTCTAGGCCGTCGATGAGGAGAATGGGAGATGCAGAGTTTGCGAGTACTTGGACCGGCTCCATGATCAGTTTGCGTAATTGAACATCCATGCGTCTCCCCACAACAGATGGATCCTTTTCGACGCTCTTCGAAATGAGGGGCCTCAAATCTGGATCATGGAGTGCAAGCTGGTAAGCGACTGTCACGAATAGCACCTTCGCATTTCCGCGAGTCGCGTGGCCTCGCTTGAAAAAGAAGGTTCCTCCAAGGCGACCGGCGTCCTGCAATCTCTGGGATAACGTCTGCATGATGGCAGATTTCCCAGCCCCAGCAGGCCCATGCATCCATCGGATTGAGTGAGGGGAGTCGTCTGCGATAACCCATTCATAAAGGTCGTCAAGCATCTCGGTACGTGTTTCGGGATGGCATCGGGGCTGGGGAAAGCTGTCTGCCGAGTCGTATAGCGCATCTAGCGCGACGGCACGATGTAGAATATATATACCCGATTCTCCGCGGACGTGTTGATGAATAACATTCTCTGTAGTAATGAATGTTCCGCCGTGAATTGGGCGGGCGGATTGGCCTCGAAGGTGATCCGAGGGGCCACCGTAGCAAGTTTTCTCGTACAAGGAGTTGTCGCGTTCACCAGGAAGACCATGGGATGGAAATGCAGAGGCGTTCGATTCAGGTTCGGAATCGGGAAGGGCATTCATTCTGCGCTGGCCTGGGGTGAGGTCGCGCGAGCTTGATGACTGCGATACTCCGTGTTGTTCCAGATCGGAGGAACTCCTTGCTCGGAGCCGTGGTCGAGAAGGAATATCTACCGGGAAAGATGAGCAAGAGAGCTATCGATGGAATTTTAAGCGCACCATACGGTGCCGACCTCACTGTTGTGCTATTGCGCCCAGTCCTCAAGACGCCTATCAAATCCCGGTCGTATCGTTCATGGGGGCCGTCATCGAGGGCCTGGTCTGGGCCCGATGGCTGAATGAAAGCCCTATGGATCTGGTCGTCGCGGATCGTGAGGTGCTGGTGGGTCTGAAGATTTACCTCGCCCGAGACTTAGTCTCGGGCGTGAATCTGGAAGCCAGAACTGTGATTTATCATGGGCATCTGGGAGAGCGCTGGGCGGTTGGGGTGAAGAGATGAATCTGACTTCAAGGTGGGAGCCAAGCTGGGCGGCAACAGAAACAGCTGTTATCGTGAGAACGCACTGCCTGGTAGCCGTGGCAGGCTTTCATTAATGGCACAACAGCAGATGCCGGCATTTCTGGAAGACGGCAGAAGCCACAGCTCATGCCAGATGGCTGTACTTAGTAGACGCTGTGGTCTTTTGATCGCGGCATTTGTGGGAAATTCGAGTTGGACGGCGTTGCATAAGGACAAGAAACGTCCAAGATGGGGTCGCGAAGAAATTCAAAGGATGCGCGGAGATTTTGCGGGTCAGTGGTAGGAAAAGTTTATTCGATTCCTTGGAGCCACTTGACCAGAATGCACATACCTGTTGGCAGTCATACTGTGAACGCAGGCGAGGGATCACCATTGCTTTTGGTAACAACCTCACCACTCGCTCCATACGCTGCATTTACAGCAATGCTCCAATTGGGGACCAGGCCAGGGCTAGAAGGTATTCTGCTCCGAGGGCAAGGGAGGCAACAGGAGGCAACAGCGACTCTGGACAAAGGCGGCGTTTTGAGAGGAGTTAAAGCTGCGGAGGAAGTGGTCGTAGACTTGTGGCCAGTCTCCGAGGTCCCGGCCCGAGTTACTTGTTGATGCGTGCCTGCATCGCCACCCAGATCACCCCAGGAAGTTGGGATTTGGCAAATTTGTCCGCCATCAGATCGGGCGGCATTAGGGGAGCTCAAAGTAGAACTTGCAGGACTGCTTTTTTGCTTTTTTTGCAGGCTGCTTTTCGGCACGCGTTTCGGCAGACTGATTACAATTTACTGAGACAGGGGGGTTGGTAATTTGAGACAGGTCGGGTCGGGGTGAAGCGGCCGTGGGCGATCTCAGTCTCATCGATCTATCTCATCATGAGTTAAGTTCAACGTTCAACTGTACGCTCTTTCAAAAAAAGCATCTGCCCAATTGCCATGTTAGATTCCGAACGCATATGCACACACGCATGTCTGAAGTTCAATTTCCTGTCTCACCGACGTTATCGTTTTAGCAGACTTCCAAGTTTTCGACTATTTGTTTGTTCTATTTTATTCTACCGACGAAAAATGTTGGGCCTCGACCATGCCTCAAAAGTTCAAACCCCACCGGTTGTTCATCGGCGGCGTACTCTGGAACGAGTGAAATATATTAGTGAGATAGGCTATGCGCACAGATTGCGGTGCGATGATGCGGGCGTTCGCGGGAGGAATCTTTTTGTGTCTTTTGAGGGGGGCAGTCCTTTAATCGGTCCAGCTGCAGCCCTGTCTGCACTTTCCTTCCACTTACCCCTAACCAATGTTAGCGTTTACAACGACAATCTGGAGCGGAAGCTAGTGTTGTTCTGATATTACTTGTGGAGCACGGCCAATAAGTGGCTTTATTTGTGGCAATAGCAGTTAGTCGGTTGGCTGACGTATGGGTCCAATTTGTTTATCCTTTCTCGAACGCGCGCATTTCGATTTTGGATTCACCCATCTCAATTTCCAGGGAAGCAAACGAATGGGTGGTATTTTATTTGACAAGACGCGTCCAGGCTGCGAGTCGTGCTCGTGTTGACATCGAAACGATACTTACTCGTTGTAAGCCACTGCCAGCCTACCGGTAAAGTTGATATGGTGTTGCTCATCAATGAGAGGCCATTGGGCCCCCTGAATCTCGCCGGTAAATAGCTGCCGCACTTGACCGTTCCGTTGGAAATAATTATGTAAGACATTTTGGCGGTGAGTTTTCCACAGCACCGTGATCGCCGCGAGCCGTTGAAGACACCGTTTATTAAGATGCTTGACAGTTATGATATTTCCTCTTCATCCCCATTTTACATTTTATTTAGGGCCTGATCGGGTGCCCCAGAAACTTTTTACAGAATCTCGTCTATATGTACTTTTCTCATACAATTTGTCCCTAAACCAAGCCAGAATGGGAAATATATGTCTTTCTTCAAATATGACTAAGATGGAGTGGACGGGAAGACATGGCTTCAAAATATTCAACACATTCTGTGTTGAACTCAGAATCTGTTGCACCATCCCAGAATCCTGTGGATAATTTGAGAGCACATTTTTTCTGCCACTCCCGGTGCTCAAGTGTTTATAGAATAGCTGTACTAGTGATTCTACGATGATTTAGGGACGAAATTTATATGCATAAAGGATTCTAGCAGATTCTGGGAAAAGATTCTGGGGCACCCGATCAGGCCCTAATTATTGGTATAAGGCAAGCAGTTGATTCTGGCGGCAACTTCCGACGGTGATGGCGGAGTTTGAAAATAGTTTAACAACGATCTTTCGATTTGATTTAGGATTAAATTTAGGTGTAAGGTTTGCGGCTGAACGTTGAGTCTTTAACACAGCCTGAAAGTGCATGACCATGGCAAGAAAACTCCCGACGGCCTCACGCCCTACTTTCACGGTGGCGTGCGCTGCAAATTTAGGCATGGCACTGGTCAGTGCTTTCCGTCAAGTTTCAACTGCGTTCGAACTCGTAAAAATTGTCCAACTGGTATTTTGAAATTTTTAATTTATTTCCCCGCTGATCCGCATGCCCATTTATATATCCTCATCTCTTCAGAATCGACCCCGTGGTTAACTCCTCCCCTTGCCTCCGCCCGATGGCCTTGTAGTTCATTTTCGCGATTATCCGCTACAGACGAATCACATCTTTTTAGGCTCTGAGTCTCTTCTCTAACCACGGAGATTCTCTCAGTCTCCTTCTTCACTCACGACCATAAATTCCTCCTACGCGTCGCTGATCTTGATGTCAGTGTGCAGTTGCAGATTCAGAGCACACTCCCAGCGTTTCATTCGTTCTTCGTTAATTCGTTTTGAGCGAGCCTGCCACCTTTCCTCGAGTTGATCTTCGGTCTGATGGCAGTGCCAGTCAAGATCTTTACTCTTCCTCAGATAACCCTGCCACTGGTTAATCAGCTCCAGGGGTGGAATGTCTGATGAGGCGTAAATCTTTGCTTCACATGTGTGAGGGGACCCACTTTGAACCATTGCAGAATGTCGTGGAATTCGACTGCACAGAGGTTAAGGATAGGTGTCGTCCCATCGAATGGGGGAACAAATTCACGGAGTTCCTGTAAAAGTTCGCTTGAGGGAGGAGAAGATCTGATGTGTCGCCCCCATTCTCCTGGTATAAAATAGTCCCTGGTGAGTCATTGGTTTGACGGCAACTGTATTATAACAATCCACTTGCCAGAACCACCAGGGTAAATCACCAGTATCAATTTTCTGGATTAGACGAATGAGTCCACGAGCCACAGGTGTAGTTCCAGAGTTGAGGTCTGAACAAAGCAGGCCCACAAGCATTGTGCGAATTCTGTGATTTTCATCGCCCAGGACAGAGCGCAGCGAGCAGATAGCAGCCAAGTGGACCCACAGCTTGAAAAACTGCTGCCCCGGTGTCCGGGTATGCTTGGAACCGGAATGATGCTGCGGCGGTGGCATCAATTACGAAATCTCTCTTTCTTTCCTGCCTCCATGTCAAAGCAATAGGCTCAAGCGTTCATGACTGCCCTACGATCCGAACCCTTACAGTAGATCTGTAGAGACTCACGTAAAGTTCACAGCTTTCCGACGGCCGCAACAAGCCGGCACTGCCTATGCCTGAGAATCACTGCGGATATCGTCAACAAATCTCTGGAACAAGATGCCATTTACAAACGCCGCACTTCCCCTGGAACGTTTCAAGTCAGCAGATCAATGGTTACAGAGGCGCCCTTTCCCCACCACTGCAAAGATCAGCCCGTCCTATAATATTTTGAAAATCAACAGGAGGAGGTCTTTGAATTCAGTTCTGTATCGCTTCCTCTTCCTGCGTACTGCAATTGAATCTCTCAAGAACTGATCATAAAGTTATCGATGATGGTACCTGAAAACTGCCTCTGGAATATTCAAAGAAGCCTCTCACAGTCCTCCCACGAATAGGTCAAGCCGATGGACGGATCTAATACGCCCCCGTCAATCTCGGGGGATAATCAACCAATCAACGGACAGTCGTCAACGGAGAATCACTCCTGCGGTGGTGGGCTAGTTTATAAACACCGTCCTCCTTGTATCCACGCTCCCCCTTTCGCCTTTTGCCACCCAGGATGTCGACCATCCCCCGTATCTCGTCAGCACTGGCCACAGTCGTCATCGAGACGTTCTTTTATGGGATATACCTCGTCTTGTTCTTCACCTCCCTCTACCTCCTCCTGACGGCGCAGTCCCGGAGACTCCGGCGGGAGCGCTCCATCTGGCTTTCACCCATCTTGTTGGGCGGGGCGGTCCTTTTCATCACAGTGACGGGTGTACGTGGCCTCTACCATCTGCCTCTACTTGACTTTGAAGACGACGAAACCAGCACTGGATCCTGACGATCGACCGCTTGTTTCTGGCATTCGTTGTGGTTGACCATGGATCGAACCCATTGGCGTTCTATGGAGATTATTCACAGGCCACGCAAGTGGCGCAGACGAGCTTCTTGGTCGCTTCGCTGACTGTTGTGGATGTTCTTTTTGTGGGTTTGATTATTTTTTAAAATTATTATTCGCTTTTCTGAGTGTGATAGGTCCATCGTCTATATACGGTCTGGGGGCACAACCGATATGTCATGATTTTCCCGACGATCACAGTGCTCGGGCTCATTGGTGCGGACACTAGACCTGCATCATTGGAGTACTGACATCGTCTTAGTCGGTGGTATCGGTGTCGCTTGGGATTTTTCTGAGTTCAGCGAGTCGGCCACCGGATGGAACGAGTCGGCCAACGGATGGATCGTAGCAGACTTTATGTTTACGGTTTCGTACGTGTTTAATTGTCCGGTTTCCTGATTTTATTTTAATTCATCCTATTTAGTACCAACGTGTACTGCACAGGTGAAACTATTCTCATATTCCTCGTTCACTTACTTACATACTTCCGTTAGCCTTTATCGCATGGAAGCTCTGGAGAGTACAAAGCATACTAAAGCCAGTCGGAGGCCGGTCCCTCCTGGTTTGTTATATTTCCGATCTTTCACTCTCTATGTTCCTGTTAATTAATCACAACCCCAGTCAGTCTTAGCCATTATCGTTGAAAGCGCCGCCATCTCCGCGTGAGCTGACCCGTCTTCTCCTGGTCATCTCCGAAGTGACCAATCCAATCCACCCACCGCAGCATCTGGGCGATGTTCTTCATCGCCGCCTACGCAGTCGCATCGAATCTCCGGTTCCTCATCGATGTCACGCCAGCGATCGTGGGCAGCGCCAACATGCTCATATACGTCCGTGTGGGCCTGGGGTGGGCGCACGCCCCTGCCGTACCCCTAAGCACTGCGATCCGGCTCAATACCTTGAAATTCGATACCACGAAGAGTTTGGATGAGCACCCGGAGGGGCATGGCAAGATGCAGGCGGAATATGTTTGGTACGTTCTCTTGGCCGTTTCCTAACCTCAGCGACTCAGTTCGTTCCAGAATAAAACGACGTGGAGTCACCACGATGTATATTAGCAATGAATGTATCAATCAAATTGTATTGGTGTTCTGTTAATTCGACAGCGCATTTTCTCTGGCTCATTTTGCAGGAGGGTGCTCCTCCGGAGTCAGCGCTCCATCTCATTAGGATAGGATTAATGTGGCCCAAGCACATGGTCGACATGGATATGCAAATTGAGCAGGAACCCACAGAGGTGTTTTGCGACCTCGCAGCTTCGAACTCGCGCGCCCTTGGTAATGTACCTCGAGCTGTAATTATTAGGCAAAAAATGAACTTAAGTCATTCGGATAAAAACTGAGGCCTGAGGTAGGTACTAGATTACACGGCCGGTCCCGCTTAGCAACGCCGGAGTTGATATAGAACAAGAAGTGAGCGCTAGTGAGCGCTCATCCCGATCTTAACACAGACCTCTGATAACCCCCCAAATTCGGAAGTCCGAGATCACCGACCGACTTTCATCGGTCTAGATCCTAGACTTTTTATTTCGGCTCAACGACATCCTCAAATCCCCTTGAGATTTCTCCTACCCCTAAATTTGCCTGCATCTACCACTCTATGTACACAAAATAATTTATTTCGTTCTGTATGCAGTGCAAGCACATTTCAGCGAACTTCGGCAAGACTTTCGGCGGGTGATGGTGATGTCATGGAACTAACATAATCTCGGTCGAGAACCCAAAAACGACTCCAGATGATCGAAATTGCCGAACTTCAGCACGCTGCGCGCGGCGGTGGGCGCGACGTGGCACGGCGTCTTCGCGGCGCACCCCAAATCTATCGTGCTGTCCGTGGCGCGGAATGTCGTAGGGCCGGCGCTGCCACAGGCGGTGCGCTTCTTTCGGTATCCGTACCCGGACAAGACTGAGAGCCCGTGGGCGACGAGGAAGAGAAGGATGAGACCCAGGGCGATGCCGGCTCGGAAGACGAGGATGGCGGGGGTGGCACGAAACGGAAGACATACTCTGAGAGCGCAGACATCGGGGAGCTGACAGAGGATAAGTCTGGACAAGAATGCCGAAACCGTCAGCAAACTGGAGGACTTGTTCAGTCGTCTGTGCGTTTACTGTCTCGCGGTCGTGTTTGTATTAATTCCAACACGCTTGCTTCCAGGCATAAAGACCCGACCGCAAAAACGAGCAAACTCACCGCGCTCGAATCGCACCGCTTCACCCGTGCGATGTACCGCGTCATGCTGTACTGCGAGCTGTTCTACCTACCCCTCGACACGGGCGACGTCGACTTGGTAGTGGTAACCGCGCTGCAAGCGCTCACGAACATCCAAATAGAACGCCACGCGATGCTGAACGCGTACCCCACGGAAGAGCTACTCGAAATCCGCGCGGTCGTCGCGTTCTTGCACGGCCTCATCAGGGAGGTGCTGACCGACGCCTCCGACTTCGACCGTCTGTGCTATCTATCTACTTCCTCGCCACAGCGGTCTCACCTGTTTTTTCTTTTTTTTTTAGGCGTAAAGGACATCTGCCTCGCCACGGGACCTGCGGTGGTTTTCCAGGCGCACACGGAGAACTTGGAGGAGGTGTTCGATGAGGCGCTGGAGCCGGATGTCATGAGCAGGGCCAAGTACGAGGACAACCCTCTCTTCTGCGGCTTCTTTGCCACCCTGCTGGCAAAAATATACACCGACCGCCAGGCGGCGCCGCCTGAGTCCGAACATGACGCGATTTTGGACGGGGTTATGCCCGTCCAGCGCAGCTCTTGTGCGTGCCTTTCTACTCCCTTGCCGCTATCCTAATCGTGGCGCCAAGGTGCGCAATGGGGCGTCACCTCAAGCCTCGGGCTGTGGAACCAAGCTAGTACGTCTGGCCGTGCTCCATTCCTAACGCCGCCGACTAACCCCCGCATAGACTGGTCAACGCTCACCAACCTCGCCTTTAGCGCCCTCCTCAAGGGCAAATTAAACGAGAACGAGGTGGAATGCGAGCGCCTCGTGGAGCTGTTCAAGTGTAATTGCCCGTCCGCCGTGGTGGTGTCAGAGATCTTCGACATGCGGAGCGCGGCGTTCAGCACGCGGAAGAAGGACGAGGGGCTGTGTGCCGGGTGCCTTGATAGCCTCGTGGGGGAGCCTCTGCATTTTTAGTTGTATAAGCGCAAGGTCCAGGGTGCGTGCATTGTTTTTGTTTTTCGTTTATTGTCTTTTGGCTGAGCATTTTTGTTTTGCTCATTTTATTTCGACACGCAGGTGCACAAGCGCAGCCATGCCAAAGGTAAAAATGCGGGTCTTCTTTTTTGTAAATGGTAAATGACTGCGCTGCTTGCTGACATACTATCCGCTAGCATCTGTGCGTGCCGACACGATGATCAGTTCAAGGTTGCGTTCGGAGGACATGTTATATTTACATGCGATAACAGAGATGGAGATAGAGACCCGCACCCCCTCACAGCATAGAGACCCGCTCCGGGACTCCATCACGGAGAATCCACGGCCTGAAAGTATCCTCCTTTGTCATTTTTTCCTTCAATATCTGCACGGGGATCCTATCCGAATCCCCCTCTGATGAACTTGCGCCCGCGTCCCGGATGATTTGGATGTCGGCAGGTCACATCTCGGTCCGCAGAAGCAGCTGGCTCTTCTTGTCGGCTCGGATGTGCGTGTTGATAAACCTGCCAGGATGGGTGCTCAACTCCACAAAAAAAGGGAGATATTGCTGCACGTCGCAACTGCAGATACCGTTTGGAACGGCTGCAATGCACCCTGCTCCACCAATTGCATCGCCCCCTGTCAAATATACGTCCCGCTTTTCCTGTTGATAAATTCCATGAGTGCCACGGAATTGTCCCGAAGTCCCATCTCGTTTGCGCGATCACTAGCCTCGCGCCAAATAGCTTTTCGTTTGGGGTTGAGCTCCGCCATCTGAGGGGGCGTGGCAGGCGTGAACGCGTTACTCGTACCATGGCTTCAATTTTTCTCCCCATTGTGCGGCTGGCCGTCGAATATGTTCAACAACTCGGTTATGTCCGCCGGCTCGATGGATTCCCAATGTCGACGCGCGCCATCTTGGTCAGCCCGTGCCACAGGCAAGGAAATGATTCCAGATGCCCGACCAACTACTGGGGCTAAGAACGAACCGGGTACTATGCTTCCTGGCGCGAAGAATGGACGGGGGACCATTCCGGTCCACACCGTGTCGATACTAACCCGCCGAAAGAGTAGTCGCTGGGAATGCGCGGATCAGCTTTTTCAGACCAAACTGCAAGCCACCAACGTCGCCTGGTTGGGCGGATGCTCGGTGTGCAGCGACAATGGTATATATAGAAGATCTTGGATCTCTAGAACGAGCTCTGGGCATAGTTGGTCGACCTGTGGTGGTGGTCGTGGGGAAGAATCCACGAACAAAACTTACATACACTGCGTTCAGCGAGTCGATAGCCGCAGGTTTGGCTATGTGCATTGTGTTGCGAGATGTCGCTATAGACAAGCTATAGATGTTGATGGCCGCCTAGCCGGATCGCATAGCCACAGGCCTGATTAGGTGTTCCCACATGTTCCCAGGTCATCCCGAGCCGACATAGCCGCACTGCCGCTAGCCAGCCATCTGCCGAACCTCGCCAGCCCCCGCTACCTGACGCCGTCACGCTAGACGATGTGCTGCCCTAGCTGCATGCGGGCTAGACCGGCTAGTCGGCATCCAGCGGCATCTAGCCGGTGCCTCTGGCTCTCTCTGGCCAGGCGGTGCTGTGGCTATCGGTTCTCTGAACGCAGTGATAACTGATGAATTGATATCGTTCTGTCGGGCGGACTTCCGCAGCTGCCGCCGTAGGACAATTATCTGCTTTGTCTCCTCATGAATAAGTGCACTCCCTAGCTTTGGAAACGTGGCATGAGATTATTTTACCTCATCGCCGAATTGGCCAAATCCAACAAGTTCAAGTTCAACCACAACGGCTGGGAAACGGATCAATCGGAGGCTTATTCTCAACAATCAACTGCTTGGACGTGCTTAACATAGGCTCGGTTGAACTTCTGACAAGTTGAGGCTGTTGAACTGTGACAGCCGTTGAATGCCAACTGCCTGTCGTGGCCTATTTGTGATATCTGTGGAGGATCATGTGGTTAAAAGCGGTTCCGGGTTCATTTCCAGCCACTCCAAATACATTCCTGTCACCATCAGTACGCTCATGACGTGGAAAGAATTATATCCCTGGAAATCAAGAGGAATGATTGCGACTAAGACGTGTTCCATTATAATTATACAGGTGCAGGTGTGGGGAGAGCACAAAAATATGTGAGATTGAATGTCAGAAAACCTGATGAAAATGAGAAGACAGATCGTGGTTCCTGGAAGATGATGGGAAGTACATATATAATAAGGCACTTCATCTTGAGTTCTTCCCGTCTTTTGAAGATGCCTCCCACAACCATCAACGAAACACGCTTGGACAACATTGTTGCCTGCTTGACTCCGATCTTACCACTCTTAAATGAGTATAGTGATGCATTTGGCACCCCATTTATTCTGGCAATTTCAAACACAACTCTGTCTTTGATCAGTCTGGTTCAGGTAATCTGTGGTTATTTTAAATCATGGCGCCAGTCTTACCTGTTATTGCAGATTGTGAAGAAGAATAAAGATGATTGTATCCAGCTCATGGAAAATGTCCACCAAGTGCTCTATGCTATTGTCAATTTGCATATCCAATTTGGGACTGGATCAAGTCTTCCTCCTGTAACCTTGTACAATCTTGGGAGACTTACAGAGTATTTCTGTTCCACTGGCTACTGGCAATTAGAACTATAACTAACCATTTATTTAGAACACTTCACAAGATTTATGCATTTATGGAGGCACAACAGGATGAGAACAGGATCAAGCACTTCTTTCGTCAGAGTGAGATGAAGACACTACTGAATGAATGCCGTGCGGGGATGCAGCAGGCTGTCGACATGTTCAAGGTGTGTATTAGATGTGCTGTTGATCTAAGTATTTGAAACTCCTTTCAGATGGAGGGTGTCATCAATATTCATGGAAACATCATGGAGATGCAGAAGGAGACAGAAAGGATTCACCAGGAGCTGCTTGAATTCATTTCAACCTCATCTGATACAACAATTTCAGACAACTCATCCTCGGTACCTATATTCTCCACCGAAATTGAAGCAACTAATTTTTAAATCAGGTATATCATTGGGTGAATAATGGTTTACACAATAGGTAGGATGGAATCTGTGTTGGTTCAACTAAACAACACTGATGTTTTCTCTCTCTCTCCCTCAAGCTCAAATTCAATTTCCATGTTGCCAGCAAAACCCAAGATTTTGCATGGTCGGGAGGCAGAGCTTGAACACATTCTGGAAACCCTCCACCAGGAGCCTGCAAGGATAGCAATTCTAGGTGCTGGTGGAATGGGGAAAACAAGCCTTGCCAAAGCTGCTCTACACCACCCAGATATTGTTTCCAAATACCAGCATCGTTTATTTGTGGCTGCTGATTCTGCTGCCACTAGCATTGAACTTGCAGCTCTGATTGGATTGCACCTGGGATTGAAGCCTGGGAAGGATCTTAGAAAGCCAGTTGTACACTACTTTTCCAGCACAGGTCCATCTCTGTTGGTCCTTGATAATCTGGAAACTCTGTGGGAGCCAATGGAGTCTCGTGATAGTGTTGAAGGGTTTTTATCAATTCTTACAGATGCCTCGAATCTAGCACTTATGGTTAGTACATATAAATTTTGACATTGTACTTTCACTGACATCATGACAGGTCACTATGCGAGGGACAGAAAGACCGGCAAAAGTCCGTTGGACTCACCCATTTCTGCAGCCTTTGAAGCCTCTCTCAGATGATGCAGCCCGTCAAACATTTGTTGACATTGCAGAGGATTTCCACGATACAGAAGACATTACAAGGCTTCTCTCTTTGACAGATAACCTGCCATTGGCCGTGGATCTCATAGCCCATCTGGTGGACCATGAAGGGTGTGAGACTGTCTTGGCCCGTTGGGAAACAGAAAAGACTTCTATGCTTTCTGATGGTCATGATCAGAGGTCAAACTTGGATATATCAATCACAATCTCGCTGTCAAGTCCTCGGCTGAGCTCTGATGCTAAGGATCTGTTAAGCCTGCTCTCAATTCTCCCAGATGGCCTCTCAGATGCTGAGCTGGTCCAAAGCAAACTTTCCATAAAAAATATCCTGGAATGCAGATCTATGCTGCTTAGGACATCTCTAGCATATCATGATGACAGGAAAAGGCTAAAATCACTGGTTCCTATTCGAGAGTATATGCAGCAGTTTTACCCTGCTCCACCACCTTTAATTCATCAACTTCAAAATCATTTCCATATCCTGTTGGATATGTATGAAAAGCATGGTGGATCACAGCAGGTGGTAGGGCAGCTCAACCAAATAGCTCTAAATCTGGGGAATCTACACCAAATACTATTGCAGGGACTCTTCCAAGATAATCCGACCCTTGCAGATACAATAAATTGCACAATTATCCTGAACAATTTCAGCCGAAGAGCTGGGTATGGCTATCATGCATTGATGAAACATGTTCCAGCTGCTCTTTCTTCAATTCATGATGAGCGGCTACAAGTTTCTTTCATCATTGATGTGTTTAATTCTCGGAACCTGCATCCCATTGACAATCCTGAGCAATTGATTGCTCAAGCTATACATCATTTGGGCAAGATTGATGATCTACTCCTTGAGTGTGAGTTTTCTACATGTTTTGGACAGAGATCATTCTAATAAAAGCGATAATAGCAAAGTTCTATCGAATCGTTGGAGAGTACTCCTTTTTCAATCAAGGAAACATCTCCAGAGCCAATCAATTTCTTAACAAGGCCCTTGTACTATCAAAATCATGTGGAAACAAGAACCAACAGGCCACAGTATTGAGTGGGCTTGCCTTGATACTAGGGGGTACTGGGAACTATACTGAAGCCCGGACACATGCCCGTGAGGCACAACGACTTGCCCAGTTATCTGCAGATTTACGCACTGAATCACATGCACTGCGAATTGAAACAATGTGTGCTGAAAACCTTGGTGACTACAAGAACAGCATCTCCTCATTTCGCAGAGCAAGAAAACTACTAGAGCTTTGTGGGCTGTCTGGAGGTCTTACAGATCACAGTATCATTACTAGTGAGGCAGAGACACATCTTGCTAAATCAGAATATGCCGAGGCACGCAGCATTCATACCAAAATTGTACAGAACACTCAAGATGCATTTGACCATGCATTTGGCCTCCTCAATCTGGCAGAGATCGATATTATGATTGATGCAAGTGCTCAGGATGTGCACCAGAACCTGGACAAAGCAAGAGAAATATTCACTGCTATCAAAGCTGTACATGTATTGAAGTACTGTGAATTCTATTTAGGAGCACTTAGTCTCAGAGAAAGAGAAACTCATAATGCAAAGTTAATATTTGAGCAATGCTTCAATTCACTCTTCCAAGATACTCAGGCTACACTTTGGTGCTTGGAAAGACTTGCTGATACTGCTCAGTGGCCTCTTGTTGATTTTGAGTGGGCATCAAGATGGACAGTGGTGTATCTAGCATATGCAAAAGGAAAACAGAACAAACAAGCATTTCACAAGGCACTTCAATTTCTGGGAGATGTCTTGCTCACACAAGGAGATCTGGATACAGCTGGCAGTCTTTTCACTGTAGCATTGGATACATTTACATATATGGACATCCACTGCAGTCGAGCTGAGTGCATGCTTCGCCTTGGGAATATCTCAGAGCAAAGAGGAAATTTGGTGAAGGCAGTGGAATTTTGGAAAGAGGCTCAGCCACTGTTTGAGCGGGCATTACAGGCAAAGAAAATCACCCAAATTGACACCAAACTTGCTGCTGTTAATCACAGGATATTGGATGGATACAGGAAAACACTAGCTATGCCTATTCCATCCTCTGAGTAGATTTTAGAGTTGGAAATGACAGGAGGAAACTTCTGCCTTGATTGTATGTACCACTGATTTTTATGGATTGGCATTTTATGAGTATGTTCCTATTGTCCTTGGGTTTTTCATTGTCTGCACAGATATTTACCTGATGCTGTCTATGTAAGTACCAAGGGCCTTCAATATTCCAAGTTCATGAGGTTAGCTAATAATCGGCTTCGAGAGGGGGATACGTAGTGGCTTTGACGACTTGGTGGTTGATGACATTCTGTGGCAGTCAATGCCAATAGTAGCAAAAAAGAGTGGGTGGCGGTATCGCTCTGGTATCTATCCCCACCATGGACGGACCAGCTGACCGCGGTAAGCAGCGCCGAGTTGGCGCCGAAACGTTCTCCGAGTCATACTTCTTTTTAAGCTTCTATTCATACATCCTTTCTTATCACTGTATTCCAAAATTTTTAATGGTTAATCCTTGGTTGAGAAGCAGGAGTTACACTTACTTCTAGAGGATATATTTTGTAGACTTAGACTAATACTGTATTATTAAATTCTATTTGTCAGTCACGCATCAAACGGGGGGTTGTTGAATACAAACTTTGGTTATTTGCCATGCATCACAGGATTAGTTGTTGAATAGGTTCTACAGTTCACAAAATCCTCAAAAATGTATTTCAAGGGCAAAAAAACCACAGTGAATCTTGTGCATCTTCTGCACTGAAATTAGCCACAACTATTGTCTGTTCTCAATTTTCAGCTTCATATCAGTCTAAACATAATAAATTTCACAAAATCATTGGTAAAACAATTCCCAAGGCAATTAATCTAAATCAACATCTTTGTGCTTCTCCCTGCTTCCGCAAAGAGCCCAGATGGCTCCATTACATTCCTGTATCGTTTTGGGACAGTGTCAAATTTTTGGGGTTGTCACGGTCCAACCTGGGCCGTGTCGAAGTATCGAATAGGTTCTGAATGTCACATTTAACCCACCCTGTCGAATTGAATGAAATAATACAGTATGCGAATGAAGATTGTTGTGACATATTTGACTTCACGTGTCCGTCCCGTGACCAGTTTATTCCTAAGTTTCTCCAGGAGGTGACTGATCTCTGGATCACGTCCTCTGATCTTGCCACGCGAGAGAAGCACCGGACAATTCCGATCACCAACGGCACTTCGGCATCAATCGGCAATACGCCGCTGCCGTCTACCACCCAATATTATCCACCTCGTTTGGGTCTTTTATTCAAGCGCTGGCCAGCGGATCTATTCAAATTTCGATTCGCATTTAATTGCTTCAAATGTACCAGGGATACTAATTTACAAAGACATCTGAGTCGTCGGTACTATGACATGTGCTACTTGGAGTCGGTAGCCCACTTCCTGAAGTTTCCATTCCGTGTTTTATGATTTATCCACTTGGAACATCGCGGACATCGCGTGTTCCGGCCCCAGACTTGCCTCGCTCAAGAAATTGCGCCTGGTTTTCATTGGTAGCGGTCGTTGCCCAAGAAGATGTCGGGGTATGTGCATTTGACAATGCATTATGTACACTATGTACAGCAGCAGCTTTCCATGTTTGTTGCAGAGATTAAGCGTGTGTAAGACGCGCAACGCGACGCGGTGTCTCGCGACCCAGGCGCGTCGAAAGGCAACGCGTCGTGGTGGAGTGATGACAAAAGAGCGCCGTGATTGCCGATATTTGTCTACACCAAACAATTTCCTTACAGCCGTTTTCAGAAAAGAAAGCCCTTTTGATCAAATGCTCCACGCTCGAGTTTGCTTACCTTTGTTTGACCGTGTGTCCGTCTCGTGGCCCGTTTTGCTCCACTTTTGCGTCATGGAAGCGATACGCGGTGGTGTGACTCCAAACCAAGCTCCCACAATGACATATTTAGACACTCAGGTCGAATTAAATCCCCCATTATCACTTCACTTTCTCTCTCTCTACGATCTAAGGATGTGTCTCACAAAGAAGTTTCGAACGCAGGTCACTACCGGGAGCACATATTTCGACAGGAATGTCTTTCCTGGTGCCTCTGGCCATGGGTGGTTGGTGGACTTGAGTCGTGCAGACAAGTGGAGACGCATTGAACGGGGTGGAGCTAGGTGGAGCTGAAGGCGTTACGAGACAGATGCACGGTCAAACAAGGGTAAGCAAAATCGAGCGTGGAGCATTTGATCAAAAGGGCATTCTTTTCTGAAAACGGCTGTATTCAGGGGGGGAGGGGGGGGGGGGAGGGGGAACGTTGGCCACGATCCAGATCACGAGCACCTCTTGAGTTTCTCGATGCTGACTAGCTGGATTCAGCGAAAACCTCGCAGAAGCTCGTATTTGGTTCCATGATTCCGCACGAAAGCCGTGTCGAATGGTACCCACCACAAGTAAGGCCCGAGTCCGAACACCGAGAGAATGAAATGCATTCAATGGACCGAACTGTTGATTCTATCGAAGAGAAAATTTATGACAGACACTGAACGCGAGCACCATTTCAAGCAGGCACACTATAAAGTATCCTTCAAACAAAAATTTTCGCCGAATCTCTGGGGTAGTGCAGCTGGGGTCAGGTTCAGAACCGATTCTGATGAGAGCTGTGGACGAAACCGAACCCGAACGAACCTAACCGGACCCATACGAAAGTAGGTCAATTTCGGGAATTTGGTAAGTAATTTTGTGATACTCTCACCTAGGAAATGGGGCAGCCATCAGGGGATCCATCGTTCTTGTTCCATATTCAGGCATTCGCTAAAGAACGAGGATGTTACTTTACAGGGGTTACATGTGTGAAGGAGAAAGACGTACCTCTATACAAAGACGGCCAGATATGTAGGCGATATCGAATCCTTCATTGATAAAATGCTGGAATAGACGAATAAAAGACAGCTGACGAGGTGAAGTTGACTGTAAACAGGATTGTACCATGGAAAGCAAGAGGTCGGGTATACAGGCTTGAGCGCTGTCAAATACGTAAGGGCGCACCCATATGTAAATGCCGCGAGGTTGGGACAGATGTCAGAAGGGACCGACATTGCTTCAAAAAATTGGTTCTGCTGATATGTTGAGGAGTTGAAAGTTGAATTAAACCACAAGTTAGAATCATTTGCAAAGTAATAATCAAAACACGACTAAAGTTCGCGTAGAGGTCATTACTAGTGAATTAACCAGACCCGCATAAATGGACTGATTATGAATCCTCACGTATCGCCCCATTTACTTCGTCGCCGCTCTCGCGTCGACCAGCCCACATTGAGCCTGGGAAATGATAGAATGAAACAGTAATTGTTCAGGATCGACTCGGTTCCTCTACAGTCCACTGCCGAGTTCCCTGTTCAGCACTCGAGGGTCGAGAATAAGTAAACGAAGGAGCCGGAGATGGTAAGCAGGATTGCGTGATGTGAGCCGGCAAAAGCGACACGAGGGTCGGCCGTATAAGGTAGCAGGAATCTCATAGATAGTTTAATGTGGCCCGAGCAGGCCAATGACATTGGATATATATAATTTGAGCAGGGATTGGAGGATTTAAATACAGTATAGGAGCGCTACAATTATCAGCGAGATGAAATATTAATTACAGAAATAACCTCAACGTCCTCCCTCCAATCTCTATACCAAATACGCAGCAGACATCAGCATAGCAGATTGAACGAGCAAACTGCTGGCCATAAACGAGACGCTACTATATCCTTTGGGCACCCAGCGGTTGGCAGCCCAGAAAAACCCGGGCGTTATAGCGAATAAGCTCAGGGCCTTGCGCCAGTAGCCATCGAGGCCGGCGAGTTCCCCTACGTGACAGGCGCCAGGGACCACCGCCGCCATTACGCCGAAAAACTTGCCGGTGCCGAGCGCTCCGGTACGCAGGATGCTCGCGGCGACAGGGACGCGCAGCCACTGAATGATGTGAGCGTCGTACATCAATGTTGCATTTTTTTGTCGTACCGGAGGAGATTTGACAGCGCCTTCGACCGCGAACGGGATAGCCCCGAGGACGGTGCCGTGTGCGGCGCTATAGGTGCCGAAGAGCAGCGAGGTGCAGCTTCGGGGACTTGTGTATGAGTGGACTTAAACGCGATTGAGGTGCGAGAAGGGCATTACCCGAGACTCCACATGGGAGACTCTGCGCCTGTTTTCGCATCGGTGACGATAACCACAGGACCGCAAACGTTGAACCTCAACCTCGACATGGGCGTCGTGAAGAGAGTGCGGAAGTGGCACAAGGCCGCGTGGTCATTGTTGAAGAACGGATCAGTGATCGCAGATACGGGCCGATAAAGGCAGTCGTTTGAATCGCACTGACATATTTTCAGCGGCGCAGGCCCACCTCTATTTAATACTCCCTCCCGATCCGCTTTTCTTTTTCACAATCAGATAGAAAATCAGAGATGATTGATCCGGCAGCTTTGGTTCCAGGTTCGCAATTGCCATCGTACTGTGCCACGACATGTTAACACAAATCTAAGTCAGCAAATCTGTTTGAAAGATGGAGGAGACTGAAAATACTATCGATCACCCACCTCTGCCAGATGATCGTCTGCTGCAAGATTTCAATTTCCAGCTCTCAATCGTGAGCCAATGACTTGGGGGAAATGTAGAGTGGGCCCACAATATCTAGAAACAGCCTCACAAATGTGTAGAAGCGCATAGAGACATTGTGGGGCCAGCAGAAAATAAACAGTCGGATTTTGATCATTTGAGAGGCCCGCCAAATTCTCATGTAAAGATCTTGCAGAATTCGGACACGTCTCGGCAACTTGACTGTGGCCTCAATGTGGCTCCAAATAATAAGCCACGGGGTAGATACCATCTACATATGTTAAGCATACTCTAGCCCAGAGCTCAAGTGAAATGGAAAAGCTATACGACTGTCCGAAAGCCTACAAAGTGATCTTGCAGAGGTGGCCGATGGATAGTATTGTAAATATACAACATGGAACTTGCTTCCTGAGCCTTTCACGAAGCTCCTGGATGGATTCTCAAAAGTCGGGCACCGTAATTTTTCAGACGTCCATTTTTTTAGTTATGTGGAAGCTGGCCTTTTACGAACGAGGTCGAGTGCGTCGGACTCCTGCAAATTGTTACTTGTTCAGGACTTTTGATTTATTGAGATAACGATAACAAGGCGCATTCTAATATGAAAAATAAACAGGCGGGCCTGATTCTACACTTGACTAATATTAGCCATGAAGCAGTTTAAAGCGACCCAACATTACGTGTCAAATTGCGTCAAGATCGAACCAGATATTCAGGTTCTCCCAAATTTTCTCGCGTCTGTTCGCCCATACCTCGCGTCGCAGCGCCACGCACTCCTGGCAGTATCCTTCTGCCGCCCAGTCCGCGTCGATAAGCGCCTGAAGCCCGCACAGCGGATCATACAAATAGTCGTCCGCGATGTTCGACTCGCGCACGAGCTTGTGGTGTGCCTTGCCGGCAAGCAACGGGTCCAACGTCGTACATCGCACCGGTGCTGGAACAGGCGTGGGCTCTAGTCCGCCTCCCCCACCCGCCATCCCCGGGCAAACAGCAAGATCGAGCGAATACGGGGACATGGTCATCATCCAAACCGAGGTCAGCTCCTCCCGCGCTTTGATGAGGGCGCGGAAATCGCGTTTGGACACACACAGGCCGCCGTCGCGCTCGGGTTGCCCGTAGCCAGAACTGCGGACGAGCTCGTACATGGCTCTTTTGAGAATGGAGGGGACGTCGCATGAGCGAGCGAGGAGGACGCTTTCCGTGCCGTACGCGATGCGGTCGGGTGAGAGGTCGGCGATCGAGGGCGACCATTTGTCTTCCAGCAGACGGATCGCCCAGTCACGGAAGTCGGGAAAGGAGAGGATCGTCGCTGCGCGGAGTATCCCAGCCATCTTGTGGAACGACGGGTCCTGGTGGACGTACGTTCTTCCAGAAAAGATTCAGTGTTTCAGTAATAGGTGAATACGAGTGAATGGATACACACATCGCGCTGTCGAACCCATCGAGGAGACGCCCGAAATCCTTCGCGCTGAGATTCGGGAGGCTAAGGATGTACGTCGGAGTGGTCCCGTCCTCACTGCGCTCCACATGCTTTCCGCCCTCCACCTTGTTGCCCTCGAAGACGTCGGAAAACCAGGTACTGTGCTTCGCCAGGTGGCTCTGGTGCAGTTTGAACTTGGTATCCTGGATCTGGATGACGACGCTCCCATCCAGCGCCCAGTGGACGGTGTGTTTGTGTGCGTGCGGAGCGGTGACCGAGTGGGTCCTCGAGCGTTTAGGCGGAGGCGTGCCGGCGCTGGAGGGCGGTAAAGAGGGTGTGTGCTTGCGCTTTGGTCGCGCTTGCGATGCGGGGGGCTTTACATCGGGAGAAATTGGACGCTTCTGGGCCTTTGGGGGTTGGAGAGGGGAGGAGTCGGATATGTCGATGACAACACGGTTTGAGAGAGGAGTTCCTCCCCGGGGAGGAGGCGCGGACGCCGAGAATTTGGTAGGCCCGTGGCTTTGTGGCTTCATATCTGAAAGATCGCCTTCGGATTTGACCGAGAGGCTTCTTGACGAGCGAGGCGACGTCTTGGCCTGTGCAAACGAAGTCGGTAAACCAGAGAAGCTACAGAAAATTCGAGGCTCACCCGGTCCTTCTCCACATTATAATCCGGATGCGTCTCTGCAATTAAATTCTGGAGAGTCGGCAAATCGTCGTCGTCGTCGTCCGACAAAGATCGTAATTCAGCGGGTTCGACGTATCGAGCTGCCGGCTCTAGAACAGGGGATAAGAGCGGGAACGCCGCTCTAGTGGCCTTGTCGAGGGGATTTTCTGACGGGCCTGATAGAGTCGTCGCGCTGCCGGCATCTTGATCTGTTACGACTGATTGTGAATCAGACGTCGGAGGAGCAGCAGGGATTTCGGGAGCAGGCTGAGGATCCACTTGTGGTGCAGTTTCTTCGGCAGTTGAAGGCTCAGCCCCGAATACCGGATTTTGACTATTGTCGCTCGACAGGGAGTCTTCGTCCGTAGGCTCAATCTTCGCGGCAATGGATGGGATCAGGGTATCTGCAACCTCTTCCTGCGATTCAGACGCGGATACGGCCGACATGAAGGACTTTTGGGGATGCCACCGCCCGGAAAAGCGAAGGTAAAAATGGGAAGAAGAAAGGACACGATGCGTAACGCGCACGCGATGTGACATGGATTTGCAAATGACGCTTGGATCAGGACAGATTTGGATAAAAACTCGGGTTTTGACGCGTCCGGAGCGGTGAAATATTGGGATAAGAACTTGAGGGCGTAGAGTCTATGCTCAGAGTGGAAAAATATACATCTCAAAGTTTAGTATTATGGTATACCATTCGGACGAGTTGTTATCGGATAAAAACTCAGCCTGGAGTAGAGAGGGTCCTCGTGCATATACTGAATGAAAAAGATGCCAAGGGAAAAGATTTTCATGGCGTGGAGGGTCCGCAATGGAATCCCGGAGGGATATTCATTCCTTGATTTGTCGGGTCGATTGGAATTGCAATGCGAGTTAATTTCGCCCCCCAGAGTAGACTCAAATTCCATTGTGTTTTAGGCATAGAAGAGTATAAACCTTCCACTCCGATCTCATCATAGGCTAGTCCCGTAAAATCAGCATGGATAATATCTGAGTTAACGGCGGGGTTGCATAAAACGTAGCAGTGGAGGAACGAAAGGACTTGTGGGACTAGGCATACGTATCATTCTCCTGAACAATTCTAATAATCCACGGTTGTACGGTTCTAATCCTGGTTGTCCGGCTTTTGAGCGAATGACTTTGTCACTATTTGGCTGCATGCGCGTACGCGTCTCCGTCACGTGTCTGCATTTCTTTCTGAGCCACACCTTCTATGGCTGAGCGGGATTCATCCTTGCATTCAGACAGGCAAATCCCTCCACGATCCGAACAATCTGCTATTACCCTATGTTAGCGTCGACATTTCACCTCCATGCTGGAAATGCGGGACACATCCTACGACCGCCTCCATTGCCAAATTCCTGCCCCAGTTCAACCCTGTCGGATCTAACCCATCTCCTCACAAGCAATGATCCACCTCTCATTCGGAGACCCGAATTATCCGTAGCATTGTTTCAACTGGTCAAGAGCACATAGATATGCTAAATGTCCATATCGATGCCCTACAGTCGACCCTCTCGCGGCTGGTCGAGGAACGCACCAGAACGAGGGAAATCGTTCGACAGCATTTCTCTGTTGTTTCGCCTCTTCGCCGTGTTCCACCAGAGTTGATCTACGAAATCCTTGCCCAGGTGTTACCATGAGTCAGACGTCTCCGGCCAGGGGGAGTGCAGCCTGTGGAGCAGCCTCCCTGGCGTTTGGCGCGCATTTGCAGAAGCTGGCAACATGCCGCCCTTGCAGATCCTCAGCTATGGAACACCCTTCATTCGATCAACTGGCAGACTCCCATGTCTGTAACACAAAATTTCCCGGCGTCGATGATTGAAACTCAATATATTCGGTCGGCCAGTGCACCACTTGAAGTCAATTTGCACGCCACTACCCACATCTTCGACCCTCTCTGGATCAATTGTTCCGGCGGTCTTTTGGATGTCCTCCGTCCGGTCAAGGTCCGCCTCGCCTCATTGAAGACATTGGAATTCATACATGAGGGCCAGCGGAACAGCCTGCCCGCTACATTCTCCGAGTTTACACGAGGTGCTGTTGACGAACGAGTCATGTTCTCTCCTATCCCCCCCTCTCTCCATTCCATGGGACCAAATAACCCATTATCGCGGAGTATATACCGCACGGACTCAGCTCAACATCTTGCGGGCTGCCCCGAACCTGATCCAATGCAGTCTTGGGCTTATCTCTTCGGCTGAGCAATTGCTGGACGAGCCATCACCCTCGCTTCCGCGCCTCCGCTGCTGGGACTGAGAGCTTCAGCTACCCATTTCCTGAATCACACTGACGCTCCGGCCCTAGAAGTCCTATCTTTTTTACGCCTTAAGGGAATTCGCGCCGTCTTTTCTCGCTCATTCCCATTCTCCCGTCCATTTGAAGAAGCTGATTTTAACCAACTACATACTTTCTATGACACTCGCCGATCTCCTCCAGTCCCTTCCAACCCTCGCGCATTTGACTCTGGATGTCGCTTCCGTTGCAGAGAACCAATTCTTTGAAGCAGTGACGATTCCTTCTTACCTCTGTCCCAACTTCACGGCATTTGCGTACGGGTTCCCAGACGATGACAGGGCCAAAGTCTGTCTTCCCGACCTCTTGGTTTCCATGGTACAACCCCGCTTACAGTCAACTCCACCCCGTCGATTGTCTTTTTTCCGTCTATTCCAGCGTGAAGACCGGTCCTGGTATAAGTTCTCATCGGTGGCGCTTCAGATGGACCTGCTTGCAGATCAAAGATTCGATACCGCCTACGTATTCGGGCCCAGAGCGCGAGAGCTGGTGGAATTTATGTATCTGAGGTATAAGGTACGTCTTTCGCCTCGGCACATGTAACCCCTTTATGCAAAGTAACATCCTCGTTCTTTAGCGAATCCCTGAATCTGGAACGAGAGCGATGGATCCTCTGATGACTGCCACAAGCGGTTCGAAGCACCCCAGATATTTTTGGGATCATTGATCGTTATTTGAAAGCTCCGCCATGTAATGCCGGTCGTCGCTTTCTTGTCACTCGACAGTGTCTGTCATAAATTTTTCTATTTTCGTAGAATGAGCAGTTCCGTTTTCAATGCGGTCAATTATCTTGCTGCTCGGACTCGGACTTCTAGGTCTTGCACCACTTGCCGCTAGCATTGTTTAAAAATGTTCGAAAATAAAATTACAATGTTACAGACACAAAAATAGCAGCTAATATCGCAGAAACGGCAAATAGCCAAGAAACATAAATTCTGGAAGCAGCGCTAGAGCTGGCATTTCCGGTAGTGGTTGCGGCCGCAGTACTTTTGGCGCCAGAAATGCTAGACACGCCCGAGTCTGGCTGTGTGATACTGACAATTAAATAGCTTCAGTACGATTCGAAGCTATTCAGCCGGACTCACACAAGATTTTCAATGGCCAGCGCCCATGCTTCACCCGAATCAGCATCTCGCCGATGGCCTCCAATCGTACTTGCGCCGAATACACTAATCTGGAGGAAATGGCTACCCGTGGCTGTGAGATTCGTCCTCGACCAGCCGAAAGTGCAGTTGCTGGGTGTCGGCGTAGTGTCTCCGGAGGCGCCGTAGTCGGTCTCGTCGCCGTCAATCGAGATGACGTACTGCGCGTTGCTCGAGGTTATGCTCAGATAGACGCATGATCCTGCAAGCCGTTAGAACACAGAGGCAAATTGGAATAAAGCACGCACCTTCGAAAGAGTAACCCATAATGCCGCTTGCGATGGTGGTCAAGTTTCCCGAAACCCCTTTCGCATTGCTGGTCGAGGGGCACGAGGATACAACGGTGGTCCAGTCGCCGGTCCAGGTGATGGATGTGTCAAACAGGTCTACCACGACGTTCTGGGAGCCAGATGGTGCGGTTGGAACGGATGTAAGAGCGGATCCGGTCTTGGTCGTCGTTTGTGTGTTTCCTGCATCTCCTTACGATGAGGTGAGACGCGGTGCCACATTCTGAAAATGAGACATACCCGTCGTTGTTGTGGTGGCATGAGCCGTCGTTGTTGCTGTGGCATGAGTGGTTGTGTGCTCGGCAGTAGTGGTCATCTTGTGTGTGGTGGTAGTCGGTGATGTGGTAGTCGGTGGTGTGGTAGTCGGTGGTTTGGTCGGAGAACCACTGGCGCGGCATCTCGGGTTATTGTCCGAATCACGATCTGTCAAAGAATAAGGTGAAGTTCAACCCTTCGTAGAAAAACCACCAACAGCAAGTGTCTCCAGGAGCTTTACGGCGGGGAAATCAGATTATGGAAATCGAACCGTAAAAATGAACATACGGCAGCAGAAATCGTCGTTGGAGCAAGGAACATAATCGGACGCGGTGCATTGATTCCCGGTCGCAGTGCAGACTTTCCCGATGGGACAGCAGCCTTGCTGTCCATCGACGACGTCGCAATATTCACTGAATGGTGGGTTAGTATTAGTAACTCGGCATACACCGATTGCGTACCTCGGGGAACAACAAGTTCCTCCTGAAAAAATGGTAAATCCCAGAAGAGAAAAATCGCGTCGGTACAGACCTTTACAGCAATTATCTCCAAGCGGGCAACATCCTAAATTGTCACAGCCCCCCTCCGAAGTCTTGCAGCAGCCTGAGCTCCGTCAAGAACGGGCACGAACATCGAAGGCTTTACGAACCTGTAGCATAACACCAATTCCCGGGGTCGCAGCAGTCTAATCTCAAGTTCAACACGAAACATATAACGGAGAAGTGGACGGTTTACATACAATCTCCTTTCGTGCAACATTGACCGCCAACTCTGCAGCAGATCCCGTTGCTACACAGACCAAAGCCTGCCTCGCAGGACTGCCGCGAGACAAGCAGCCCGCTGATGACGGTTTGCCGACGGCTGTTGCCCTGCGGCTGGAGGGGATTCTGGGTGGACGGCCTGAGTTTGGTGAGGCGTGTCGCTGGAGGGCTTTCGTTATCACTATTGTTTTGATCACACCAGACGCCCAGCAGGAGGCTTGCGACGAAGCCCAGAGACGGCAGGAAGAGCATTGGGAACTCGAA
Source organism: Mycena epipterygia (assembly GCA_029281465.1). Lineage (NCBI taxonomy): Eukaryota > Fungi > Basidiomycota > Agaricomycetes > Agaricales > Mycenaceae > Mycena > Mycena epipterygia. The sequence goes on along the minus strand of JARJCQ010000080.1, from coordinate 434,321 downwards.
AACGCGTGGGCCTTGTGGCTTCCATGCTTAAATACAGTCCATCGTTGCTTTGATGTTCAACGTCATTAGCCGTTAGCTCGGTGATAAAAATCTATACACACCCAGAAATATGCTTGGTATAGATTTTTATCAGCCGGGTTACTAGGATGGGTGGCAACGGACGATTATCATGTTTGAGAGCGACACGAAAGAAGTTGCCAGAATGATTCTCCGCCTTTCTCCGCACTATATGAAGTCCAGGTGACACAAGTTGAAAGTTCGTCTGATTGAATCAATCGTAGTGCAGATTATCAGAGTATTAATCTATCCTGGGGAGCACGGTGTCGCCATTATTAAGTTGCAGCGAGGGAAGAGATTGACATGCCCTGTGTCGGTTCGGGGAATTGCCCGGTCGATGAACGAAGACGCTGCAAATCTGGTCGACGCCTGCAACTGAGAAAATGGAACGGCTACATTTTTGGTCAGGGAATTCACTCTGCGTCGCGCAATTATTATTAACACTAACCATGGCGATATCAGTCAGACACGAATCAAGATGTTTGACGGGACAGACGCGAACCGTTGCAGTTTCGGTCGAGCATAATTGGAACGGACCTCCCTGAACTCTCGGAATGTGGAGAACGTTACACCGGTAGGGATTGTGTAAGCTCTCGAAATTCAAATGCGGGTGGTCTAATGTAATTTGAAGAAAACAAAGCTTTATTCATCCTGCGGGCATGGTCTCATCGGTGAACAAAGATGCTGCAAGAAATGGTCAACGGAGACAACGTAAGTTACCCTGAAAAGGCGTACATTGTAAGTCAGGGCATGCAGCGTGACCCGCGTCTGAATCGTGCAATCGTAGCCATACCTAACGGTCGCTCTGTTCAGTTCAGTACCTATCAAATGGGCGTCTCGACGCACCAGCAATCTTTGTTCTTCTCCCCGCGGTCTAAACCACATTTCACGCGAATCCACGTAGTCGATGGAAAATATGCGCACCTTTTAATTTTAGGGCGAGCAACCACAGGTGGAGGTGCTCTGCAAGAACCTTCTCGAGGCACGTCTCGCACAGAGCATCGGACTTGTTCCAGTCCTTGAAATCGCCGGTCCTGAGCGTGTGTACCTCCGCGATCAACTTGGGAATGTTGCGCTCGGGATTGGGCTTGACTTCGTCCAGAACCTCCATCTCGGTGAAGTTTTCGGCTAGGTTGCCTTTTACGAGGTCGCGGATGTCGAGGTGGAGGTCGGTCCAGTCTGCCTGAAGTTAGCAAGAGGAAGAGGAAGATGATGTCACCACTCACTGCCTTCGTGCCAGAGCTGGGAGTCGCTAACACAGGCGCATATATCGCCTATAAGGGGGTGAGAACGCATCGGAGGCTCAAAGACGGCGAGACGCACAGGGTGGAGAGCAGAATGTCGCCGGGTCCAAAATGGAATTGTGTGCGGCCTCGGAGTCGGGGGCGGGGACCTCGTGCGCTTCCCAGATTCGCTGCAACGGTATGGCAAAGAATCCCGAAAGCAGCGTGTACGGCCCATCAACCAAAAACGTATACCCGAATTTATCCACGAGGACGCCGAAATGGTTGTATTGGTGCGCTTTCAGTACCACAGCGGGGCCGGGCGATATGATTAGGTCGCCTAGATCAGAGGCTGACCCCCCAAAAAAAGAAATTAACAAAAAATTGGGCGAGATTTGGGAGCTGGATACCAAGCTCGTCTTCATCGAATCCGTCGTAGTCCTCGCCCAGATCTTGTGCGATGGCCCTCAGGAAAACTACAGCGGCGTTGAGCTCAAGCAACTCCGCCGTCGAGTATGCGCTGAGCATCGTGAGGCGTTTCGCCTCGATATCATCGCGTTCGAGCGCCTCCATGTCCCGGACTTGGTCGTCTATGGCTGGCATGCGAAATACCTGGCAGTAAAGCAAGACCCGATACATAGCGCGCGAAAAACGCCACGATTCGAGCCAAGTGAGCTGGCTCGTTCGCGAGAGCCGGTTTCTGTGCCTAGATCCGTGGTTGGAAACAAAGACACTGAAGGTCAACTTTCATTCACGTACCTCGAACTGAAAACCGACTCCAGCCCTTTGACCACCAGCGAATTCTTTCGGAGGAGGTCGTGCTCTTCTGGGGTTATCTCGCTGTCGGTGTTCGCCTTCTCTTGTCCATTGATATCCTCAGCATATCGCAGGACACGCAGCGCCTCAGAAAACGCCGGTCCCACGACATTCTCCGCCACAGCGCGCACGATGGAGTTGGGGTACGACTGGAAGACCTGATGCCACGCCTTGGACACTCGGATGGCCGCGTGCAAGGTCTTGAACGTCGGTGACCATCGCAAGATGCGGTCTAGGATGTGGTTGGGGCGGTCGAGCGTTCCGTCCGCCGGGGTCATGGATGTCATGGATAAAGTTGAAGAGATCAAAGCACCCAAACAGCGCCCGCGGCCCGTTGAGTACACAGCCTGAATTTAGCCGATTATTCTTCTCACCGTGGAGGGGTCACTTCGGTTCCTCCTGGATTGTGGAACAAGGGTGCGTGAACACAGGCTGGTTTCAAATATGAGTCAATATATCAAGTTCACTTAATAGACCACCTTCAATCAGTGGCAGACGTGCCCCGGAGGATATGGTTCTGGTTAGGGAGATGACCTAATTCATGTCAAAACACGACCAACTACCTGGCAGTGCCACGACCTAGTGCAACGCGACTGTTGGTGAACGCGGTGAGCTCTACTACCGAGGCGGATGGTAGCAGATAGTAGCCAACTTCTCTCTTTTTTTGATTGTCGCGTTATTTTCTTACGTACATCAAGAGTCGAGGAGACTAGTGCATTTGTTTTATAAAAAATGATTCGTACTCCATTTTCGAGTTCCGGATACCTGAAAGCTCTACATGTCTAATATAATTGGACAAATGCCCTTGATTTCTATTTTACATACAATTGGACAAATGCCCATCTCTACTATCCCATGTAAATATAATATATCGATTACGATCCCAACCCAACCTTGAACTCATCGCGTCGGTGCGCACAGATACCACCGGCACGTCGGGTCACACAGATGCTATCGCGTCGGTGTGCACAGATGCTATCGTGTCGGTGTGCACAGATGCTATCGCGTCGGTGCGCACAGATGCTGTCGCATAGTATGTAATATGTCAGCAAGCAGTGCCAACCCTTTTTTTCAAAACGCACATTTTTAGCTTTGGCGTGGCTGCGCTTGTGCACCTGCGTTTTGCAGCCATACCCATACCAGCAGTTGTCTGTCGGCGTCCAGCCATCTACAAAGACAAAAGCAAAAACGGTCAGCCAGAAGATAATAAACGAAAAAAAACCGAATGCACGCACCCTGGACTTTGCGCTTATACAACCACAAATGCAGATGCTCCCCCATGAGCTTATCGAGGCACCCGGAGCACAGCCCCTCGTCCTTCTTCCAAGCGCTGAACGCCGCGCTCCGCATGTCGAATATCTCTGACACCACCAGATCAGAGGGACACTTGGAGGACATGAACAGCTCGACGAGGCGCTCGGACTCGACTTCATTCTCACTCAATTTGCCTTTGAGGAGAGCGCAAAAATCGACGTTGATGAGCGTTGACCAGTCTATGCGGAGGTTAGCCGGCGGCATTAGGAAGGGAGCAGGGACAGACGTACTAGCTTGGTTCCACAGTCCGAGGCTTGAGGTGACGCCGCATTGCGCGCCTTTGCGTCACGATTAGGACAGCGGCAAGGGAGTGGAAAGGCACACACAAGAGGTGCTCTGGACGGGCATAACCCCGTCCAAAATCGCGTCATGCTCGGACTCAGGTGGCACCGCCTGGCGCTCCGTCCATATTTTCTCCAGCGGGGTCGCGAAGAACCCGCCGAAAAGGGGGTTGTCCTCGCCGCTGCTCATGACCTCCGGCTCCAGCGCCTCCTCGAAGACCTCCTCGAGCTTCTCCGTGTACGCCTGGAGAATCACCGCAGGTCCCGTGGCGAGGCAGATGTCTTTTACGCCTGGCAGAAAAAAAAGTCAGCCCGGATACACTGTGACGAGGAAATGGATGACACAGACGGTCGAGGTCGTCGTCATTGTTCGTCACCTCTCCGATGAGGCCGTGTAAGAACGCGACGACAGCGCGGATTTCGAGCAGCTCTGCCGTGGGGTATTCGTTCAGCATCGCGTGGCGTTCTCTTTGAATGTTCGGCAACGTATGCGTCTCGCTTTCCATTGAGTCGATGTCGTCGAGGTTGAGCGGGAGGTAGAATAGCTCGCAGTATAACATGATGCGATACATTGCACGCGTGAAGCGGTGCGATTCGAGCGGGGTGAGCTGGCTCGTTTTCGTGGTCTGGTCTTTATGCCTGGAAACAATCGTGTTGGAATCAATACGAACGCGACCGCGAGGGAGAATAAACGGACCGACGGCTGAACAACTCCTCCAGTTTTCGGACGGTTTCAGCATTCTTTTCCAGACCTATCCTCTCTTTCGGCGTCAGCACCCCGATATCGGCGCTTTCAGAGTAAGTCGGCTTCGTCTTCTTTGCCTTCCGTTTCACGCCGGCCCCGACATCCTCGTCCTCGGTCTCGTCCTCAGTCTCGTCCTCGTCCCCCTCGTCTCCGCCCTCATCCTCGTTGTCGCCCCACGAGTTTTCAGTCTTCTCCGGGTACGGATACCGCAGGAAGCGCACCGCCTGCGGCAGCACCGGCCCCACGACATTCCGCGCCACGGACAGCACGACAGATTTCGGGTGCGCCGCGAAGACGCCGTGCCACGTCGCGCAGACTCCCACCGCCGCGCGCAGCGTGCTGAAATTCGGCGCGGCGGTCAGAACGTGGCTGATGATGTCGTTCGGGATGGTTAGACGCCCAATCTGCATTCTGGATGCCGCCGACACGGGCAGAAACGCGGACGACATGGTGGCAAGAGAGGAGGTCCAAGCGCTGTTTGTCGGGGTTATCAATTGCTGACACAATCATACCCCTATTTGGATTGGGACAGTACGTGGTTTCTAAAAGCAGGACCAGGCACATGGTCGAAAACGTTCGAAGAATAAAGAGGGAGAAATGGTCGGAGCACCGGTTGATTCGCGGCAATATAAAGGTTGGCGCGTGAGCCATCGAGACGTGCAGCCGAAGACTAGGAGCTCCTTCGTCAGTAAAGCCAACCACGAAGGGCACAGTCAGCGTTGAAGATGAAGATAGAGGAGAGCTCCGAAAGTAGGATTCGGTCGAAGATATTTAAATGGATAGACTTAACTGTCTACGTGAATGTTTACCAACTCCGTGACTTGAAGACTCGCCGTTGGAGACCCACTCGGATCGATATAGTTCAACCTTGGGGACTCAGGCTACTGGGGTGTGCTCGAAGTGTGCTGTCGAACGAGTAAGGTCGTGCACAAATGATGAATCGGCGGGCTTACCGTTAAATCTTCCGGTGAGATTCTTTCATCCCTGAGCGCTGATCAGAAGATACCTGCACGTCAATATAAGATTCTTGACATTCATGAGTTGGGAATATCTGTCAGCCAATGGGCTGCATCAGTCTTCACTCTGAAGAAAACGGAAGGCAGCATCATGATGTTCAAAGTGAGGGGATGCGCGCATGCGTGGAGTGCCGAGGAAGATCGCAGAGATAAATTCACGAAAATGAACACTTACGAGCAGGCGTGACGTACGGACTGTCTGTTCCGTTCCATTCCATCTCTATCCGCTAGTGAAAAAAGAAAAGGATCCTTATCGGGGAGACAGTTGGGCCTGCGCCGATCGATTCAAACGAGCTTACGGAACCAGGTGCGGCGAAAAGCGACAGTCTACTCCACAAGGCCAACGTCGAGTTGAATTCAACGCGGTTCCTCAGAAAACAGCAGCGTCAGAATCAGGTCAGAATCACAGCTGAAGAAAGGCTTTCCATCAACACAATACTGCTCTGCCTGCACGTACAGAATCCCGAGGACTGCATTGAAACCAATCGCTGCTCACCACCGTGACTTGACTGAAATGTAGCAGCTGCAGGTCGTGGTGGTGGTGGTGGAAGGGAAGAGAGGCCAAACAACGCCACACTCCGGTGTCTTTCTCTCTCTCCCTCTGCGGCCTACCAGTACACGCACTGGTTGGCCTTCCGTTTCTTACCCCGTCGCACCGACTGGACGTCGCCGGAAAGCAAGGAGATCGGTAGCTATCAGTACCTGAAAGCTGAGTGCGGACCTATGCGAACGCTTGGAAACATTCATGATTTCACATTTCGGCCATTCCGAGGCGGTGGCTCTCTGATTCAACCGGTGCCGCCATCCGCATGAAGTCTAGTAGACGATGAAACTACTAGCAGGACTGAATTCCGCCACTACCGATCGCGATAGTAATCGATCCAATCCTCCCTGAAGACATTGACATCGACCGCCTCCATTCAACTCAGACCCGTTGGCTGTGGTGGACTATACATTCTGCTGCTCGGTCCTGCCCTGCATGGTCTGCGGCTCCTCCCCGTGCTACCGTGTATCTGAAACCCACAGACTTTGGTTTCCGTGAAACGCCGTACTCGATGTCAACAAATTTCAAATATGTATCCGCATGTGTACCCGAACCTGAACCCAATCGAAGGCTTTCACGCGTCAGATTAAATGATTTAATGAATGGCTGTCTCACGGCGAACTTTCCCGGACTTATCCAAGTCTCGACGCCCGGAGTTGACCATGCCGCGCGGACGATAAAGATCAGTCAACCTGCGAACGGTGATGCGAAGAATCCAAACATTGCTCGACTGTAGATTATCTACGTTATACGTTGTTTTTGTGCTTTACGACTAACAAAAGTGCCCGTTTGTTCTAGTTCTTTTCCGTGCCTTTTCTTCTGTTTTGTTTTGTTTTCCTTTTCTCGTCCCTTCACTTTTCTTTGTTTGAGTTTCCCTCGACCGCGTGCGCTCAAACCCGGCGGAGCTTGTGTCCCGAGTATTTGCGGTTGATAGCACAGGGCCGCTGGCGATCGAGGACCCGGAACCCGGGAGCGTTCTTCAGGTGCGGTGAAACGACAGGGGTGTGGAGTTTCGTCGGGCGGAGCGGGTCGGGGTACAATGCGGCAAGGCCCACGTTGGTGGCGTCGAGGAGGTCGACGATCGCAACGGGAGGCTGCGCACCGGAACTGGGCGGTGTAGACGGATCCGCACTGGAGTCAGTCTCGGTGGAGGGCGCGTGCAGGCCGCTGATGAGGACGGCGCCGGCGGGGATGTGGGACTCAACGTCGGTGGTGGTAGGCTTCTCGACGGTGGGGCTGAATGGCGCTTCCTTGAGGGCGAGGACGGCGTCCCTCAGCTGCGCGATGCTGGGGCGCTGCGCGGGATCGGCGTGGAAACACCAGCGGAGCAGATCGTTCGCCTCCTGCGTCAGAGAGAGCAGCTTGCGCAGGAAGTTGGGATCCGTGCAGAAGGCGGTGTATTCCGGGTCGGAGGGCTCTGCGGAGCGCCAGGGGACGTGGGTTGTTGCGAGACCAATGAAGATGACACCGAGAGCCCACATGTCTGACTCGCGCGGCGAATACGAGGCGCGCGTCTTGTCGAGGCATTCTAAGGGAGGGGTTCAACAGGGGGCGAGGCGGAAAGGAAAGAGGTACGCACCAGGACTCATGTATGACAGACTTCCACACATAAACCGCGACCTCTCCTGCCGGCTTGCCAGTCCGAAATCTGTCAGACGAATCCCTGTTCCTGCAGAATTGCACAAGACATTCTGGGGTTTCAAGTCGCGGTGGTAGATGCCGGTCTGGTGGCAATGCTCGACGACGTCGAGGAGCTCGAGGAACGCCTGCCTCGCGAGTGCGGGACGATCGACGTAGGTCCGACGGTCGATGCAGTCCAGCATATCGCCATCGCACAGCTCGAGAACGACGAACAGAAATTCGCCCTGGATGAAAGCGCGGTCAAACTCGACTACGCCCTGGTGGTGGGTGACGGCGGCGTGGAATCGGAGTTCGTTCTTTAGTATTGCTAGCTGAGTCGACCCGGGGGCGGCGTTCTTCATGCACTTGACGGCGAAGAACACGGGGTCGTTGGAGAGCGTGGTGGTGTCTACTGCTTTGTAGACTTTGGCGAAGCCCCCTGAACCTAGGAGCTGCACCAATTGTAGATATCCTTCGTCCACGAAGGACCCGGTGAGGTCTGGGAGAGCACGGGAAGGGGAGGAAGGCGACATGGTACAGCAGAGCAGAGGTTTTGAGAAGATTTAAAAGGGCTGAAGGCAATAATTACGCTCGAGGTCAACTCGAGGTGGGAGAAGGTGAAGAGTGAAGAAAGGAGAACTGCGAGACGCCGAGAATTTGAGTGAGGAGCAATTTACATCCGCACGATCATGTCTCAGTGCGGAAACAAATGGCATGCCAACATTTGAAGATCTTTGAGGGTACCCGCTTCATATTTGGGAACCTCCAGAGCAGTCCAAGCGTCGCGTTGCGTCGTAAAGGCAGAACTTGTCCCCATCTCTCGATTCCGGCCCATTTTCCGCGCTGACGGTGATTTCTGGCCATGGGGGATGTCCAGTACAACAAAGATTCGGTTAAGACAACAAGCATAATTGACTCGCACGAGGTTTAACAAGCTCAGAGAGACTCAGAGTAAGGATGGACGAAGGGAAGAGAAGGAACAAAGAAGGAAGCAACAATGATGCGATCAGTCTCCGAAATGTACCATTATCTGTCTCATTCCGACATGCATTGTAAATAGAACCATGGCTTCGACCCGCGTTGAACGTTGACCAGGAGAAATATCTCAATTCAGAACCCTCTGACGCCAGTCGTATTTTTGGGGGCAAATCGTCTGCGCCCTAGTACCCCGTACGGCCAGGTACAACGCCATGCGCGGGCCCTCCGCGCCCAAACATCTTCCGCAGATCCTCCACGAGCAACGCCGGCGTCTCGTGGGCCGCAAAGTGCCCGCCCATCTCGTGCTCCGCTTCGAACACGACGTTACCAGTGCGGCGCGCCCAGCTGCGGAGGACGCATTAACGCTGACGACGCAACGAAGAAGAAGAAAAGCGAGCACACCTGCGCGGGAGACTGAACACCTCGCCGGGAAAGTACGAGTACCCCAACGGGATGGTGGGCAGGGGCTCGTACATGGACGGCGGGATGCCGTCCTCCGCCGACACCTCGTAGTAAATGCGCAGCGACGCTGCTGGCCCTGCGCGCGAGAACCAGTATATTGAGATCCAGGTCAGCACTGGGCGCAACATCTTTCTCAGCGCACATTGAGGTTTATATTGTGCTGTATCGATACGCACCCTCGTCATCATCCCAGGGGTATTTGTCCGTCCACGCGACGAGCTTTTCGTAGATCCACGCGAGAAGGCCCACGGGGGAGTCCGCGAGCGCGTACCCGAGCGTCTGCGGCTTCGTTGACTGCTCGTGGAAGTACCCGATCCCTGTTTTCTGGACCTGTTGTGAGCGCTCGAGCCCAGCCTTCTGCGCCGGAGACAGCCACAGAAGCGGGAGGATCATCGAGAGTGCCGAGAGGAGACGCAGGGGATTGAGGCTGAACTCCGGACCACGCGTGCTGATTAGGACTGAGGTAAATGGGTGTGTGCGTAGAAGAGAAGTGTGTGTCCTACATGGGAAAGTTGGTATGCCACGCTTTGCTGTGCTTGCCGCCGTAGACGGTGGCGATTTTACGGGTTATCTGGACAACGTCAGTCCTTTGCTGTTAAAAAAATGAACGCATATGTATACCAAAGATCCCCAGTCTCCTCCTTGGGTCACTGGCATGCCGGGTAAAACAACGTGACCCACGAATCCTTGAATCACTGACCATATTCGTTGTATCCGAGCGCAATCATTAATTTATTGCCAATCTGTGTGGTCGAGTTGGATAGAGATTGACGAGACGGAACGAACACCGACCTCCGCGTACTGAGCCAGCCGGAACCCCTTCTTGATAGGAGCCTCAGAGAATCCGTACCCAGGCAGACTAAGCGCAACAACATGGAAGCTTGGCTGATCCGGGCGGACCTCCGTCAGCAGGGGGGTGATTTTTCGTGCCTCAAAGAAGCTTCCCGGCCCTGAAAATTTGAATTTCAATATTAAGCAGAAGCACACACAAATTCATGTTGCGCACATCCATGCACAAAAAGCAGAGGTATAGCGTTCTCCAAGGCGCTCCGCTTATGCACATAGTGGATATTAAGGGTCCCGAAGCCGTCCACGACGATGTCGCGCGTGAATTGCGGTAGCTCTGCGTTGAGTTGAGCCTCGTGTTTGCGCCAGTCGTAGCCGTCTTTCCAGCGCGATACAAGGCGTTTGGCGTCCGCGAGTGGGACACCGTAAGTCCAGCCAGCTTCGTCGAGCTCGTCGGGAAAGCGGGTCAATTCGAGCTTTTGTTTCAGATTCTCCAGCTGCTCGGGAGATACGGATATCTCGAAGGGCGATTCCGCCATTAAGGAGGGGGTCGCGGAGGGAGGGGGGGCTGTTTCTTGTCGTGGCCGTTTCTTGCCGGAAAGCCGGTCGGAATTGGTCCGAGCCACGCGACTCGGTGAAAGCCGCCATCACCTCGTCGGCCGACAAACCGAAATCCGAGCCACGTTCAATTTTCGTAGTTGAATATTGTGGCTTACCTTCTCACTTCCGACTTGCTTCCGACCATTCCGACAAGAACCAAACGGCCTCCATTGCTCGACGACCCTCCTTCTTAATGGCGGAATCGCCTTTCAAGATTTCCGCGTCTCCCGAGCACCTCGACGATCCGAAACAAAAACGGCTACGCGCAAGCCGCGACGATCCCGTCCTTTCCCATTTCCGCAACTCGGCGCCGCATTGGTCGCCTCGATCATCGATCACCGACCTCTCATCCAACTCCGTCGCGTACGGCACGGACAGCGTCCTCCTCACCCGCTCGTGCGACGTCCCCTCCATCCTCAACGTCCTTAAAAGAGCCACATACGAGCTCGTCCGCCGCCCTGGCTACAGTAAACCTGGAGAGTGCGAGCGATCCCCGCAGAAAATGCCTTCCTTGCGAGGATCCTATTGGGTGCGTCGTACCACACTTTCACATCATCCATGACCCTCACAGTCCACCCCGCCGCCGCAGCGTCCCCTCCAGGAGCCCGTCCGCATGGCGGCTGCGCGCCAGCCCCGCTTGCTTCCCTCGGCAGTCGCCTCCGTCGAACACGCTTATCTCGTTATGCTCACTGGTGCGTGCTCTTCTCACTTCCTCAGTGCGCTTCGTTGATGTCTTCCCCATCGCGCTTTCGTTCTTCCATCAACCTCGACTCGGTACTAATGTTGCCGCGACTTCGACTCCAAGTCATTCAAAGTCGAAGTCGCAGCCGACTTAAGTCGAGTCGAGCCGAGTCGGTGCTGCGACTCGGGTTGACTTCCAAGTCGACTCGGGTGACTTCAAGTCGACTTGACGCTCCGAATTCCCCAAAGGTGCGCTGAGTCGTTTACAGCACAAAAAAAACAATTTCTTGAATTTTGATGGACCGTGACCTGAGCGCGTGACACCCCCGTGACATTTGTCACGTTTCCGTGATTTTTCGCGAAACCGCCGCAAATGAAGCTGGAACCCCAAAAATAACTTGCTGTACAAAATGTGCTCTGGAGTCGACTTAAGTCAACTTGAGTCGACTTGGACCTATCGAGTCGAGTCGAGTCGAGTCAAATCTGCGTTCAAGTCGACTTTCGAAGTCGCGACTCGACTTTTCGAGTCGCGGCAACATTACTCGGTACGCGCTCCTGCCCGCGCGCGCACCTCCGTAGCACGTCCATATCCTATCTACCTACTTATTTCAATCCAATACATCGCGCATAGATCTACATCTCGAATCCCGCCGCCGATGCGCCCCACTAGCCCTTCGCTTGCCTGTACATCTCTGCTCTCAAGTCCCGCCCTCCGCCACTCTAGTCGTTTGCGCAGCTCTGTGCAAGTCAATCAGCGCTCGGCATCGAACAAAACTCGGTGCAATTCAAACTCACTACGACCCACCCACCTGGTACCAAGTCAGATCCATTGAGATCAACTACCGAGTGCGATCTGGAATGAACACGTCACACTCGGCTCGATGCGCAATAGAAATGCTTGGGTACGGAGCTTGAAAACGACGAGAGTGCATACTAGATTAATCAATCAGCGAGAATGAACGAATGGACTCGAATATTTGATAACACTCCATTTGTTGAGTTTGGATGGTGTGATGCATGTACGAAATAACATAAACTGAGAAATACGACAAATAAAATCTCAGGCTTGTTCGAAACATGAAAAGTGAATGTACACGAGGAAGGGAATGAAGTTGGGCCACCAAAATATTCGATTTCCGAAGTCCAGGTAAAATTGAATACAGGATGCGAATCAAAGTAATCGAGGAGGAGTCACGTGAAGGGAAGGGTTGTTCGCTTCGCTCGCAATAACAGGCACAACATACCACTGGCCCTTGCGTGCGTGAACAATCTGTATCGATTTTTCGAAGTCATGAGCATAAATAGCTGGTAGAAATACAGTACAAGGGATTGATTGCCGAGATTATGAGGATAGTCACACAGGGCGGGACGCTAGCCACGCAGCGTAATAGGTTTCAAGACCATCGATCAGGCTTGGCTTCTTTGCGGACCAGCCCAACAGCGCATGGGCGAGATATGGGCGAACTAGGGGGGTCGTGGTGAAGGCTTCCTCAAACACTGGACATGATAGTGATCAGGACAACGAAGAACATGACTAAATTAATTGTACACGCACCGCTGGTCGGCATCCTGTACTCGTACGGGCCTTTCGCACCCGATACCACCACGAGCTTCCGCAGTATCTCGTCGACGGACTCCGTATGGGGATTCGTCGCGTCAATTATCTTCCCCCCGAGAATAGATGCGCGCTGCACAACAAGCAAATACAATTCAGCAAGATCGTCGGCATGAATCGTCGCGTAGCGCCCGCCAGGCGTCCCGGGCCACACCACCCACCCCTCGCGTGCGGTGTCGAAAAGGGGCGCAAACAGCGAAGCCCTACGGCCGTAGACTAGCGACGGGCGCACCACGATCCCGTTCACGTCCGTGCTGCAGGCGATACGCTGCTCGAATGCCGGGGCCACGCGACGAGTTTGGCAGGACGCGTGAGCGGGGTGGTGTCCGTGACGATCTCGGTTCTACTATCGCCGTGGACCCAGATGCCCGAGGTGTAGATGTACGTGAGCAGGGTGGCCCCTTCGGCACGCAGTTCCTGCGCTGCTTTGGAGGCGCGCTCGAAGGTGGAGTGGCCGACTGCGTTGAGGGTGGTGGGGTCGGCGCCCATGACGGATTCTATGATAACGTCCAGCGTCGTGATAAGTGGAAGCCACACGTCTGACTCGACGTCGCCGAGGAGGGGAATAACTGGAAACAGAGGCAGGATTCAAGAAAGAGCGCTGCAGATTTGAACCGGCGTACGCACTTTCTTCCTGCGCTAGTAAATTCGCCTTGGCCGGTGTGCGGGCCAACCCATATACTATATATCCCGCACGCACCAAGGCCTGTGCGGCTGGAAAGCCGATCGCGCCTGTCGCACTGTACAGCCTTCAACATCCTATTTGCGGGAGTTGAGTTAACGAATACATACCCTAGTATGAGTACCTTCATTTCTGTTCGTGCTTGAAGATGCTACGGAAACGGTTTCCAGATATTTGCGTATGACAGCGTGAGATCCGTAGGAGGTTTGTTTCTGGAGAGAACCCGATCAAAACCCGATGGAAGGTCGCAGAGGGCCGGAGAGAAGGAGATAACCGCTATTAACCCTGTTAATCCAATTAGCAGACATGGCACGAGGACAAGAAGTTACGAAAAAGGGAGAGTTCGTGTGAAAAATTGTCAGCGGACTTGCTGCGGACGCGGATTTTGGCGGCTGGATTAAAAGAATTATTATTATTCGTATTATTACTTTACTCGTATCTTACTAAGGGAAGAGTACTAATCTCTGAACAACTTTGCTATCGATATGGGTACTCCTCAAGAAATAATTACCCCTGGCCCGTAAAACATTAGAAAAAGCGGGGTGTCTGTCGGGCCTCCTCACCGGATCCAATATCAAAAACGTAGCCTGCGATTCCCTTATCGGTGAATCCTTGGTTCTCTACAGCATTGTCTCTATCCGCAACGGAAGTCGTGTAGAGCCAGTCCGCATTCGCTCCATTGAACTGGGCGCGGTAAAGAGGGATGCTTCCACAGATCTACCAGCGGTTAGGTATATTTTAAGTATGCGGGCGTGGGCGGGGAATAGACCTGCGTGGGATAGATGTAACCCGCGATACCGCGATCGGCGAAACCGCCAGTTGTAAGTGCATTGGTGCGTTCAGTGTCAGAGGTAGTAAAGAAGTATGTTGTCGTGACTTTATTGATGACAACGTAGAAGGGAACCGTGGAGACCTCGGCGGTGGGGAAAATCAACGCCGCGACGCCGTTAAATACGTATGGATCCGTGTCGAGTGCCGAGGTCAAGGCGGAATTGTCTATCGTGTAGAAGTGAACAGTCTTCGCGGCGTCGTACACCTGGAAAAGCGGAACAAGGTCTGAGATATCTCCACAAGTCTTCTTGCATAGAAAAACTCAATATCAGTGATTGTATTGGAGACGGGTTGAAGAAATATCACAGCAGTTCGGAGATTGAGTGTTGTGGGAGACATTTCGTTCCTTTGCAAGAGAGGAGCTGCTTGGACGAAAGAAAGAAGGGCGGGGAGCAGAGCGAAGAGAGAGGCTTTCATGTTGATACTGACTCGGCGAACTAGTGTCAACGAAAAGCGTCGGTTCTGGTTGTTCACCAATTGGACTTCAAGTACGGCTCGGCATGGAGGTAGAGTTGCATTGACAAACTGCTTGAATGCCCCGGTGTCCACGCTTTGCCGAGCTCATCGTCGAAAGGAAGCAAGGGCTTCATGGTCGCTTGACGTGCCGCTCATGTCGGCCGTGACGGCCATCCAAAAATAGCCTACCAAGTGAAAATCACCACCCCCATACACTTTCAGTTCGGGTGGGGTCCTTGGCTCTTGGATGCCATTATTCCCGCAAGTTCCATTCACAATACAAGTCCTTCAACCAGCCAGCACTTGGCTACGTTTCCAAAGACTCCCCAGCGGAAATAACGGATCTCCGATATTGGCGGATATCCCCTTCGTTTTCTCTCGGCTAGTAGACAGTGAAAGGCTGAGAAAGCTTGAATGTCACTAGAAGGTTCTTTTTATCAATGTCCTGTTCTTCAGCAATACAAACTATACTCGGCCACTGGTCCTGTGTTGCAGGCGATTCCGAAAACCCGAGCATATTTGTATTCTTCCTGTCTCTTATTAAAGTGGGTGCCCTTGTCTGACTTCTTCAATGGCGCCTAACCCCCATAAATGGGCGGTGTGTCGATCTCAAGTTGAGAACCGGACGCTGTTCCCGTCCTCCAGGCGATTCTGAAACCCCGAGCATATTTGTATTCTTCCTGTCTCTTATTAAAGTGGGTGCCCTTGTTTGCCTTGTTCAGTGGCCTGACTCACACAAACGGAAAGGCGGCATGTCGACTTCAAGTTGAAAACCGGACACTGTTGAAAGTCTGGGATAGTAATCGCAGTCGAACACTTTATTAATCGAACTGATGTATTATTTAACCAACCACGTGCGACCAGACGCCCCCTTCGCCACCCTCTCCCTAAGTCGCCCGGAGCCAGGACCGGATAATTATATACCTCTCGACGCCCACACGAAACTCGTAAATATTTGAATCAACGTCAAGGTCACGGGCGAAAACGCGAATTTTGGGGGCTCGGGAGGCCGGTTTGGCAGTATTATACTGACTATTGGGATTTAGGCCTAGATTAGTCTCGTGCACAACCTCTCATGACATCCCAAATTGGGATCCTTCTCATGACAGGGTTCCCAATTTGGGATGTCATGAGAGGCTGTGCACGAGACTAGGCCTAGATGGAACGTACCTTGCCGAAAATATCGCAAAATACCCGCAGACATGGGACAAACAGGGCCAGGAAACATCTAGAGAGATTTTCACGCCACGTGGTGAACCAACCACCTTAGTCTTTGGACGTAAAATGGCGCGCACGGTTCCTGGGTTCGTTCCGAAGAAGCCAGAAATTGCGTCGTGTACGGGGACCGCGGAGATAAAGACTTCAGCAATCCTTCAGAAGAAATGCTGTCCACCGTGCAAGTGCTGCACTGGATTGGCGGCGAGGTAAGACATGGGAGTTTATTTTGAGCGAAGGTGGAGCAAAAATAACGCCTTTATGTGTCCAGAAGCGCGAAAATATTGATTCCTGGCAAGGAACTGGGTGCGCTGCCCCAAAATTCATGAAGAAATCTGTTGAAGTCGAAGCCGTCGGCGCGTCGTCGTGGTATGAAACAAGCAGCCGAACTCCTGTAAAATACGACAATACAATGTCTAAATACCCGGAAGGCCGGCCCGTGATCACCTCCTTAACACTCCCCCTCGCGCATAGGACCTTCACGTCCATGCGTGACCATGCTCGAGACCTCGTCAAAATCCTCTCGCACTCCCAACCGATGCTCTTACCAACCCAGGACCCATTCGGGGAAGTAAATGACCACCTGCGCACCATCGCACAGGCCTTTGTTCGGTCCCGGTGTCCCCTCCGTCTGCCTGGGCGTTCGACAGCATCCAACTCACACTGAGATAGCCCATGGAATTCCTCCCAGCCATCCCATCATCCGTAGCTTGGGACACCTGCGAAATATCCCTCGCCTGCTGATGCCCTTGCCAACCAAGACCTTGCTCGAAGACGTAGCTGACCACCTGCGCACCATAGAGCAGGCCTGTGTTCGGTCCCGACATCCTCCGTGTCCTGGTCCTTCGGCGGCATCCACACGACGCTTGCAAACCCAGGTCTGGATTTGGGAAGTGACCTCGACCACCTGCGCACCATCGCGCAGGCCTAATGGTATCACATTCCCCCTCTGTCCTCCTGGTCGTTCGGCAGCATCCCAATGACACTGAGATAGCGCCTGGGAGTCCCTCCCAGCCATCGCAGTGCCCGTACCTGCCTCCCCCTGTCCATGATTCCTGCAGCGCCACTCTTTCTGCCCCTGGACCTTGCATGTCCTAGGGGAGTCCCTTGCCGCTCCACCTCTCGTATTTCCTGCTCCAACAGCCTGCCCTCAGGATTCCCTCGGTTATCGGCTATCCCTACACTCCCCCTAAAGAAAATCCTGGTTTGACTTCGAAAGCGCAATGCGGGGATGAATTCGGGAAAAGAATGAGGATGGGGTGAAGGATGAGCTGTTGGTAGTAGCCAGGAGCGAATGCGAAGCCTAAGCAAGTAGTATTGAATGTGCTGAGGCGCCAGGAATAGATAGGGCTCGTAGCAGGGAGCCCAATGCTGCACCACCGGTGCCCGACGGGGCTGTAGACTGTAGACCGTCCGATAGAAATGGCAATATCGACGAACTCTGACTGCGAATCTGTTGAAGTCGAAGCCGTCGGCGCGTCGTCGTGGTATGAAACAAGCAGCCGAACTCATGTAAAATACGACAATACAATGTCTAAATACCCGGAAGGCCGGCCCGTGATCACCTCCTTAACAAAATCAGCGTAGGACTTGAAAGAAAGAAAAAGAAGAAAAAAGAACGCGCTCAGATCACGTGTCCGGGCCGCGGATACCCGCCATCCAAATTCGGCCAGAACTTCAACCAGCCCAAAGGGGAAGGCGCGGGTTGCAGAGAGCCGCCATGTCGTTTTTCGCGATCTCTGGACTCCGCAACCGGGGCATCCCAAATTCTTACGTAACAACTGTCTGGCGCTCTCCCTAATCATCTCCAGCCTCATTTTCTCGCGTTTTAGCCGAAAATGACTCCAGATACACTTGCGTGCAAACAGCGCTTTTGTGCGCCAACAGTCTCCTCTGACGGATGGACACAATTTACGTATTCAAATCTGCCGAAACACCGCGACCCCACGCGTGTAGCTCCAGTTCTATCAGAACGCCCAGAGCTGCGCGAAATCGAATTTATCGGACGGCGGAGATTTGGAAGTAGGGCAGAAGGAGAGGCATTTGTACCTGGAATCTTGATGGGACCATCTTTTTTATCGGAGATTTCGTTTCCACATCAAGTGCGTATCTGAGTAGGACCCCGAAAGTCAACCCAAATGCCCGTCCGCCGAAATTTTCGATTCGGATAAAAACTGGCCCAAAATCCGAATAAAAAGTCGAGTTTTGGGTCGCCAGCCTTGGCCAAAAATTCGGATAAAAACTCGAGGGCGCCGGGGAGGCCTGGTCTGCATCCAGATAAAAAATTCGGGCCGCAGGCGCATCAAAAGCGGAAGGAGCAAACGTCCTCGAAGATACTGGATTTATTGTTTTGAAGACCAGGGAAGTTCCTGGAACAAGCATATCGTGATTTCCGACCCCAAACCTATATATATCACTCTGGTGCCAAAAGACGCAGGAAAAAATCTAAAGGCTGGTGTACAATTCGGATAAAAACTCGACCCACGAGAGGTCTAGGCAGAATTCGGATAAGAATCCGATTTGAGGTCCGGATAAAAAGTCTCAAGAGCGGTCAGCTTTTGGAAAGGCATTTGGATTGACTTTCGGGGGTCCTGTCTGAGTTCGCCGCTGTCTTTCCCAACTGATGTGTTTTCCTCCCTACTCGATTTGACGTATATGCGCATGGTATCGCCACCCACGGCTCCATTATCGTGCCCGAATCCATTCACCACCCAGAATATCATCTCTGCCACTGGAAACTCCGACTTCGCGAGAGCGAAATGCGTCATTTCGATGATGGTTCAATCCGAGTCCAGGATTACCTCGGTACGTCTCGAGATTTTCATCATCGTCATCTTAGTTCTTTTTAGGTCTTGCCTTGCAGCGTTCCAACGCGTTCAATTCACTCTCCTGATAGACTTGTTACCGGGTCCGTGGATCGCAGTGAGTTTGAATTGCGCCGAGTTTTATTCGATGCCGAGCGCTGATTGACTTGTTTGTACAGAGCAGCGCAAACGACGCGAGTTGGCGGAGAGCGGGACTTGAGAGAACAGAGATGTACAGGCAAACAAGGGGCTAGTGGGGCACATCGGCGGGCGGGATTCGAGATGTAGATGTACGCGCGATGTGTTAGATTGGAATAGGTAAGTAGATAGGACATGGACGTGCTACGGAGGTGGGGGTGCGCGGGCGTGAGTGTGTACCGAGTCGGGTTTGGTGTGAGATTGCGGGCGCGATGGGGAGGCATCAACAGAACGCACTGAGGAAAGTGAAAGGAGCACGCACAGCGAGATAAGTGTGTTCAGCAGAGGTGGGTGGAGAGCAAGGGAGACGGGGCTGCTGTGCGCAACCGGCGTGGCGAGTAGCGTGGACGCAGCGGCGGCGGCGGGGTGGGCTGTGAGGGCGATGGATGGTGTGAAAGCGTGGTACGACACACCCAGTAGAATCTTCGCAAGGGACTGCTTGCGGGATTTTCCACGCTCGCCAGGGCTCTCCACCTTGCCCTCGGGTTGGCTGTAGCCGCGGCTGCGGACGAGCTCGTACATGGCTCTTTTGAGGACGTCGAGTATGGAGGGGGGGTCGCGCGAGCGGGTGAAGAGGACGCTGTCCGTGCCGTACGCGATGTAGTTGGATGAGAGGTCGGCAAGCGAGGGCGACCATTGCGGTGCCGGGTCACGGAAACGGGGAAGGACGGGATCGTCGCGGCTTGCACGTAGCCGTCTTTCCAGCGGGATACCAGGCATTTGACGTCTGCGAGCGGGGCAGCTCGTCGGGAAAGCGGGTCAAGTCGAGCTGCTTGGGAAACATGGAAATCTTGGAGGGCGATTCTGCCATCAGGAGGAGTGTGTTGGCGAAAAGGGAGGCCGTTTGGTTCTTGTCGGAATCATGGTCGTCGGAAACAATGAGACGCGCCAGCACCTCATCGGCCGACAAGCCGAAATCCGAACCACGTTCAGTTGAACCACGAATATCGATAATTATCGGATTTAGATGGTGTGATGCATGTATGAGATAACGCGTACGTAACTGAGGAAAACGACAAAATAAAATCTCAGGCTTGTTCGAATTTGGAACATCAAAAGTGACGACAAGTATGTTCAATTTTGAATTTTTACCGTTGATTCACGGATATCGACAAGACTCCATTCGCAAGTCTTTGTTTGCCACCACAACTCTGACGCCTTTCAGTTCGGATGATGATGCCACGCATGTGCGCTTGACTGAGATGACAGAACATTATTGAGAAAGAGAGCGAAATAAAATCTCAGGCTTGTTCGAAACATTAAAAATGAATGTAAATTAGGCCACGGAAATATCACAAAATAGGCAAAATTGAATACAGGATGCGAATCAAAGTAATCGATAAAGGAGCTCAGTGATAAGCACTAATGTCGAACAACTTTGCTATCGACGTGCATAGTCTTCAAGAGATAATTACCCCTGAACAAGTAGAACATTAGTCTAGGAAAGGCGGGGTGCCGGCCGGGCCTCCTCACCTGATCCAATTTCAAGAACGTAGCCTGCGATTCCCTTATCGGTGAATCCTTGATTCTCTACAGCGTTGTCTCTATCCGCAGCGGAAGTTGTGTAGAGCCAGTCCGCATTCGCTCCAGGGAACTGGGCGCGGTAGAGAGGGATGCTTCCACAGATCTACCAGCGGTTAGGTATATTGTAGCTATGCGGGCGTGGGCGGGGAACAGACCTGCGTGGGATAGATGTAGCCCGCGATACCGCGATCGGCGAAACCGCCAGTTGTAAGTGCATTGGTGCGTTCAGTGTCCGAGGTAGTAAAGAAGTATGTTGTCGTGACTTTATTGATGACACAGTAAAAGGGGACCGTGGAGATCTCGGCGGTGGGGAAAATCAGCGCGGCGACGCCGTTAAATACGTATGGATCCGAATCGAGTGCCGAGGTCACGGCGGAATTGTCTATCGTGTAGAAGTGAACAGTCTTCGCGGCGTCGTACACCTGGAAAAGCGGAACCAGGTCTGAGATGTCTCCACAAGTCTCCTGGCATAGAGAAACTCAATATCAGTGACTGTATTGCAGACGGGTTGAAGAAATATCACAGCAGTTCGGAGATTGAGTGTGGTGGAAGACACTTCGTTCCTTTGCAAGAGGGGACTTGCTTGGACGAAAGAAAGAAGGGCGGGGAACAGAGCGAAGAGAGAGGCTTTCATGTTGATACTGACTCGGCGAACTAGTGTCAACGAAAAACGTCGGTTCTGGTCGTTCAGTATTTATACCAATTGGACTTCAAGTACGGCTCGGCATGGAAGTAAAGTTGCATTGACAAACTGCTTGAATGCACCCAGTGTCCACGCTTTGCCAAGCTCATCGTCGAGAGGAAGCAAGGGCTCCATGGTCGCTTGACGTGCCGCTCATGTCGGCCGTGACCGCCATCCAAGAATAGCGTACTAAGCGAAAATCACCACCCCACATACTTTCAGTTCGGTGAGGTCCTCAACTCTTGAATGCCATTATTCTTGCAAGTTCCATCCACAGTACAAGGTCCTTCAACCAGCCAGCACTTAGCTACGTTTCCAAAGACTCCCCAGCGGAAATAACGGATCTCCGATGTTGGCGGATAGTCCCTTCGTTTTCTCTCGGCTAGACAGTACCAGAAAGCTTGAATGTCACTGGGAGTTCTTTTTACCGATGTACTGTTCTTCAGCAATACAAACTGCACTCGGCCACTGGTCCTGTCTCGCAGGCGATTCTGAAACCCCGAGCATATTGCATTTTTCCTGTCTCTTATTAGAGTAGGTGCCGTTGGCTGACTTATTCAATGGCGCCTGACCCACATAAATGGCAAAGCGGCGTGTCGGTTTCAAGTTGAGAACCGGACGCTGTGGCTGTTGAAATTCTGGGATAGTAATCGCAATCGAAGACTTTATTAATCGAAGTGATGCATTATTCAACCACGTGCTAGGAGACGCCCCTTTTGCCACCCTCTGACTACGTTTCCAAAGACTCCCCAGCGGAAATAACGGATCGCAGTACCAGAAAGATTGAATGTCACTGGAAAGTCCTTTTCCTGTTCTCAAACTGCACTCGGTCACTGGTCCCGTCCTGCAGGCAATTCTGAAACCCCGAGCATATTTGTATTCTTCCTGTCTCTTATTAACGTGGGTGTCTTTGACTGGCTTCCTCAATGGCACCTGACCCACATTTTAGTGCAATGCTAGAAGAGCGTATACACGAGTCTGCTTGGTTTTGAGATCTTTGAGGTACCTCAAATTCTGAACCGCCCTATTATGCAATTCCTGAGGCGGCAGCTGAAGTGCATCCTGCAGCTATATTTACATTGAAAGAGAGCCTGCGAAAGGTGTTTGAAGGCGAACCTTTGGTTTTGTTTGCAGTTCCTTTTTGTTAAAATCTCGATGTTACGCCTCTCTCATACTCAACACTCATTACATATGAAATTTTCGGGTGACGATCTGCTTACAATGATTGTCTCCGCAACCTTGATTGCCCACCAACAAATCTTTGGAGTATGTCATATGGTATTGTCATTTCATCCAGGCTAGATGTCCCTTAGTCACCGTTTGCAACGGGACCCACACGACCGGCTACACTTCCTGCCGAACCTTCGAAACATTTCACTCGGACATCTTTCGGAACCATCCCCAAAAGACGTCGTGGATCCCGACGTCATCGCAAGTCGCAATACGGTAGCTTCGGCCGTTGTAGCTGACTGATAATAATACGCACCCCTATACACCCCTCTCTGCTCCGGCGCTTGAAACCGCTGTTTTAATTCATTGACCCGGCTTGACGGTAGCCTGGCTGGAATCGGTTACATGCTAGCATCTTATTCATTGTTTGGGGTTTCAAATAAATTCATGAAGGAGTTGAATGTAAGACAGAAAGGTTGCGAAGGGTTAATGAGAGTGTTTTCGATTGTATACAGTCAACTTTGTCTTAAACCATAGTTGTTCTAATCATAGTACATACCCCCATCATAACTTGAACCCATGCTTTTTTTGGAAGAATTTTCACGGTGTTCCTAAATTACAACACACAACTAGTATCCGCCAGTGCTACGTCCCCGGATCGGATATCGTTCGAATCTTTGCTCCAATGTCTTACTTTGTGTGATTATTCATGAAGCCTTTTTCATCGTTCAGTTGCCTCGGTCCCGCGGAGTCGCTGCCGTGTTGAATTTCAGCGAGACATACGTAGATGAGATGTAATATATCCAGGGTGATTCTTCCTTTCTGTGTTAAAAAGATGGTGTGATTGCAGGGATGAATGTTCTGTTAAGTGAGTATGATTATCAGCCAAGGGTTCAAAGGCGCTCGAGCATCGGCATCTTCGTCACTCTCCAGCCTCTTGTTCTACACGCCGAGAAATTAATTTATGCATCGATGTGCTACCGCCATCCGAGGAGCAGAGCAATGAACAATGTACAACCGCGTCATTATCACTGAAGGATTTATGAACAGTCCGGGGATCGGTCCGAACGGAGGCTTAGATAGCGATTAAATTAAAAGTTTCGGGAAGATACGGCATCAATGATTCCGGAACAAGCTTCGACTCGGAAGGAAATCACTGAAGGGATACAATCTGATATAATCCTGTGCGAGCTCGCTTAGACCCGCTTGCACTCGCTTACAGAATCGAGAACTGTCGACGTCGAGAAGCGCCGTCGGTGTCTGACCCTGTCTGACCGCTGCTGACCTCCGTCGGGGCCCGACGCTGGTGTCTACCTCCGCCGAAACGGTTTCACAGACTCACAGTCCGGAAGCGCTAGGGTCCGGTCAGTAGATTCAGTTGGCAGTGTATAGTTAACGGCCGTTGACCTTGGCAATGTGTCGAGAGGATTTGCGGCGGTCCGGGAGGATGAATTTCCAACCCCGCCAAACATCAATGGAAACCGCTTCCCGGGAAAGGTCTATTTATGGATACCCGCCCGCGCACGTCTGCGCACGCCAAACCGGTGTTCCTGGCGCGAGAGTTCATTTTGAAATTCGAGCCGTCGGGCGTCGGGGTACGCTGTGGTGTCCGCAGAGGCGATTTGCTTTCCCTTGTATTGATTTTAATATAACCGAAGGGATATCGATCCGAAGGGATATCCGTCCGATGACAGCCCAGGGCATAATCTCCCCCTCTTGTGGATGTTCCCACCCAGCTGGAATTATTACCAGCACTCCTTGGGCCCTTTTACAGAAATAAGTATCGAGCACTTCCGGACGGGTCTGGCTCCCTTTTTGCAAAATTGAAACCAGATAATCATCTACTTAGACTACATCTCGCTATTTCTATCCGGATCCGAGACTTGTCCGAAATAGAGGGGGCGGAGGGAGGCCAAGGGACTCGGAAGCAAAACTTGACCTTTGCGAGCCTCTCGGAGCCTCTGGGCGTGCCTCAAAATTGACCGTTGGATGATCTCTCAAGGTTCAAAAATTGAATCCGCGGATGCTGTGATGGCCTCCGTGATGCTCCCATGCTTGCCCATGCTATTCGACTCTCACAGATATTGTCTATTATCGCCAAATTATCGCTGGCAGGTGCCAGCTGTGCCAGGTGCTAGCGGCGTTACAATAATGTCTCCCAATTTGGATCTCAGACTGGGGTACATGATGCACATGCTATGGAAGGATTTTCTTTCCCATGAATGCTTCCCACGCCCGCTCGGCGGTAAGAAATTTGGTTGGCATCAGTATCACTGTCGATATCACTGCAGATGATCTGTCAGAGCCGTCTTCCTCGTCCCCATATTCGGATTCTTGGCGCGCATGTCAGCAATCACCCCCCCGAGATGTTGTTGTTTGTTGGTGTCGGATATAGCGGTAGGTAGGGAGGTCGTATGAGGCAAATTGCACCGGCCCCGGTCAGTAACACCGGTTTCTACGGAATCGCACTTCCTCCGGAAAATAGCCCACGCATGACGCTTCCATATCAGTGTTCTGTTACCTTGAATGTTGACTCCTGGGACCAGCTACGGCCAGGGGGTGCTGATGGTCCTGTACGTAGATGTCTGAATTGTCTGAGCGGAAATGTGAGAGTCTGGGAGAGTGTAATATGGGCCAAGGACGGGCGGGAATAGATCGATTCACCTCAAAGGATCAAAAAGAGGATACGTTATAAGGTCCCAACTTGATTCATATCCTATATCCGGGGGTAACTCAGCGCGCGCGTATGTATTGGAACAGTTATGATGGTACCGCACAGCGTGGCCAACTCTCTCAGGATCAAGAGGGCAGCTTCTCCCTTTATAAGTTCCCAATTTATAACTTTTGGCCGAACTTCCCCCTCTTTTCGTTCCATGTCTGTTCTTCACCCCTCCGAAAAAAGTGATACGGAAATTGGGAAAACAGAGCCCAGCTCTGTCCTGGATGTCTCAACTCCATCGCTTCGTAAAGGAGCCGGAGGCGTGGTCCGTTTGGTTCTGGTCTCGATTGAATCTGTCTCACAGCACTCTAGGAATTGCGGCCTTCTCCCTCGGACTCTCCCGCTGACCCATTAAACTGGCCATCGTACGTCTCCAGCTGTATCTGCTGTTGCTCTCGTCTTGATTGAGAACCGTGCAGATGGAAGAAACACGTTGTCTTGTATATCGTGAGCTTCCATGCAATGCAAGGACCATTCAGCGCGGGTAATTCTTAACCGACTCATCGTAACTGTATCGTCGGCTGATGCGTAATTAAACAGCAATTGTCATCCCGGCCTTCCTGCCATTTGTTGCCGAGTTCAAGGTTCCTATTGACAAAGTGACATATATGGCGTACGTTCTTCCTCTAATAAATTCAGCAATATCTTAATCGTCCCTGTAGGTCTGTTCCTATCCTTCTTCTTGGCGTAGTGCCCCTTATTTGGACACCGATTGCCCAACGCATTGGTCGCCGTCCCTCCTACCTGATTTCTGCCTTTCTTTCAGCGGTTTGCGCTCTCGCGGGAGCCTTCTGTACCTCATTCAACACGTTATTGGCCACCCGGGCCCTTCAAGCAATATTCATCTCGTCCGCTCAATCCCTGGGTGCGGACACCGTCGGCGACATGTTCTTTGCACACGAGAAGGGTACCAAGCTCGGTATATGGGGTGAGTAACTCGCCCATCATTGATTTACACTCACTCAAATCTTCCACTCTCCAGTCCTCACTGTCACCATTGGTCCGAGTTTGGGTCCTATAATGTGAGCTGACTTGTTTTCCGCCTTTATTGCCACTAACATCTTGTTCAGTGTGGGATTCTTGATCCAGAACAAGGGATGGCAGCAAGCATTCTACTTGCTTGCCGCGCTTCATTTTGCTCTGTTCTTTGCGCATCTCTTCTTCGCTCCCGAGACACTTTATCTGAATCGTCGGGCTCAAGGCGATGGATACGATGAGAAGGAAGTGGAAGAGGCTTCGGGATTCAGTTCCCTTTTCAAGTTCCGCCTCTACAACCGGAAGATGATCACTGTGGGGGAGATTTGCAAGCCATTGCTCATGTTTTTCCGCCCGGTGGTCCTCCTGCCTACTCTCGCATACTCCTTGGCATTTGGTAACACCAATGTCTTGATGGTGAGTCGGCTTCCTACACTTATACCGACGTGAATCTAAAACGCTCCACTAGACCATCTTGATCCCTCAGGTCAGTTTTTTGTTCTCCTTCCGTTTATCTCACTTGACAACAATCTATTTCAGTTGTTCGGCAGAAAATTCCACTTCAAAGCAGGACAGCAGAGTTTACAATTGATCGCTATCCTCATCGGAGGCGTTCTTGGGGAACAACTTGCTGGCCGTGGGAGTGATCTTCTCGTCAACTGGCGGACAAAGAGGAACGGTGGTCGACGGGTTCCCGAATTCCGGCTTGTCCTTGCAACCCCTGGCTTCCTGTTATGCATCCTTGGGCTTATGAGTACGTGTTATTTTCCTTGCTGTTCCCCGCCTAACGGTCCTTTCAGTCTGGGGCGTACAAGTGCAGAACATCACCAAGTGGAACGTCACACCGGTATGTATTCGTCTTCTTTTTGCGTGCCCTTTCTGACGCTCGGCGGAAACCAGAATGTCGGATCTGCCATCGCGATCTTTGGTCAGCAGGTGGTGACAACTGTCTGCGTCACGTACGCCATCGAGTCGTACCTGCCGGATGCTGCAGATATCTCCGTCTTCATTTCATTCCTCCGCCAGGTCTATGCATTCGTGAGTGGACATGTCGCATTTTTTTTTTCAATACATACATACTTACAACGTCCGGCAGACCACCGCCTTTTATTTCCCCGATACCTTCGAGAAGTACGGCGAGATCAAATCGTGCGGGATCTTTGCGGGTGTTTTGGGTTTCGCGATGTTCCTCCCGATCATCTGCAATATCTGGGGTCCTAAATGGCGGGGCAGCAAAGCTCAATAGGGGCGTCATGTAACATTTTTTTTCGGGGTTTTTGTGGCGGCTCTCTTTTGCATAGATAAATTGGCAACTCAGCGACGTTTCATTTCCGAACGTGCGGAGTTCTAGTTATAGTACATCGGTCTCTAATTTTATAACGGTTTAACTTATTGAACGTTGAACAATTTATTGTTTACCGTTCAATTTCATGTCGCGTGAACTTGATTTCCGCCTCCGGCGTTCGGAGGTAATACAGTGCCTAGCTCCCTAGATACGTCTCATATGTGGTTTCCGGGTCATATAATCCTACCGTCGTCCCGAACATCACCGAGGAATGCACCCACAAGCCCCCAGAGAACTGAAGGAGTGCTTGTTAAGTGTTTTCTCCCACATTGCACAACGATGCTTTCTTGTTCGAATCCCACAGTTCTCCACTGAAGCGTTTTCCTGAGCTAAGTGAAAACCAGCTATTTAGATGGTCCATCACAGCACGCGCTTCACCTTTCGTCCTTCGAACAAGTCTAGATTTTAGATCATTTTGTTTT
Organism: Mycena epipterygia; assembly: GCA_029281465.1. NCBI lineage: Eukaryota > Fungi > Basidiomycota > Agaricomycetes > Agaricales > Mycenaceae > Mycena > Mycena epipterygia. Next base: position 406,560 of record JARJCQ010000080.1, on the reverse strand, counting down.
GTCGTCTTTCTCACTGGCATTCTGCTATCTCAGACATACGCATATGCAGTGCATCATCCAAACTCAAAGGTATTAGCACTGTGTGCAGCACTTTCGAATGCAGCACTTTTGAACGCAGTCTTATCGGTGGTTCCACTGCCAAAATTGAACGTGGTTCGGATTCGGCCTGTCGGCTGCTGTCGGCCGAGTGGCTTTCACGTGATTTCGGCCTTGTCACTTCCGAGCCGGACGACCTCAATGGCGGAAGCACCCTTCAAGATATCTGTATCTCCCGAGCAGCTGGAGAATCTGAAGCAAAAGCTCGAATTGACCCGCTTTCCCGACGAGCTCGACGAAGCTGGCTGGGCTTACGGTGCCCCACTCGCGGACGTCAAACGCCTTGTATCGCGCTGGAAAGACGGCTATGACTGGCGTAAATACGAGGCCCAGCTCAACGCAGAGCTACCGCAGTTTACGCGCGACATCGTCGTGGACGGCTTCGGGACGCTCAATATCCACTATGTGCACAAGCGGAGCGCCTTGGAGAACGCCATACCTCTACTTTTTGTGCATGGATGTGCGCAAATTGAATTTCTGTGTGCTTCTGCTCAATATTGGCATTTTCAGGGCCGGGAAGCTTCTTTGAGGTGCGGAAAATCACCCCGTTGCTGACGGAGGTCCGCCCAGATCAGCCAAGCTTCCATGTCGTCGCTCTCAGTCTGCCTGGGTACGGATTCTCTGAGGCTCCTACCAAGAAAGGGTTCCGGCTGGCTCAGTACGCGGAGGTAGGTTTCCTCCCCGTCCCCTCAATTTCTATCCAACTCGACCTCACAGATTGGCAATAAATTAATGATTGCGCTCGGATACAACGAATATGGTTAGTGTTTCAAGTATCATTATATTGTTTTACATCGACGCGGCATCACAGTGACCCAAGGAGGAGACTGGGGCTCTTTGGTATTGGTTTTGATTTTGTAACCGCTGCGCAGCACTCACGTTTTTCAGGTTACCCGCAAAATTGCTACCGTCTACGGCGGCAAGCACAGCAAAGCGTGGCACACCAACTTTCCCGTGTGCGGCTAACATTTGCCTCCGCATACAGCAACATTTACTCACATCAGCACCAATCAGTGTGCGGCCCCCGGGGTTCAGCCTCAATCCTCTGCGTCTCCTCTCGGCGCTCTCAATGCTTCCGTCCCTCCTGTGGCTATCGCCGGCGGAGAAAGCCGGGCTCGACCGCGCGCGGGAGGTCGAGCGCACGGGGCTCGGGTACTTCCGCGAGCAGTCGACGAAACCGCAGACGCTCGGGTACGCACTCGCGGACTCCCCCGCCGGACTCCTCGCGTGGATCTACGAAAAACTTGTCGCGTGGACGGACAAGTACCCCTGGGACGACGATGAGGGTGCGTGTTTACACAAAATATCTAATTAAACGTCGACCTCCGCTGAAAGATGCTTGAACAGTGCTGACCTGGATCTCGATATACTGGTTCTCGCGCGCAGGGCCGGCGGCGCCGCTGCGCATCTACTACGAGGTGTCGGCGGAGGAAGGTGTACTGCCGTCCGTGCACGACGTGCTGCCCACCATCCCGCTCGGATACTCGTACTTTCCCGGCGAGATGTTCAATCTCCCCCGCAGGTGCGTCAGCCCTTTGGTTTCATTTTTTGGTCTTCGTCGCTAATGCGTAAAACAGCTGGGCGCGCCGCACTGGCAACGTCGTATTCGAATCGGAGCACGAGATGGGCGGGCACTTTGCGGCCCACGAGACGCCGGTGTTCCTCGTGGAGGACCTGCGTAAGATGTTTGGGCGTGGAGGGCCCGCGCATGGCGTTGTGCCTGGCCGTACGGGGTACTAGGGCGCAGAGGATTTACCCCCAAAAATATAACTGGCCTCAGAGGGTTCTGAATTGAGGTATTTCTCCTGGTCGACGTTCAACGTTCAACGCGGGTCGAAGCCATGGTTCTACTTTAGTCTACTGTACAACGCATGTCCGGAATGAGATAAGATAAAATAATGGTAAGGTAACGTCTCGGAGATTGATCGCATCATTGTTGCTTCCTTCTCTTCCCTTCGTCCCGTCCACATCGTTCCCCAATCTTTCCTCTGAGCCTCTCTGAGCCTGTTTACATAACCTCGTGTGAGCCAATTATGTTTGTTGTCTTGACCGAATCTTCGTTGTCCTTGACATCCCCCAAGGCCAGAAATCACCGTCAGCGCCGAAAATGGGGCCGGAATCAAGTCAAGTTCTGAAGTTTACGACGCGACACGACCCTTGGCCTGCTCTGGAGGTTCTCAAACACGGAGCGGTTACCCTGTAAGAGCTTCAAATGTTGGCATGCCATTTGGTTCCGCACTGAGACATATCGTGCGGATGTAAAATGGCTCACTCAAATTCTCGGCGTCTCACAGTTCTCCTTTTTTCACTCTTCACTCTTCCCACCACCTCGAGTTGACCTCGAGCGTATTTATTGCCCTCAGCCCTTTAAATCTTCTCAAAACCTCTGCTCTGCTCTACCATATCTCCTTCCTCCCCTTCCCGTGCTCTCCCAGACCTCATCACGTCCTTCGTGAACGAAGGCTACCTCCAATTGGTGCAGCTCCTAGGTTCGGAGGGCTTCGCCAAAGTCTACAAAGTGGTAGACACCACCTCACTGTCTAACAACCCCGTCTTCTTCGCCGTCAAATGTATGAAGAACGCCGCCCCCGGGTCGACCCAGCTGGCGATACTAAAGAACGAGTTGCGGTTCCACGCTGCCGTCACCCACCACCCGGACGTAGTCGAATTTGAGCGCGCTTTCATCCAGGGCGAATATCTGTTCGTCGTCCTCGAGCTGTGCGACGACGATATGCTGGACTGCATCGAGCGGCAGACCTACGTCGATCGTCCAGCGCTCGCGAGGCAGGCGTTCCTCGAGCTCCTCGACGTCGTCGAGCACTGCCACCAGACCGGCATCTACCACCGCGATCTGAAGCCCCAGAACGTCCTGTGCAATTCCGCAGGAACGGGATTCGCCTCGCCGATTTCGGACTGGCCAGCCGGCAGGAGGAGTCGCGCTTCATATGTGGAAGTCTGTCCTATATGAGTCTTGGTGTCCTGGTGCGTATCTCTTCTTCCGCCTCGCGCCCTGCTCAAACCCATCTTTTAGAATGTCTCGACAAGACACGCGCCTCGTATTCGCCGCGCGAGTCCCACATGTGGGCTCTCGGCGTCATCTTCATCGGTTTCGCAACCCTGGTTGAACCCACGTCCCTTGGCGCTCCGCGGTGCCCTCTGACCCGGAATACGCCACCTTCCGCGCGGATCCCAACTTCCTGCGCAAGCTGCTCTCCCTGATGCAGGAGGCGAAGGATCTGCTCCGCTGGTGCTTCCACGCCGACCCTGCGTCGCGGCCCAGCATCGCGCAGCTGAGAGACGCCGTCCTCGCCCTCAAGGAAGCACCATTCACCCCCCACTCCCGTAGAGAAGTCCACCGCCATCGACGCCGAGTCTCAGATCCCCGCCGGTGCCGTCCTCATCAACGGCCTGCATGCGCCCTCCACCGTGACTGACTCCAGCGCGGGTCCGTCTACACCGCCCAGTTCCCTTGCGCAGCCTCCCGTCGCGACGTTCTCAATCATAAGCGCCCGGGACGTGAGATTCGTCGGGGAGTTTGAGCGACCGCGGACGAGGTAAAATCCAACAGCACTAAAAAATCGAAGCGACGAGGAAAGGAAAAAGAAGCAGTAGAAAAGGCATTATTGGAAAACGAATAGAAAAACGGACACTTAGATAGTCGTAAAGCACAAAAACAGCATATAATGTGGATAACCTACAGTCGAGCAATGTATACCGTCGTTGACTTTATTTCACACTTCAAATTATTGAGAATCTCCTACAAGTACGGAATTACAACAGAATGTTTCTAGGAAGCCGCGAAGGTGTACTTGGTGGATACATTATTGACATTCCGAATGCTTAACCTCCAGCGAGTCAAAACCGGCAGCTCCCACGGCTCCGCCCAGAGGCCATCTAAATCGACATCTCGTACTACGTTGCACTGGTCCGACTTCACTTCTACCACGGGCCGAGTGCTGCTGGCAAGCCTCGATGCTAGTAGTAGATGGCCTTCCCAAATTTTGATCATTTCAAGTGGCGGCTGAGGGAACTCCTGAGAAAACAAGGTGAGCGGACATCCCGCTGCAACAATTGTAGATTGACCTTGAACCACTCCACAAAATTGGGTAAATCCCTAGGCCAATACACCTTTTCCGCAGTGAGATAGGACCAGGAGCGTCGAGGTTCAAGCACTTTCAGCCGATCTAAGAGGAGCAGACAAGGCGAGGATAATTTAACAAGCCAGCCCCAATTTAGAAAGGAAGGCCTGCGTACTATATTAGTGGGGAGCGATTGGTGGACCGTGGCACTTACCATAAGTTTACGGGCAGCCTGCCGCTCTCGATATTCCACAGAAGGTCCGTGCATCCCCATGCTAAACTCTTACATACGTCACGGAACGGGTAGGCGGCACGCCAAATCGGTGACCCGCGGATTGTGAACTGCAATAACGTGTGCTTTCTAGTCTGATCGGCTAAAAGCGGGCGAAGGAGACAAATGGCCATCCTCCTCTCATCCCATGACATATCCAACAGAAGGCTGATATACCGCAGGCTTGGTGAGTGTCTCATACATCCATCACGGGTGTTGTTGCACATCCACCAGGCTTGGAAAATCCGAAGTAGTTGAGGGGACTGAAGCAGAAGATTGTCGAGGTCTTTCGACTCCGAGGCTGGAAGTGGCAGACTCCAAAAGTCTGCTTGAACGGCGGTAAAAACTGTCCAATCACAGAATGCTAAGAACGCTTGGTCTTGCCAGATTCGAATTAAGTCCTCGGGAGGCGGCCGTATGTTCTATGCACATGAGATTTGTCAACAAAGGCGATGGTATTGACTCACCTCCAACCAGCCGACCATCCTATTCGTCGTTCTTTCCACGACTTTCCCATTAATACTGTTGTAGATGTCTTTTCCATATAGAAAGTCCGGGTTAACGAGGCGCACAAGGGGGATAAGGTCCGCCGAAGGCGAGATTGAAGTCGTGATGTAGTCGATCCCTTTTGTGCCAATCTCCCTAAATAAATCCGGTAACTATACGTTGTAACGAAAAACATTGTTACATCACATACCAAGCGATAAGGTTCGAATATTCGATTGGCATGTAGGCCATCGCCTTCAGAATGGAACCAGCTAGATCTGTGCGCCGTGGAAGGCCGCTAACGTGAAAGGCTCCTGACCGTGTAGAATCGGCGAGAAAGTCGCGAAACGACGCATGGTGCACCACGATGGGGCGGGAAGGGTGTGGTGGAATTTCAAGAACAGAATGGAGGCCGCGGAGAGCTAAGTCAACATCGCCCGGCTGCAGCTCGAGCAGCTGTTCGATATGACAAACAGACAAAGCACTAAATTCCATCATCACAGATAATATTGCGAGGAGACGACGTTGGGATGGGACGGATGAAAGGATTTGAATATACAGCTGGTCGAGCGCCTCGAATGGCGAGGCTCCATCAAGGTCATCTGTGACACCGATGTTCTCAACCATCGCCAGGCGTTCGGTGGGTCGAAAGTTTTTGTCGTCGATGAATTTTATGATGGTTGAAGCATAGATGAAGTAGCCCGACGACTTGGAGACCAAGTTGTCTATGGTTTGCGAAGAAGGCCACGGAGTTGGAACGGCGCGCATAGTCTGGCCGTGTTCACGATGGATCCGGGCGAATTCGTCGCGGAGATATTTCTCGATATCTGCGAACGACTGGTTGATATTGACGGTGTGATAAAGCCCCTTCAGACACGAGCTCTCGAAAATCTCCTGGATGTGAGGCTCTGGCCTGCTGGCGATCAGAACTTTGAACGGAAGAAGATGCTCCCGGAACGCATTGCCGATCGAGCGTAAGACATCCTGCTGCAATTCCTGATTGTTGCCCTCGTCCAGGCCATCGACGAGGAGTATCGGAGCGAATGCAGGATGCTGGAGCGATTGACATGGCTCGACAACAAGCTTCTGTAGTTGGACATTCGTCGTTCTCCCCACCACAGAAGGATCGTCTTCCGCGCTCAGCGAAATTGAAGTTTTTAAATCCGGATGGTGGAGTGCAAGCTGATAGGCGAGTGTTGCGAATAACACTTTTGCATTTCCTCGAGTAGCATGCCCCCGCTTAAAGAAGAAGCTGGCACTCGGGAATCCGGCAGCCTGAAGGCGTTGGCAGAGTGTCTGTATGATAGCAGATTTCCCCGCCCCAGCCGGGCCAGACAGCCAAAGAATGTGCTTATGTCGATCGCTTTTTGTAGCCCATCGCCACAGCATATCCAGCATCTTTTCTCGCGTTTCTGGATGGCACTTGGGCTGTGGAAAGCTATCCGCCGAGTCGAAAAGTGCATCCAACGCGACAGCCCGATGTAAGATCATGATTCCTTTATTTTCAATTAGCTCGACGGCGAGTATATTCAGAAGGGTAACATACCGTTATCGGCATGACGCTGAATGTGGTTTACACTTCCACTGGTGGTAATAAACGTTCCACCCTGAACTGGTGGCGCATTCCTGGCTTCACGGAAGAAACTTGAATCCGTTCCTTGTCGGTTCGGAGAAAGGGGGACTCGAGTGTCGTCGATAGGTGGTGAGCTGCGTGATGGAATAGAGCGGCGGGATGAGGTACCTGGGAGGATAGCAGCCTCAGAGGCACAACCGAAGAAATATAAAAGGGTTCCAACGCACCATAAGGCACCATCCTTTTTGTTCCCGCGTTACGAGCATTCCTCGTAGCTCCAGCAAACGCATGTCCTTCAAGCGCCACATGGGTTCCCAACGTAGATCCTTCAAGCTGCGAACCGCCTGCATGCGGAAGATATCTCGCTTGCAGACGGTCGTCCTGGATCGAAAACTGCTGATGAGTCTCCACATTCACGTTGCCAGAAACGTCGTAGAAAGTCCCGCCATGGATTTGAAAGTTAGAGCTGTTGTTGAGCGGCATTCAGGGAAGACAAAGAGGAGGAAAACAAGACGTGGAGAGGGCTGTTAACCTGGACTCGTGGCAATGCAACCGTCGTGACAGCATCACAGCCTTGCACGACTGGATATTTTCGTCTTCAGGGCTTCCTTGTTCCCACCAGAAATTTAGCTAGACAAAAGATCGGAACGAACTTGTGAATAGTATGTGCACAAACGTGCACACTATATGATATGAAGGTCATTGTGATGGTTCAAGCGTCGCCACTTCGGCCCGGCGAGCCGGTCCTTGGCTGGAAAGAATATACACTGGATTCGATAGGGATGGCCGTGGAGTGGTAAAGGTCAAATGAGGACCATAGACTGGGATAAGCGAGCGCCGCATGTCTCCACGATCTGCAAATATGGGTGACTGGTGCACGGCAATGCGAGGATCTCGCAAATCAATTCCGGTGGAACGCGACGGAAGGGTGAGAGGACAGCAGTATTATGGCGAACCTCCGCTGTCTCGGTGTTCAACCTTCATATATACCCTCCTTCTCCCAATACAATGGTATTTCTCTCGTTAAACGAATAGGACATTCGCTCAGGCTTAGACCGTCCGAAGAGTTCGGTGACCGCTCACCGCCAAACAAACTCCGCCGCTCGATACATCTCTTCTCCAGGAAGTCGCGCGGTAGGCCTAAATCTGCATCCGAACTTGGTGACATTCGATGGACATGGCCAGAAGATTTATATAGAACCGTATTGAAACCGCCCGACGGACGCCAGCGCCATGGTCGTTCGGTATTTGCTATGAATTCACGCAAACTCGGCGCGCAGATACGTCCACACGTCCTCCAATGATTAGCGTACATAGAAAGAATCGTGGAATCCTTGCAGAGCGGGTTCCGAAGCCCTCCCCTCCGATATGCTGGAAACCAAGAAACAAAGAGGAGGGGCAGGATCGTGATAGTTGTGCAATATTGTCCCGACAAGCTGAGAATTTTTGTTGATTATTTTGGTCTGCGCAGTGAGCTGCGGAATGAGCTGTTGTTTGGCGCTGGTGCCTGAGACCCACAGAAACAGTGAGTGGGCTGTGTAATGCGGGAGTCATTACAGCATACTGGCCAGGGATCACCAAGCGCTGATTGTCTGTTGAAATCCATGGGGCAGTGTGCGCTTTTATCGATATCATGAAGTCGTTAATTAAAAAGTTCCAAGTAAATATCTCGAGTTACAGTTTATCCAGTTCATACAGGCTGCGAGCCACAGTCGATGGAGGGTATTGCGTCAGGATGAGGCAAACATATCAAGGGAGAAGCTACGTCTACCCGTGTATTGGTGCAGGCCGCCGCGGAGCCACAGTCAACGGAAGTCTTCTGGGAATTGCGTCAACACGAGGCGAAAAAACAATTCGCAATGGAGTTGAGTATACCGCACGAATGACGCTGCGACGGCCGCCCATCGATGAAACTCCGTCTTCTGGGAGCCGAGCAAGGTGAACTATCGGCATAATTGCATTCAGTATGCGGCATAAGTTCAAAAATAAATCGACCTCACGAGCGGATAATCGACGCTGGGACGATCAAGATGCGGGAGCTAAGCAGATATCTTCCCATGCGTGAATGGTGTGAGTATGGCCGATGGATGGATAGAGGCGACGTTGAGACGATCAAGGTGCGTTAGTTGGTCAAAATTTTGCCTGTGCACACGACACCGAGGTACCCAAGTAGATATCTTCCCATGTGCAAATCTTGTGATCATGCCCTACGATTTTGAGGCGATAGGCACGATTGGCGATGTCCGCGGCCAGCGGGTACCCAGCTTGCCCAGTAGAAGGATAACGGACGAAGAATTTTGCGTAGCGATTCTCTTGTTCGGCCAGATCTAAGATCCACCATTTAAATATTTAAATGCCGACCTCGGGAGAAGATCAGAGGCCCGTCTGATGCGCGATGGTGGGTGCGTATAATAGAACAGGTGGCGGGTGAGATACATGAATAGAAACCGCACGGGTGCGACAGAACCGGGTGAGATACACATCGAGCCCCAAGACTGCCCAAGACCCAGGACAAGGCGGGGGATGGACGGCTCCGTCACGTCATGGGGGTCCGCGCAGCAGGCACGGTGGCTTGCGGTCCGAGAGCGCTGTTAGCTGTTAACTTCCGTAGTTAGAGTTCCCCCCAACGACGGGAGCTGAACTGGAGCACAGGGTGTTCGTAGAATAACGGGTCGGTCTTGGTCTGCGCAGCAAGTCAAGTGCGGGGGCCGTGGAAGTTGTAGCGATTATTCCATAGATGACGCTTGATTCGCGGGATTTGGGTTCTATTCTTGACTTCTGTTGACGGTGTGATAACTGCTCGTGCTTACCGACGTCCCGATGCCTACCGACGCGCAGCAGCTGCCAGCAAAGTGCGTGCCAGGCAAAAAGAGCGCACCAGACGTCGGGTGATGTCGGGGCATATTCTTGACGGCTGAAACACTCAACGTAGACTCGCTAGCGCTAGGAGGCGCGACCGCAAAGAGATCGATTGAGCAGTTCTGGAAGTCAAAATACGTCAGAATAAGCTGTTATACAGCTCTTGTGCCTATTGTGGGTAAAAAGCCATTGAAAGACCGAGAAAGAAGGAGCTTGGAGCTGAAATTTCAATGGACAGTACTTTAGAGCAACTGGGCATTGATGGAGCAGAGCCAGACTCGCGGTGGAGTCGGTGCGAAACAAAGAAACCGAAAATTTATTCTTGGCCGAATTCGGCAAGGAAGCTGTGCACTGCGGAGCTTGTGAGTCTACTCGCTTATAAGGCGCGCCGCTGCCTCTTGTCCTCTCCCACCTCTTGCCCTTCATGTCGCAAAACGGAATCGACCGCAAAGACCGCGTCCCCTCGCCCACCGAGTCCTCCAGCTCGCGAGGAAATGTCGTGGACCACCACGCTGCGAATGGTGCGTTTTTCCCCACATTCAAAAACCGACTTTTCTCTCATGCTTTTTGGCTGAATTTCAGTGACGGATGAGCCGCCAGCAGTAGCCAGGCGTGCGGCAGACCCCAACAAGCATATGATAGTCGTCCAGCCGTTGAAGCGCGCAGAAATGCAGGTCAGTGTTTGTAGAACTGATATCTGGCCGTATTTCTCACACACCACCTTAGCCTTCGTATGCTCAGGATCTCGGAACTGGTGAGGTGGGTCGAGTTCACTGTATATTTTGATAGCAGTCTGGGTCCTGGGTCCTGAAACCGTCCTGGAGCGCATCCGAAGAGCGGGTGCTAGCTCGCTAGACGGTCTTATGCTATTTCCGTGGCACTCACTGCTGGGTGGTAGGCGGGGCCGACTCGCTTCACCAGCAGTCGTCTCAGTCCCGCTATCCGGGATACAATCGACCCTGAGACCCTGAGACCCTGCTCCAGACCATCCGTCTAGATTCCCTCGAGAACCAAAGCTAATACTTCCTAGGTCACGCACGGCCTCTATGGCTCTCTCCTCCAGGGTCTCGGCGCCATCACCGGTGTCTGCGGCATGGTCCCATGCTGTCCTTTCCCGAATCCTTTCCGCGAGGTCCAGCAGGGTGCGTAGATATTCAGTTTACCAGCAATGTAATTGCTGACACGATACGGCCACCCAGGTTCCGTCGGCCTTGTCTCCCGTTTCGGGCAGTTCTACAAGTCCGTCGACCCGGGGCTCGTGCAGGTCAACGTCTGCACTGAGTCGCTCAAGATCGTCGACGTCAAGATCCAGATCAGCCCCATTGGCCGCCAGAGTGTCATGTACGCTGTCCTCGCCTCGCCTCGTGTACTGCCCTCTAACTCTTGCCTGCAGCACGCGTGACAACGTCAACGTCGAGATGTACGTCTCCCTCGCTCTTTGTAGTGTGACTAAACTAACGCATTTACAGCGACTCCGTCATCTACTTCCAGATCTGCAATCCCTACCGCTCCGCCTTCGGCATCACCGACCTGCGGCAGGCGCTCATCGAGCGTGCGCAGACCACCCTGCGACACGTCGTCGGCGCGCGCGCGGTGCAGTCCGTCGTCACCGAGCGTGAGGCCATCGCGTTCGAGATCGCCGAGATTGTCGGCGACGTCGCAGACAAGTGGGGTGTCGCGATCGAGGGCATCCTCATCAAGGACATCATCTTCTCCGCCGAGGTCAGCGCGAGCTTGAGCAGCGCCGCGCAACAAAAGCGGCTCGGAGAGAGTAAGGTCATCGCCGCCCGCGCGGAGGTCGACTCGGCGCGGTTGATGAGGCAGGCGGCGGATATCCTTGCGAGCCCGGCGGCGATGCAGATTCGGCAGCTCGAGGCGTGTACGTGGCTCTCTTTCTATGGCTTGTGGTACGACGACGCTGATGTGCCCCTTCTATCTATACAGTGCAAGCGATGGCCAAGTCGGGGAACAGCAAGGTCATCTTCGTGCCGATGCAGCTGCAGTCCGACGTCGTCGGACAGCTCGCTGCGGGCGGGTCGAACTATGGCGGGCAGCAAAGCGAGAGCGGCGAGGCGTCGGTGAACCGCGCCGGGCTGCTCAACAGCATGGCGAATATGTGATCGGGCGTGTCGTTCGTGTGTCCTTGACCCCTCTGTCTTGACCCCTCTGTCTTGACCCCTCTGTCTTGACCCCGTCCTCCCTTATCCCGTATCGCTTCGTTCCGATCCATACCCCCTTCATACGCTCGCCTACCCCTTACCCCTTCATGCTCACCTTGCACCTTGTATGATTGATTACCTTCACGCCGACCTTCTACGTTTGCCTACCTGTACGACCCCCTACTTGAATACGTCGCTAGTCCTACCTACCCATCCCGGAGTCATCTCTACCCATTACCCGGAGTCTCCAAGACTCCACCCCGGCCGGCCACACCCTGATGTGGCGCCCGGTTGTACGTAGTGTAGCTTACTTACCTTATGCCCATTGTCCACGTTGACTTGGAGCGCGCGGAGAATACGATTTTGGTTTCTCTGCTTTAGCCTTTTGAAGAGAGAAGAGTCCGAATTAGGAAAGAGGTGGCGGTGCTACTTACCTCTGCTTTTACTCCACAACCTTCCACGGTACCCGCAATTGTTGCTGCGCAGAACTCCCCACTGCCCCGTTATTCACGATAACTGGTGTTGGCGTGAACTCTAACTACGGAAACTAATATTTCTCGGCCCCCGGCGGCATGACGCGCTGGATCGTTCTGCGTCTTGGACTCTTACTCGGGGTTTCTATTCTACGGACCCACCAGTGCGCGTCCAACGGGCGTTGCTTGCCTATGGGCTCCTCCCTATTCAGAGGATGGCGCTTAATTGTGGATCTCCGATATTCCCGAATCAGGCGGGACATTAACTTAAGCGCTCAAGACTTGCTACCGCGATTTTCTTCTGCGTCTCTGAGTTGTCTTTGTCTTCTGGGAAATTTGGCTTCCCGCTAGCCGTTACCCGGGACATATTTGACTGCGGCCTTCCCGCGGCTTGAAATCTTGGGGATTTTTACTTGACGCCTCAAAGTCGTGATATAGACAACTCCAATGGCAAGTGCCAATTCCGGCACACGCTGCCCCGGCCTGCAGACTGCAGTCCGAGTCGGGGCTTAGCGGTCCCGCATTCGTCAAGTGACGCCCGCTGGATTGCACCCGCTGTTTCTGTGGGTCCCAGGCGCTAGCGCTAATGTCAATGACTTCAAAGGCTCATTCCGCAGCTCACTCACCCAATGCCTCTCTTCGCCAACAGCTCTGGGCTACACATTACCGGCGGGAACTTCTATGATATCGCAGGCGACCTCAACATCTATAACGATGGGCGCATTGCCCTTGAAGACCGGGATCATCCCCAAAGCCCGGGCGCTCCAGTGGAATCACTGGTTTTTGGTCCACAGCTCGGTCGGGATGACCCGCCAGATTTGCGGCGATACAAAGCTCGACACGCTCGGCCTGAGAGGTCGACGCCCTACGGTGATTCGATGCGTGTGCCCGCCTGTGCGTTCTGACTGCGTCAAAAGATATCGGCCACCGCTCGCACAGGAGGAAATCTTCCCTCGATGTGCCATGGAACTCATCTCAAGATGGGGCATTGACGGTTATTACTGGTGGGACTTTTGTTAGCAGAAATGCTCGGCACCAGGGCGAAGGGGGTCCGTGAAATACTCGTTAAAAATATTTGTCCGCACTAATGATGGGTACAGCAATCCATATTTTACATCACGCCGCCGCATTAGAGGCCCTTCACAACTCAGCAGATAGTTTCCAAGAGCGAAAATGGCATCCAGACACGCGGAAAGAGCTACTTGATCATCTATGGTCCTGGTCAGCGGGCAGCGGGTCCGGGAATCGCTTACTGTGGCTACACGGACCGGCTGGGGCGGGAAAGTCTGCTATAGCGCAGGCTTTTTCTGAGCGCCTGGAAGTCGCCGGCCGCCTGGGAGGCAGCTTCTTCTTCAAACGCGACCATCCTACCCGGGGTAACGCCAAAGCCCTATTTTCTACACTTGCATATCAACTTGCACTCTTAATTCCGTGGCTGAAGGCCCGGATCATGCAGAAGGTGGAAGATGACCCCTCTATTATCGGGCGATCCATGGAGATTCAATTGCAGCAGCTCATACTAGAGCCATGCCAGTCCGTCGACCACAATGATATATTCCGTTCTGTCATCATAATCATCGACGGCCTTGACGAGTGCGAAGACCAGAATATTCAACAGGAAATTCTCTACTTGTTGGGAAAATATTGCACCGGCCATGATGGTGCTACCCCTCCTCTTTACTTCCTCATTTCCAGCAGACCGGAGTCCCACATCCAGGAGAGCTTTGCGGAACCGCCCTTCCATGGATTACACGACTCCCTCAATGTACACCAATCATTCGAGGATGTGCGGACGTATCTACGCGCCGAGTTTGCGCGAATTCATAGCAAACACCCGACGATGGCGTCGGTTACCAACCCCTGGCCTCCTTCGGACGTTTTCAATGCGATTCTACATAAATCATCCGGCCATTTCATCTACCCATCGACCATCATCAAGTTCATTGACGATACCAAATGCCGGCCTACCGAGCGGCTAGCCGCGATTGAGAATGTGTCTGGCGTGGACTCGCCATTCGCTGACCTCGACCGGCTTTACACCGAAATTCTCTCTAGCTGCCCTGCGCGGTCGCGTCTTCTTACCATCCTGTCAGTCGTCATGGCGTTTAAGCTCTCCCCGCGACATATCGAACAGCTCCTCGAGCTTCAGCCGGGCGACGTCCGATTAGTCTTGCGAGATCTCCATTCTGTGCTCTACATACCTGCAGAGGACGGTATGGCATCGGATCCCATCGCAGTCCACCATATGTCATTCCGCGATTTTCTCGATGACCCAACACGTTCAGGTGCATTTTATCTCGGTGGAGCACGCCCCTGGATTGATTTGGCTCGCTCCGTCCTCAACGCGCTTTGCTATGTCAACGAGGATCCATATAATTTGAACTGCCAGGATCATGTCGCTTGGTAGGCCTCATTCTGTCTCTGCCCATTACAGTCGATCTCATTCTTTTCTCAGGAGACTCCAATCACAGTGGACTGCCACCACTGCAGCTCCCCCGTCCTCCGATCTTCTTCCTCTGTTTAGACTTGTAGATGTGAACGTCCTCTCCGAGTACACCACCAGTCCAGAAACAACAAACAAAATTATTTTTTGGTTAAAAGTTGGTCGTTGTGCCCTTCTTTCTGTTGGTTTTCTTGTTAGCTGATCTCCCGTAGAAATTCCAACCCGTACCCTCCGATTTGATACGAGTGTGGGAAGACCATCACTTTATGAACTTTTTTAGTTCAGTTTTACCTCGGCCTGGCCCGAGAGAGCGCTCGTTTTCGACGGCCCTTCCAGTCAAATTCTGCCGCCGAATTCTGCTCGGTTCTCCCAACCTGCTTCGTATTCTCCATGCGTTGCTGCTGGGTAATGTCCACACCCCAACCCTATTTTGTGTCCGTGTTATGTTAGGTTATCCGCAGGACGATATAAAAAACGCTATCTGGCCTCTCCGCGAATTGATAGGCGAGGACGAAGCAAAACTCCGCGGCTTATTTATTTTCCTCCGCGATCCAACGCTGGCAGGAGAGCTTTACCCCGGACCCATGGCATCGAGGGACCTCGCGCGTGGATGCATTCGACTAATCAAGGGCCTCGCCAATGGCAGTACTCCCACAGATTTCTGGCAAGCAGTATTTCCTACAGACGCGATGTCATCTGTATTTATATCGTCCTACTAGGATCAGCCCAGAATGGGGACGTCATGTCAGATCGTCGCCGGCATGTCCAGACCTCTTGCGTGAGCTTCAGGATCTGGGACCTCCGGGGGAAATTGCCGCTCTGAATCTATTCCCACCCGTCGATCCAGTCGATTTACACGACGTCGTGCAGTGGCTCAAGGTTGGTTCAAGCTCCATTTCAGGAGTGGCTCGTGACTCAATTTATATAGACATTCCAACCCGAACCTCCGATTGACTTGATCGAGACTTGGGAGTGCTCTTCACTGCACTACGCACACGGGGACCTTGAGAAGAGGTGGATGAAGTGGCAGAGTTTGACAGGGAACGGTCAATAAACTATAGCGTCTGCATTGTCTTTATTATTATTATTTTCCCAGGGATCCGCACAACGCGACCAAAAATCCAAGCTCGAGAAAACGCATACATGGTTTGAAATTTTTGAACCCAAACCGGCTGAAAATGCTGAATCGGGCGACACGTGCACTTCCTCGAGCTCGGACCGATCGTCCGTGGCGTGTTTCTTTCTTTGTGCCTTCTTCTTTCATGCCGCCCACGATGGTGCACGCGCTACGCCGATACCTCCAACTCACGGAACTGCGCCCCAGCCGGGGGGATACCATGCTGGAGAAGATCCCGTTCATGATAGAACAGGAGGAAGAACCCCAGCTCCAGGCCAATCACGTCGTTTATCCAGTCTTGACCCTTCCTCCCGAAATCACGTCGGAAATCTTCATACGATGCCTTCCCTCTGGTCCAGAACCAGGATCCCAGAGTCCCTGGCACTCGAGTCGGGCCCCGTGGCTTCTTTTGGAAATTTGCAAGATGTGGAGGGCCATCGCACTCTCCACCCCTGCGCTCTGGGCTGTGCTCCACCTTGACATGCAGCATCGGTGGGCAAGGGAGGCCAACCTCGACTCGGAGACCCTTTGCAAAGCAGTCGAATCCTGGTTTCGGAAAGCCGGCACCGTCCCTCTATCGTTGACTTTACGCGGCTGGGACTACGAGCGGGGACCATCCTGCTTCCCCGCGATCGTTGGTCTTTGTGGCTCCCGACTGCGTCAATTAAACTTGGGAATGGGCCTAGATGATTTCTATCATCTCCCAGACGCAGACGTATTCTCGGCACTTCAGCATTTGACTATTGCGAGTCACGTCGCCGGCACCGCACAGGCTTTGCAGAGTCGTATTCCAGCCCAAGTGTTTCGTGGGGCGTTGAAACTCCGTACAGTCGTCTGCACACACCTTAATGGCCATTTCCGTTCCGTCGACTTTCTACCTTGGACACGGCTTACGTCGTTCACCTGCAAAACCATAGCCCCCGATGACTTCCTGTGCGTCCTACGCATGGCCCCGCGCCTTGTACAATGCACCGCTGGTGTTCAAGTTCGATATAACGAGCCTACCCCTGATCTCGTTGACCCATTCCTTCTCCATTTATCCCTTGAATCCATGATCCTTCTCGACCACAGCAGCGCCCATATCCTCCAACTGCTCACGCTGCCTGCATTGCAGACTCTCCGCTTTTCGAACGAGAGGCATCTCGAGGACCATCTATTTCTCCAATTTTTGCGGCGGTCAGCAACGGCGTTACGCACGTTCTCCTGCGAGAGCTTTAATGGAGCAGGTGTTTCAGTCGACGCCATACATGCCATGGTGCATCTCACGCATCTCGAGCTCTCCCGCGTGTCGGGAACATTCAAGGGCGACTTATTTCGCATGTTGAACCGCGAGAGCGAGCCGGAGGCCCTGCCGAACCTGGCCGACATCTCGATCACCGACTATGGTGGAAGCATTAAAGACAACGTCGTGGAAGCGCCGGAGTCCAGATGCATTGGGTCTGCGGGGCTTGCAAGGTTGCAGTCTTTTCGCGCGACTCGCCAGGACGACTGTGATCCTATGCTGATTAAAAAGAACCATAGCGCGCGACTGCGGCAGCTCGCGTCCCAGGGGATGCGTATCCACATCGGAAGCGATACGCAGAATGTACTCTGATTCTTTAGGTGGCTTTTTCCGGAACGAAAAATGGAGCGTCGCTGATTCATCTTCAACAGGGCACCTCTCCGATCTAATTTTTGTTGGACTCCATGTTCTATTTATTCAACGAGAAAATACGAGTGTGTTGGAGAACAATACGAGTGTCTTGGGAGCAGGAATGTAAGGTTAAACACGAACGATATATAGATACATGATTCAACATTTTCCAGAATTTATTACTATCTGACCCTCGTTTGGTGAACCCCGAGCAGAAAATGGTGGCAACGACAATCGTCAACGTATAATATGGAGAGCATAAATTATTCCCTGAATAGAGGATACGGCAAGTAAAAACAATATGCAACTCAAACGCGCTCTTAACTTTGTGCTTCTTTGGCTCATAATAAGGCCACGCGTTGCATCATGTGACGCACATGCCACCTTTCTTTCCATGAATCCACCATCGTTTCTTGAACTTGAAGGTCCGACGTAAGTCCTCATCCAAGCGTTCCTGCTCTCTCTCACCTCACCTAGCTTTGGAATGCAATCGCAATGCTGGAAATGCGGGATACCACCTGCGGTAAACATGGGCCTCGATCCACTGCCAACGATCCCCCGACATCTAGCCCATCTTTTCTCCTGCAACGACGCGTCTCTCGATGCAGAAATTCCTACCATTCGCACTATTATTGAATCCAGCCAGAATCGCTTAAACTTCTTGGATTCCCATATTCATGCCTTGCAGTCCAGCCTTGCACGGCTGATCGAGGAGCGCACCGAGACCGCGGAATTCGTTCGCCATAATACTGCTGTCCTCTCACCCTTCCGTCGCGTTCCACCGGAGTTGATTTGCTAGATCCTCGCTCTTGCATTGCCGTGCACCAGACGTCTAGGTGAACATATTTGCAGGTCCTGGTGATATGCAGCGCTAGCGTATCCGCGTCTATGGTCCTTAATCAAACTTTACCACTCCTGGGCCATCCCTACCGAATCAAGTTTCCCGCTTGTCGCGATTGTGACCCAGCTTGCGCGGGTGGCGGATGTTCCACTCCAAGTTACTCTGGAGTCGCAGCTTTTGGATGATGACACGAAAGTCGATTTTGATTCGATAACCCGGTTAGTGTCGCAGTGCGCTCGCTGGGAAGCCTTTCACATGAAAATCTCCTCGGCTTCTGGCATCATCTTTGACCTGCTTCGTCCCGTCGCAGGTCGGATTCCTTTATTACACACCCTGGAATTGGCATTTACTGGACAGCCATGGCCCGACATTTTCTTCGTGTCACCAAGCTTGCACACAATTCTTCTCACAGAACCAGTCGCCCTAATACCTCCTCATTCCATGGGGTTAAATAATCCACTATCGCGGGATTTACGCCGCGCAGCGCCAATTTGATATTTTACGAGCGACCTCCGATTTGGTCGATGCTGGAGTTGGGTTCACTCGTGAGGACGAATTGGGTACAGCTGAGGTAGTCACCCTTCGTCGCCTCCGCCGGTTATATTCGACAAAATTCCTACTTCTTGAGCGCGTCGGCCCTCGAGGCGTTGCTTCTGCAATACACGATCGACGACGTCCCGTTCTTTCTCCAATGTTCTTCCTGCCAGTTAACCAAATTGGTTGTCGAGTACCCCGAACTTTTCAGCGCATTCATTACGGCCTTACGCTCCATGCCGGACCTCAGACATTTGACTGTGTGGTATAGTTCCCCGGGGCCAGATGGATCCAAGGCGTCCTTCCAAGCGATGGAGCTATCCGGTGCTTCCTCCGATATCTGCCCCAAACTCACTGAATTCACGTGCGGCCCAAAACTCCAACTTCGACCTGCTCCAGAGGGTTTGTTAGCCATGCTACGATCTCTTCTCAATCCAAGTGCCCTGTCTACATTTCGTTTTTTTATTACAGTTGAGTTTCTGGACGACATAACGACTCAGCTCAAAATGCTGTCCGATCAAGGTCTCGATGTTGCCGTTATGTTGCCGTTATGTCTTCTATTGACAGTAGAGCTTGGATGGCAGAAGGACGTCCCTGACCGAGTAGGAGGTTTTCATTTTATGACTGACTGCGTTCTCAAGATACCACATAGTGAAAAAAAAATGCCTACCTCAGACTCCGGGCAGCGCAGCTTGATTAGCCCGGTTCCGCAACACACCATGTGACAAATTGCGGAACAGAAGAATGTATGTTCCTCTCATGGAATCAATTCAATCTTCGTATCAGGAAGCGCCAGCATTTCTTCACACAGCCTGACTTGCACTGTCACCATCTGGGCCATCTCCCAGATTTTATTTCTTCGCCGTCGAAACTCACAGTGCGGCCTGGTCTTGGCTGATACCCTCACGACATTTTTTTTTGTTTTTTGTTTTGATTATAGCCGACATCACTCTGGTTACAACCCGATATTCTATCCAATTTACAATCAAGGTAGTTTGATTTGCACCCAGGTTGGTCACTGAAATTTCGTTTACATATCATCGCCTTCCTCCTTCGAAGCTTATTGATTCTCCCTGGGCATCTCGGGGCCTAAAACTATGGTTCAACAACTTGGGTAGTCCTCATTCGCACTGTACTCAGAGTTTCCACTGTTTCTGACCACCGGATGATTGAGAGTTGTGGACTCGTGTATCAATTCAAACAGGCGAACTGTTATAAAATTAATAACTTCCATACACAATTCAAAATTCCTCATTAAAGAGGACCCAGCATGAGCATCTGGTCGGCCTTGTCATGATCCGCTATAAATTATTCCGCTACCAAATACGAGTCCACTCGCTGTGTCACATCCCGGATAGATGCTCCACTACTAGTAACTACGCATGTACTGAGGTCGTGCACTCCTCGGTTGTAACAAAAATTAAACAATGTCATTTAAATTCCTAAATGACTACACATGTCACAGCTGAGTACCAAATCGAAGGATATATATATTTGAGGGACCATATTTTATTGAAGTTGTTCAAGACATTTCAGGGCTGGTCGGAGATTGCCGAGGCCTTTGATGCCGGACAAATCAATGATTGGCCTTTCGCATCGATTCTCCGTCTTCTGGTTTCCCTCCAGGATGGCCAACACAGCGTACGCGTTCAAGCTCGTAAGCCCAGCAGCAGCACACAACGGCACCTAGTGAAATCCCCAGTAGGGCGGCTCATCTCAGCGAGCCGACGCTGAGTACGCGCGGTAGGTGTGCACCCTGATGCGCTTGGAGGCCGTCATGCGCGTCCCAGCGCCCGAGATCTCGAAATATTAGCAGCTGCGGGAACACTGGCGGGACGGCCAACGCGAAGACGCGGGGTACTCCGTGCTGACGTTCGCGAGCGCGCCTGCGGCGGAGGTGTGTTTCTCCTTTTTTGCGCCTTGCGTCCTTTTCTACATTCATTCTCCGATTTTCCCCACTCCTCTTCCTCCTGCTCTCATCCCTCGTTTTCCTATTTCTGTATCGCGTTCTCTTTTTTTCTCTCTCGACATCCTTTTTTCTGGCGCATCCGAGTTCATCCTCTTTTTTTCTTCGTGCAGCTATCCTACTTTTCTTTCTGTGCTCTGCTTCAACTTTTCATTTTTGCGCACCTACCGTACAAGCCATATGCTGAGATTGTGAATGGGCTCCAGCAGTCGGAGGTTGATATGCGCTCCTCGAAGGTGCGTTTTTTTTTCGCCCCGGCTACGTTATTCGTGGCTGGATCTTTTTTCTTCTTCCGAAAGAACTTATAGGCTAGAAGATGAAACTAGTTAAGAAGATGCCACGCGGTGTATTCCTCCTATACACGAAAACTTGAACTCTTCACAGTGGACTAGCCTGTCGGTACGCACGCTTCTACGCGATGGATAAAGTCCCGCCATTCTCCGACCGTACGTCCAGTGAGTGAAATCCGTTCAACTTAGACTACAACGGCCCTGGGATCCAGAGATTTATTATCTCCGCCGCTCCTTTTATTGGTGTTATATCTTGAAGTTCAGGGTTGCCATAAAATATCTACGAAGGTTCGCTGCAACAAATTCAGCTTACGACTCCAGAAGAATGGGATAGACTTGAAGTTGACGCGCCTTATGACCTCCGGCATCTACGGTGGGTAGCCAAAAAACGCCCAGGGTGTTCAGATCTAAATTTAACATACATCGGAATTACATTGACAGGTTACAACGAAATTACGCCGCCGGGTACTATCCTGACAGGTGTCCTGTGTCAGTACCACATGACAATCGCATGCTGGACTCGACTGCCACGTACTCGCTGCTGGGTGAGAAAATGTTTGGTTATTATCCGTTCATATCACTGATATTCTGTTAGTGCAAAGTGTGGAGGGAATCGCATGGAAGCCGAGTACACTAAACCACAAGCGTCCGAATCTCTACGTCGTCATTTACCAGGATGGCATCGAAGTACAGCGAACCCACACAATCAAGCACGATCTCGAGCCTAAGTGGGAGTATATGGCGAAAATGTGAGCTCTTCCTTATCTCCGAGCTAGGTGGAAATGCCGATTCTTCCAGACCCTCGGATTCTCTATCTTCGACCATCACTCTACGGCTCTTTCACGATTCTCAACTCCCTTGGGTGCGAGACAAATGTCTCGGGGCTGTCGATACAAATATTGCCGCGCTTTTGAAGCATTGCGGATCCGATGGCGAGGCAAAAGGTCAGAGATTTTATTTTAATGTACGAATTCTCACTCCTCGCTATAAATAGTCGTAGAGCTCGAGCTGAACGGTGTGGATGGAAAACTGAAGGGGAGGCCCGGGGGGACTGTCTCTGTGAAGTTGATGAGGGACATTGACGTCGCTGCACGGGCCGTCGAGAAGGCCCCGAAGGACGTGGCGAATATTGGGCTAGGAACGAACACCTCCACTTTCATGAGAACTGGGAGCATCGTCGCGCAATCTGCGTCTACCATAAAGGGCTACGAGCCGGCGCTAGGAATCCTCACCTCCAAGCTCGAGATAATCGTTGGCATCGGAGATGAAATCGCGGCGGTATGAAACGTTCTTTACAGGCGCGCGGGTCGCTCATACATACATACGTAGATCCATCCCTATGCCAACATTGCATGGAAGGTCTTAACTTCTGTGTATCGGGTGAGGCGGTTAACCTTTTGTCGGACACTAGCTGATTGGAATATCAGGCCGCTAAGAAACAGCAAGAGACGGACGATAAACTTGTCAAGCTTGTCGAGATCATGGTCGATGTTTATTCGTTCGTGGAGGACGTTGAGGCTCTGCCCAAAAAGATCAAAAGCCTCGAAGATAAGACTCTCGCCATCGTCCAACAGACCGTCGAATGTGCGCTATTCATTCAAGAATACACGGCGAATGGATTCTGTGGTAAGCACTCCGTAAATCAAACTTTTATGACTGTATTGAAATGTCAAATAGAGCGCGCTGTTCAAAATGTCTGGAACCATGCAGAACAGAAGATAGACGAGCTTTGTTCAGCATTCCTCAAGCTGAAGGATTCTTTTGACGGTCGTGTAAAAATGGAAACATTATTTGTATCCACGAAAATCCTCGACAAGGTTGAGCACTTGGGTACGTCCATATTTTCGGTTTCATATGAAGTAGTTCAATGCCTCTGCCCAGAGCAATCAGACACACTCAAAAAACTCAATCCAGTCGACATGAATGCTACCTTGCGACCTCTATGTTTACCTGGAACACGCCGCGAAATATTGGATGATATCACTGGATGGGTCACCGTCCCTTCCAATTCCGGCAACGTTCTTTGGTTATCTGGTGTTGCAGGTTCCGGGAAGAGTACGATATCAACAACCGTTTCCGAGTCCTTTCGAGCTGTGGATCGGCTAGGAGCTTTTCTGTTCTTCGACAGAGATGACAGTTCACGAAGTCACCCGGGCGCTGTCATTCGCACGATCGCGTATAAGCTGGCACTGTCCAACCACCATATCGGTTCGACTATTTCCGACGTGATTCATCGCGATCCCGCCGTTGTGGATGCACCGATTCGGACGCAATTCAAAGCACTATTGCTCGATCCGCTCACCTCTGCTGAACAACATCTGCAGGGACCAATTCTCATCATTCTCGATGCTCTTGACGAATGTGGAGATCCTCGCTCGCGAGCTGCATTACTTTCCTTACTCGCAGACGAGTTTCCCAAACTTCCCCGCCTCTTTCGGCTTTTCATTACGAGTCGACGTGAGCCGGACATTACCGCACACTTTAGATCTCGTTCACTGGAGATAGACCTCGATATTGGTGTACCTTCCAGCACCAAGGATGTGGAGTCATTCATCCGCCACGAGATGGAATTGAT
Organism: Mycena epipterygia; assembly: GCA_029281465.1. Taxonomy (NCBI): domain Eukaryota; kingdom Fungi; phylum Basidiomycota; class Agaricomycetes; order Agaricales; family Mycenaceae; genus Mycena; species Mycena epipterygia. Next base: position 383,165 of record JARJCQ010000080.1, on the reverse strand, counting down.
TCGACAGCACAGCAGTTTAGGTCGATTCTGGCCAGAAGAGCAACACATCCGAACTTTAGTGAATCTTTCTGGTGGTCTCTTCATCTGGGCAGTGACAGTTATTAGATTCGTCGATGATTACCGTCCGGAAGAACAACTCGAAATTTTGATCACTCAGGATGCTGCTCAGAGCTGCAATCTAGATGACCTGTATGCTATAGCACTTGAGCATGCAGGCCCCTGGGTTCAAAACAAGAGGTTCGCACAGGATGCCCGCGCGGTTCTAGCATGTGTTGTACTTGGAAAAGTGCCCATGACCAACAAGACAATTGACATGATCTTGGGGAAGGAGAGCTCCGGAGATGTCCTCAAATATCTGGGATGTGTCATACAATGGAGTCCGGGCAAGGAGGCTCGAGCACTGCACGCCTCTTTCGCCGACTATCTCACGGATCCCAGTCGTTCGGGTGGGCGACCGTGGTCGATTGATCTGAAGGCCGACCACCATTCTTTGTCTTTGGGATGTTTGCGGATTCTCAACGACGAGCTCAAATTCAACATCTGTGGCCTCGAAGATTCACATCTCCTAAATGCGGATGCACCGGACATTTCCTGTCGGGTAGCTGAACTGATGTCTCCTCAGCTTACCTATTCAAGTTGCTTTTGGTTCAACCATGTCCAAGCAACTCCCTTCGACGACACAGTACTCCAAGCCATCAACAGACTTCTTCATCATAACTTCCTGTATTGGCTTGAAGCTCTCAGTCTTTTGCGTCGAATCGCGATCGCAACAGCAGCGCTAAAAGTTGCAGTCCATTATGCCAAGGTACTTGCATCGGTTCCTGGTTTCAGCTCAAGTTCTAATGGATCCATACAGCAGGGCAAAGACAAAGACCTTGAAGATTTTACTGCCGATACAATCAAATTTGTAGCGGGCTTTGCGCCTGTCATTGCACAAAGTGTACCTCATATTTATCTGTCCGCTCTACCATTTACACCTCGGGGCTCCGCATTAGCAAAGCAACTTTCTGCAAACTTCCCCCAGACTCTGACATTCCAGAGCACTTCGGGAGACCAATGGCCGATGTTACAGAAGATCTTGCGTGGGCACGATGATTCCGTTTACTCTGTGGATTTCTCGCCAGATGGTTCGCGCATCGCCTCTGGGTCGGTTGACTGCACGGTGCGCGTATGGGATGCCGAAACCGGCGTGCTTTTTGCGGGACCGTTTGAAGGCCACGCTGATGCCGTCACATCCGTTCAGTTCTCACCTGACGGCAACCGAATTGTGTCTGGGTCGTATGACAAGACGGTCCGTGTATGGAACGCGCACACCATCTTACTCGTCGCGGGACCGTTCAAAGGTCACACAAATGGGGTTACATCCGTCCAATTTTCGCCAGATGGTACGCGGATCGCCTCTGGGTCGGTTGACTGCACGGTACGCGTATGGAACACCAAAACCGGTGCGCTCGTCGCTGGGCCCTTTGAAGGGCATACTGAGGCGGTCCTATCCGTCCAGTTCTCACCCGACGCCACCCGAATTGTGTCTGGGTCGTATGATAAGACGGTGCGCGTATGGAACGCGTATACCGGCATACTCGTCGCGGGACCGTTCCAAGGCCACACCAATGGGGTTACATCTGTCCAGTTCTCACCCGACGCCACGCAAATTGTGTCTGGGTCCCACGACAAAACAGTGCGCATATGGAACGCGAGCACGGGCACACTGGTCGCAGAACCGTTTGAAGGTCATACTGAGGTGGTCCTCTCCGTCCGTTTTTCACCCGACGGCGCGCGAATTGTTTCTGGGTCGAACGACAAGACAGTGCGCATATGGAACACCCAAACCGGTGCACTCGTCGCTCCTCCATTTGAAGGCCACACTGGGATCAATACTGTCAATTTCTCACCGGATGGTGGACGCATTGCATCTGGATCAGATGACAAGACGGTCCGTATCTGGGACGCCCAACCTCGCGCGCTCGTCGCGGGACCATTTGAAGGGCATACAAGCTTCGTCACCTCCGTCCATTTCTCACCCGACGGCTCTCGAATCGCGTCCGGGTCATGGGACACGACAGTGCATGTCTGGGACGCTCAAACCGGTGCGCTTGTTGCTGGCCCTTGCGAAGGGCACCGCGCCGCTGTCAATGTTGTTCATTTCTCACCGGATGGAACACGGATCGCATCTGGGTCGGATGATAAAACGGTGTGTGTGTGGGACGCCCACACCGGCGCACTCATTATGGGACCGTTGCAAGGCCACATTCGTGCTGTCACCTCTGTCAATTTCTCACCGGACGGCTCTCGTATCGTGTCTGGGTCGAATGATAAAACAGTCTGCGTATGGGATTCTCAAAGCGGTGTACTGGCCGCTGGTCGATTTGAATGCCACACCGATCGAGTCAGGTCCATCCGTTTCTCCCCGGACGGAGTGCGGATTGCATCTGGGTCGGATGACTGGACAATAAAAATATGGAACACCCAGACCGGTGCTCTCATCGCGGGACCGTTCGAAGGGCATAGAGGTGCAGTTCACTCCGTGCATTTCTCACCGGATGGTTCGCGGATAATATCTGGGTCCACGGACGGTACGGTACGTGTCTGGGATATTGACACCTGTACAGTCGTCGCTGGCCCGTTCGAAGCACAAAGCAGTCTCGGAGTCCACTCAGTTCATTTCTCGCTGCTAGATGGCTCGCGGATCACATCCGGGTCCCTGGACCATGCGGTACGCGTGTGGGACGCACAAACAGGTGCACTGGTGGCTGGCGCATTTGAAGGGCACACAGGCTTTGTAACCTCTGTCCATTTCTCACCGGACGGTGCGCGAATCGTGTCTGGGTCGGATGACAATGCGATACGAGTATGGGAGGTGCGAGGGTATTACCCTTATGGACCCACCTTTACTTATTTCCCTGCAGATGAACTCTCCTCCCAACAATCCCCTCGGAGATTACCATTTAAACGACGGATGGGTGTTGAATTCTGAAGGGCACCTGATGTTTTGGGTGCCTCCCTGGCTTCGCGAGGGTCTATATTTCCCCCGCAATTCGCTTGTCATCTGTAGGCAAGGGACAGCGAAGCTGGACCTCAGTCGCTTTGTGCATGGCACCGAGTGGCAGAAATGTATTGATCTCAACTTTAGGACGCCAAATGATTTAGGTGAGTCAAGCTTTCTCTCGTCTAGCCCGGTTTACTTTACGTGCTTAGATCTCGAGAGGAGTTCAACGATTTGAGTGTTCAAAATCACTGACCTTTCTTCCTTTCTTTTGAACACTACGAGCACTAGCGCCTACACTTCCCAGCTCTGCTTTTAACTAAATAGACGGCCTTTGGTTGTACTTCTATTCGCCGCTTCCTTTTTGGAGTCATACCTATGCCATTTCTCACTCAGCTTCAGAGTCACTGTCCTCGGTTATTCACTCCCATGCTCAAATGTTATCCCTATTCTACTCCACGGAGAAATTCTGTATTCACCACATTCTTTACCCGGTGAGGTGAAAAAATATGCCTACTGGTGGTAAGGATAGGGATACTGGTTCTGTTGTAATGATTCAACTTTCAAGTCTGTATTTCATTTGCGAATTTATTCGCGTCGAGGACACCAACTATACATGATAGCCGCTTGTACAGCTATATAAAGATACTATCCTTCCGCTCATCAGGTGTTCAGGCGTCCCTGGACCCGCGGCGTAGCTTACTAGTAGACTGAGTTCAAAATTTATTATTTTTGGCACGTCTCCAATAATTGAATGCCAGCATTCGCTGAGTGAAAACCTTTAAATCGGCAGGGAGACGAAAGTATGAACGTCAGGCTATATGTACATTCCATTTAGGAAATTATTGGCGGGCAGGTGCTAGTTGTTCCATAATATTCCCGAGCCTTGTTCAATATTCCTACTCACTGTTTCTGATTCACGACGAGTCAAGTACTAGTACACTTGCCCGAGTCATACCTTGGTTGGCATGCGCCCGTATGTGGCTCTGCGTCTCTGACTTTAACTTACTTCATAAGTGGAATCGGTCCCATACCACCATGTTTGCAATGATAAATCGAAAAACAAAAGGAGGAATCTCCCTGTTGGGAAATAAATTTCCTCTTCGTCTTTGCAAGCACGAGTTCTATACACACTGACAGTCTAACACAGTGGCCGCGTCACGGTCTCTCTCTGCAAACATTTCATTCATCGATGTCCACTGTATATAACGTTGTCTTGTGCTCGACGCTGTCCTGAAGATGAAGGAAAATCAGCTTATGGCCAACAAAATTCAGAATCGGGCATACTAGGATGTGCGAGATTGCAGGAGTCCCTGCATTTTCTATGAGACTAATAGAAAAAAATTCGCCCTTGGGAGCCACTTCCCAGTAAGTGTTCAGTGCCGCCGTCTGCATTATGTGCAGGCAATCCTTGAACTAGTAAATCGGCGGGCGATGGTATTATTTACTGTTTTTTGGATAAAACCATGTATCAATCAGGCTGTTGACGGTGGGAGAAATCACCAATGTCGCCGTGGATAAGTGGTATATTGGCCCTTTCGAATACACCAGGTGGTACATAATTACATTGTATGGGGCAGGCGTGGGTTCGATTCCCAACGGCGACATAGGCCAGCAGTTGTTTTTCTTATTCACCCGAGGCTTAATATTAATACACACACGTTGAACATCGGTCGTCTCACAGCTCAGATTTTTTTTTTTTCAACAAGAGCGCGCAGGGGCGCTCCGCCTCGGAGGTTCTGTGGTGCCACGTCTCTGGCAAGAATTCTACTGCAGCATGGTACAGTAGTGTTGGCAGTTAACATACGCTGTCCTAACTTTTTTGTGTTTTTGTAAGGGCGAAAAATAAATTTAGTCGGAGAGGTAACGTCGCGTGGGGAACAGAGTCATTTTAGTTCGAAGGAGTCATTAAAAGTGGCAAGAAAGGCCCTGAAGCGGACAAAAAGAGAGGCATCGGAGATGGCCGAGCGGAGCTTCAAGGCTTCGGACAACGCGATTTTATAAAGAGAGACTACTTACGGGTTCAAGATACGGGTTGATTTTATTGTATGATAGAAAATGTATTTTTTGAACAAGTTTACATTGATAGATACAACCACATTTACCACGCTTACGAGGTGCGGAACGTTGGCGAGAAAAGTCCACCGCGAAGCACATTGGTAAGGCAGGCCTTCCACATCGGTTCAGGAAGCTATCGACCTTACTGAGTTGCAACCCGATGCGTTTTGTGGGAATACGCACCTGACCTATCCTCTCGAGGTTTGTACGATGCACTTCAAACACCCCCAGCGGCTGAAACGTCATCGTCGAGATCTGATGAAAGAGGGAAAGGATGAGTACCATCGATGACGAGAAGAGTGCGCGAGCGAAAGAAAAAAAAAAAGCTGACTTGACCCATAGCCTCCAAAACAGGTCGGCTGTCGTCCTCCGCCTGCTCAACACTCATCACAAGCATGGCCCCGAGGGCGCTGTCATCCAGGCGAATCTTCTCGTTCTCTTTGAGGATGCGCCCCGGATTGTTCGAGCGCCCCTTGAAGATGCGCTTCAGCTCGGCGACGGATACAACACGCACTTCCTTGAGCGTGTAGTACGTTCTCGGGTCGTTGGAGGCCGTGCGGCAGAGCCCAAGCACGAGCACCTTCGACTTGCGCGCCTCAATGTCGCCCAGAAGGCCGAGGGCTTGCCAAGCCACGATCGGCAAGCCCTCTCTGGATTTGGATCAGTGACTTATCGCATCCCAATGTGCCGGCCTGACCCGTTATGCACTTGGGCCCAAGCCCCTAGGTCTTGCATTACTTGGCCTCTGGTATGCGTCAGTCACGATTAACTCGCCCGTAAGCTCGGGGACGGACACGGTGCGAGTGCCTTGGCGCTTGCCGTCTCCCAGGTTGCCCATGAGCATCGACATGGCCTCGCGTGCGAGCTCACCACTCGTGACTCTCTTGCTGTCGCAGTTTCAAAATCCAGTAGAATCCTAAGCAGAAAGGCAGCAGATACCAGTCGATCTTGTGTTTCTTCCAGTTCTGGCGTTGGCATTCGACTACGATCCGTTCAAATCTGGATGCCCAGGGCAGGAGAACACACCCACCGGAGCAGTAAGGCGCACTGGAACACGCAGAGCAGATCCTCAACTTCGATAGGCCCACCTCTGCGGCCGTCTTTTTGCAGTGGTCGCAGCGGATAGGGCCCCTTCGCATCGCTGCAAGCTCTTCGACCGTGTATTCCTCCTCCGAGTCGGAATGTTCGCCGGGCATAGGAGTACTGTAGGTGGACGGATAAAGGAGATGAAGGTAAGGTACAGAAGACAAAGAGAATTCGCTGATCAGATGATTTTCAGATCAAGTGACGCGCCACGAGTTTCCGACCACATAAAAACCCCGGCTTCAAACGGACAAGTTGAAAATTGTCTAGAGGCTTCGAGTGAAAATTCAACTGGTTTAGAATTCAACTGGATGTAGGGTGGAAATGATTGCGGCATACACCCCATAATTTTACAGTAAAATTTCCGACCCTTTAATTTGCAGGAGCTTCCCGGGGCCTTGACCGCTTCGAGTAAGACATCGCCTGGGAATCGGATCACTCTAAAAGGCTCTCTGGGAGCGGAGGAACCCCAGTCGCGTCGATAGCTTGAACATGGAAGGCGGATGAAAGAGACCGAAGAGCCGAGATGTCGGCCCCGCACGCCAAACCAAGCACTGCATCGCCCCCAGGAACAAATACGCCACATCCTTCCCTCGATTCAAAGTCAAAGTGCCCTTGAAAATCCACAACAACAATAATTCATTCGTTTCGTAAGAGGTAGAGTGAAAGAAACACGGAGACAGTAAAAAGACCAGAACATGATTCGAGACGTATGTAGCTAACTATGCTTTTCGAGAAGAGAAATGATGGAGACAGAGAGGTGATTCAGAGAGTCATTCGAGAAGGAGAGAGAGAGAAAGAGAGAGGGAGAGAGAGAGTCCGAGTGGTGGTAGTATGTAATAGCTAGCTGTGCGCGAAAACCAAATTGTCGTAACGTTGTAAGAAGAGGAGTGGAGTAGAGAGCTGGCAAAACAGGATGGATAGACTGTGCGGTAGACTGTGCGGAGGTAGCGAGGATAGATAGTTGGGACGAAGGAAAAACACGAATCAGGAACCAGGAACAGTAACGGAAGGGAAAGGAAGAGAAGAGAAGAAAGTAGGCATGGCGGCCAAAGGATTAAAAGGATTATGTTGTCGTACGAACGAAATGAATTTGGATTTGATTTGATTGGCGGCGATTTCGAGTGGGATAGCGAGGCGAGATTGGAGAGAAAGAAGAAATGAGGAATCGTGGTGAGACCGAGAGAATAGTGGCCGGCTGTATGCTGCGATAAGAGAATATTACAATAGGTTCCATCCATTCCGTTCCGGTCGTTTTCGTCGTGCGTGCGTTCATTCGTTCATAGGCTCGATGCGTGCGTACGTTCGTGCGCGCGGAAGAAGAGGGGGAGTCGCGCGCCGGGGAGGAGGGATGAGGAGGGGGTTACTTTAATGACAATGGCGACGGCGATAGGAGCGAGAGCGGGCAACGACGAGACAATAAGACCAGAGCCATCCGTCCATCCATACGAAAACACGACAAGCAAAGAGCAGCGGGGCCCTTCTAAGGCGACGGCGTCCGCCCCATCGTCATCCGAAACTGCACGCTCCCCCCGCTGCTCGTGCTCTCTGCGCTCGCGCTCTCGGGAATCATCGGGCTCTTGAGGCTCCAAGGCCGGTCCCCAACGCTCAGCTCGCGCTCGCGGTCCAGATCCAAACTCGCCAGCGTCCCATTCAAATCGTGCATCGCATCAAACTCCTCCCGGTCGCGGTCGCGGTCCCCGCCGCGCGCAGAGCCCGACGCCGGGCGCGAGATCGGCTGCGTCTGCGTCTGCGGCGCGTGGTGCTGGTGCGCCTGGTAGCGATTGATCTGGAACGCCGGCGGGCTCCCCGAAAAGCCGCCACCCCCGTACCCGCGCGTCGGCGACCCCCCGCCCATCCCCATCGCCATCTTTCCGGCCGCGTTCGTCGGCGTCTGCAGCACGGGCAGGAATCCGGACGCATACGACTTGCTCGGATGCGGCAGCCCCAGCCCCGCCGCGAACGGCGCCGCTGAGTACGAGTCGCGCCGCTTCCCGAGCAGCTCCGCCGCCGCGTACAGACCCATGCCCCCCTGCTGCTGCTGCTGTTGCGGCTGCCCCACGTGGTTCGGGTCGGGCGAGAAGGGCGAGAAGCTGGGCGCTACGACCTCATACGCGCGCTGCGGGTACCCAAACGGCCCTTCGTCGCGCCGCACCTTGAGGCTCTCCTCCGTGAACTGCGGCTGCGGCGCATTCCCACTCCCACTCGCGCCCGTGCCAGCGCCGAGGTACGCCTCGCCGACGCTGCTGTTGCTCGGCGACGCCGAGTGGAAGCTCCCGCGGTACCCGTCAGCACCGCCACTACTCCCGCTCGGGGGCTGGACGTAGCTTCCGCCGTTGGCGGGCTCGGGCGCGGCGTAGGCGGCGCTCGAGGGCGGGGCGGCGTACGCGTTGCTCGACGACGGGGCGGCGTACGCGTTGGGCGCGGGCACGTACCCCTGGATGCCGAACTTCTGCAGGAGCATGATCGCCTGCTCCTGCGTCATGCCGTTGAGCATCGCGGGCGTGATGCCGTTCCCGCTCCCGTTCGCCGGCGCGGGCTGCTGCTGCGGGACGACGACGGGCACGGGCGCGGCGACGGGCGGGGACGGGGCGGCGGCGGCGGCTTGGAGCGCGGCGGCCTGTGCTGCCTGTGCAGCGGCTTGTGCGGCTTTGTCTGTGGGTGCGGATCAGCACGTGCGAAGAGAGTATAATGTTAAGCGCCCGAGAAGCTGCCAAGCGCCGAGACGGAATGCGGCGAAGGCAGCAACGAAGGAAGGGGGAAGGAGAAGGGACGACACTAAACGGAAAACTCACACTGACTCCGCCCCCAGCTCAGCCGTATCCTACTCCCGCCCACAGGGAAGCCCTGCATCTTCTCAATCGCGCGCTCCGCGTCCGCCTTGCGCACAAACTGCACGAACCCGCAATGCTTCCCCACGGGCACCTTGACCTGAGGAGCGACGCGAGTCAGCATCAGCATCCGAATATGTAAGCGCAGGCGAAAACACGCACATAATGAATCTCCCCAAACGGCACAAAGAACGTCCTCAGCGTCTCCTCCCCCACAAGCGGACTCAGCCCCCCCACAAACACCGTCGTATTATACGGGTCCGTGCTCGTCAACTGCTCGCCGTTCGGCCCAATCAGGTTCCCCAGGATCGCCCGCGCGTGCGCGTGGTGCTTCCACTCCTCCGCCGCCTGGGGCTGCCCTTGCATCTGGGGTTGTTGGCCTTGTATCTGCGGCTGCCCTTGCCCTTGCGGCATCTGGACCTGCGGCGCAGCGGGGACCTGCGGCTGCATCTGCATCTGCTGCGCGAAAAACTCCTGCCCCTGCCCCTGGCCACCCGGCGTCTGCGCCGGTGCGTAATACGGCACCGCGATCGGCGCAGTCACGCTCTGGCTCTGGCTCTGCCCCTGGCCCTGCGGCTCAGAGACAGACACGGACGCAACGGACACCGAGTTCCATTGCATGCTGGCGTTCGCGTTCGGGTTGGCGTTGGCGTTGGAAGTGGGTACGGGGATAGGGGCAGAGGCGGTGGGAGCGGCGGTGGGAGGCGGAGGCGGGGCGAGGGGCGCAAGGTCTGGCGGGGGCGGCTTGAACTTGGCGGTCGCGGGGGAGATGCGCACTGGTGGGGAGGAAGGAAGTGTCAGCAAGATTGAGTCAAGAAAGGGGCAGGAATGAAGTAAGACGTGGAGTAAAGCGAGAATGAAGTGACAATTGGGCGAAGGAGGGTGTAGTGAATTTGGAGTGAATATGACGTAGACTGAAGCGAAGGACGACAAGTCACAATATGGCGAAGGAGAGAGTGGGCGATGAGCGAAAAAGGGAGCGATTCGAAGGACAGGAAACGAAGGAAAGCGAAGCAAGAAAGAGGAAGGCAGCAAGCGAGAATGCATGAAAAGCAGAAAAGAAGAAAACGCACTAGGCCTCGACAAACAATACAGCCCGTGCATCTCGACTAGCGCGCGCTGCTGGTCTCCCTCGTCTGTGAACCTGCGGAAGGAAAGGAGGGTTAGCGAGCCGTCTTGTGTTTCGCGAGAAGAGAGAAAGGGAAGGAAGGGAAAGAAAGGAAAGAAAGTGTGACGCTGAATTGTGGACGCTGCCTCGTCTGGCGTCGCCCTCTCACTATCCCGCGCTGTCTCGCTATCCGCCGGGCACTATACGCTGTCGCAGTGTCTCCCGCAACGACGACATTCCACTCCCTCTCGGCCTCTCCCACCCACACCTCGCAGTGTCTCCCACACCTCGCAAAGAACAAGAAAACCAAAAAACCCACCTAACGAACCCATACCCGCGACTCACGCCCGTCACGGGGTCGAGCATGATCTTGGCGCTCTTGCAGCTCGCGAAGGGCCGGATAAATTTGGGCGCGCGGTCGTTGCGCAGGCCGAGGACCGGGTTGCGGAAGACCTGGGGAGGGGGGGTTAGTGCTTGGTAGAGAGGGAGAGGGATGCGGTAGTGCGTGGTATGTGGTAGTAGGCGGTTGCGGTGGCAAGAGGGTAGTGAGGGGGAGGAGAGGAAGGAAAGAGGACCGCAGGCACGCGAGAGGGAAGCAAGCGCGAAGGTGAATGAATTGGAAAGGGGAGGAGACGCCCATTCTGCGGATATGAAGCCCGCAAGGAGGGAGCGTATGATGAAATACGTGTCCGCAGGGAATAGAAAAAACACCCAAAAAAAGAAACTCACAGCAACTAAATCACTATTCGACGTCTCGGGCGCCAAGTCCCCCACGAAGATACTGTACTCCCTCGCGTACGTCTGCTGCTGCTGCCCGCCTTGTTGTCCTTGCACTTGGCTTTGCTGTCCGTTTACACCGTGCTGTCCGTTCATCCCCTGCTGTCCGTTTACGCCCTGGCCTTGTTGCCCGCCCATCGCGCCTTGCTGCCCCGGCATCCCGCTGAGGCCTTGCGCGCTGCCGCCAAACGCGCCCTGCAGCGACCCGTTGAGTCCCTGCCCGCCCCCGCCGCCGCCCACGGGCGAGAGCGGCGACGTCGGCGAGCGCGCGTAGCCGCCGTTGCCGTTGCCGTTCGTGTTGCTCCCATTCGCGCCATTCCCGTTGGCGTTGACGCCGTTCGTATTCGCACCGCTGCCGTTGACGCCATTCGTGTTCGCGTTGTTGCTACCGGCAGCAGAAGTAGTAGTAGAAGCACCACCAGAAACGCCAGCAGGCGCCCACCCGATGACGAAGGGGCGCGCCGAGTTGGGCATGGGGCGCGATGGGGCGGTGACCTGGAGAGGAAGAGGAGGAAGGATTAGCGTCAGATGAGGTGACACGAGAAGTAGGAGGGAAGGAAGGGAAGGAGGTAGGAAGGAAGGAGGGAGGTGGTAGGAAAGGTGGATGTATGCGACTTTAAAAGTGGGGAAACGGAAGAAGAAGAGAATAAAAAGCAGAAAAGGTGGATGTATGCGGTGAAAAAAGGCTGTAAAAAGCAGTAGGCGGCCCCAAAAGCAGGATGTATGCGCGCCAGAACGATCCATGATCGAAGAAAGGCGGGAAGAAGGTATGACACGAGCCAAGAAAAAAAGAGCAAAGCAGTAAAATGGGGGAAAACACACCTGCGCCAACGCCGCTGCCGCCGCACCCGCGCTCGCGAACGTGAGCACGCAGTACCCCGCGTTGTTCGCGTTGACCGTCCCGCCGGTGTTGCTGCTGCTATTGCCATTGCCGTTGCCATGCGGGAGCGAGGTATCGGGCGCAGGGACGCGCACGGCGGCCTCCCAGTGCATGAGGGTGCACACCTGCCGCGCGTACTCGGCGTCCATCCACGGCTCGAGGTCGCCCCACAGGAGGCTCGCGTTCGCGTTGCTGGCGGTCGTGTTGCTGCTGCTGCTGCTAATGTTCGTCCCGCTATTGCTGCCGTTGTGCGAGCCACCGCCGTTATTGGGGCTGGAGCCAGATGCAGACGGTGCGTGGGCGTGGCGCGGATACGCTGTTGTGGGCGAGGTCGAGGGGGGCAGTTGGGGTGGGGGGCTTTGCTGCTGCTGCGGGGGCGGTGGCGCGGTGTAATATGACATGGATGAAGAGGAAGACGAGCCCGCCCTGCTCGTTTGCGTTTGCATTTGCGCTTGGGGCTCCCACTCGCCGCGATAGGTGTACTGCTGCTGTTGCTGGGGGGCGTACGGGGGCTTGAACGCGTACGCTGCGTATTCGGCCATCCTCAGCCCTGCTTCTGCTTCAAGATGGGAGAAAGAGGAGGAGGGGGAAAACAAGAAGGAAGAATCGAAGAGCGTGAAGGGCGTGAAGGGCGTGAAAGGGAGATGGGGGGAGGAAGGGAGAACTCTGCGGCCAGTGGTGGCTGACACAGTGACAGAGACAGAGAGGAGAGCCGTTTTACAAGGCGGGTGATGGATAGCCCGCTCGCGAGCTGACAAACACCCTCCTCGATCTTAACCCTAATTTTTTCGGTGATCTCCCAGAATTCAAAATTTCTAGATTCATCCACCATCAACAGCTATCCAAAAAAGGCGGACAATGGAGGAGGGACAATGGAGCGGGGTGCGACGGATCGCCAGTGCGGTGCCTATTGATCGCGTTTTGGAGCAGATATTTCCTTTTGGCTCGGGGCTCTTGCTTTTGCCTCGACAGATCGTCAATTCGAAGCAGAAGGTCCCTGTCGACGTGAGATACCGAACTGCTGTGATTCCATGTGGTGGACATCTCTGCGCGTCCTGCTATTGGTTTCTTTGGCTGTTTTCCTTGTGTTTTCCACATCTTCGGGATGGATCTAGCTCGTTTGAATTGATTTTGGCGACGCTGTGCAATACCAATATCAGTCTTGGCTCTTTCTGGATTGAAACGTCCTCCTACGTGTGCTTCGGCGCAGCCCGCCCCATCCGGCATCTTCCGCTGAAGTACCGCTGCGGGAAATCGAATGGAATGGAATGCAGAGCCATGTCTGGCGAGTACGACGCATTGCTTTCTTGTACGGGAATACAGCACCGCGTATTATTCGCCGAGATCCATGGTAAGTGTATTCCGATGCCAGATCGACGCCTCGGAGCCTCTTCTACGGCGACGCAACGCCGCCTGTGCGCTCTATGGTCTGTCTTCCTCCGCCTGCGCTGCCGGCTGGAGCTGTTCCTCGGCCTGCTACCGAGGGAGCTGCCAGCCAAGCTCCTGTGCTGAAGTACCGCTGCGGCAAATCAAATGGAATGGAATGCAGAGCCACGTCTGCGGCGAATACGACGCAGTGCCTTGGGGTGCGGAGAATTCAGCACAGCGTATTCTTCACGGAGATCCACGGCAAGTGTATTCTGCCAGATCGACGCCTCGAAGCCTCTTCTACACCGACGCAGCGCCCTCCATACGCTCTATGGTCTGTCATGCTCCGCCTGCGCTGCCAGCTGAAGCTATTCCTCGGCCTGCTACCGAGGGAGTTGCCAACCAAGCTCCTGTGCTGAAGTACCGCTCCCGAAAATGGAATGGATCGCAGCGCATCCTCAGGCAGATCGCGAGCCTCTTCTAAGGTTGCAGTGTATTGGACGACGTATACAAGGCAGCACCTCCATCCTGCAATCTGCCAGATTCATGACCGCGCTGACGCACGAGCGCCTTCTACTCTGACTCAGAAGCGTCTTCGCGGCGAATACAGCGCGGCACAGACCGAGCGCGCGTCTGTTTCTAGACCCTTCTGCTGAGGTACCACGCCCACCACCGCTGAGGTACCCTCCGCCGAGGTACCACCGTCTTTACGGCGAATACAGCGCAGTCAGTCGACCTGTCGCCACCAAGCGTGCGTCTGAGTGGTATTGATCCGCAATGCGTCGATATACGAGGTGACTGTGGTGATTGGACATGCGAGATGGATGTGTGTCGATGTAGATCTGGTGCGTACAAGTCAGTCCAACTCATCACTGTAGAACGCGCTCGTACCCTTCCTTTACACCCACCACACTTCCCCGCGGAAAACACGCACACTCGCGACTCGGCGGATACATCCTCTTGTGTTGCCCTGCCAGTAGCAGTAGCAGGCCGTGTGCTGGGTGACAGTCGACGCGACAAGTACGCATATGGTCGACTCGGTGCTGTTGCCATGAGACGTCGAGCCGTGTGCCGTCCATGTGCGTGCCTGCGCGTCTTCGTCTTCCCTCCCCCGGCGCTAGCGTCCCATCCGTCTCTACGGCCTGCGAGGCTCGTCGTCCAGCTTGCCCGTAGGTGCGTGCCCACTGTGTCGGTATCGGTATCGGCGTCGTCCCGGCTTGCTTCTGCTCGTCTATCCTCCGCGTCCCAGCCTGCGTCCGCACCTTCTCCGCCCTTCTCCATCCTCCTCCGGTTCGGCGCTCATCGCCATTGCGCGACCCCAGCCTGCCCATCACCAGTACCCAGCGCCGTTCCGGTAGTCTTCATTGTCCTCCCTTGCGTCTTTTATCCTTCATTCTTCCTCTTCGCTCTTGCTCTTTCCTGCCTTCCTGCCTTCATTCGTCCTTGTCGCAAATCGCAAATCGCAAATCGCACATCGTATGTCGCCGTATGTCGTCGCACGTATGCTATGTTATGTTATCTGTTATCTTCCCAACCTCCCGCATCAGACAGACACGGGAGCCATCAACGACCAAACAATGTAGGTCCGTGTGGGTCCGTGGCGGTGCCTGTCCGCATCCTCTCTCTTCGAAGTCTTTCCCTCGATTTGCTTTCCTCGACGGTGGAGTCAAGCTCGTTGACTCTCTCCTTTGCTCAACCTCGTCTCCTCGCTCACTCAAACGATCCGAGTCGTGCATGCAGAACGTCCCTCGTAAATCATCGCGCACGAATAAATTCTCTCGCGCAGCCTAAACCCGCCTTACTTAAATCACTGAGACTTTCGTGCGTAAACCTCTTCGCGCATGATCTCTTGCGCAGCCCCGCGCATTGACTCTGCGTCGCTTAATCAGTGGAACTCACTCACACGAACTCAATGCTCGTCATATCGCCCTCGATCAGTACAGCAGTAATATTTAAATCGGGCTCTGAACGCTAACGGTTAATCCAGATGGTGCTTGTATTGAGCACTGGATGGTCTTCCGAGTACTAGCCCAGTCCCTTTAATCGATCATTCTGAGGTTGCTGCCCCGATTAAATCACCAAGACAAGGGTTTTACGGGAGAGTTTTTTGAACCGCGCGGAGGACGATGAAATCCATTTTAAGACTAATTATATAGCTGGACTAAATAGGCTATAAGTCATCGGCGCAGGTATAATCGGGTGAGATGGGCGAAGATACATAAGTAGCCTCCTCGGCGGTAGGTAGATTGGACTATGAGCCAGGACTGTCAACTTCACTACTTACGTATGTTGCGTCTTCGTGTCAGGTCCAAGTTAATCTGAATTCACCATTCCATCGGTCAGAAATTCACAGCTTAATCCCAAAAAATTAACACAAAAAACGAACCGAAACCTGCGTGATTCAGAAAACGGTAGAGGAAAAAGTTGATCCGATGTCTGTCTCCGAGGGACTGAGCAAGGTCAGCCAAATTTAAACTGATTTGGAGAAGGCGCAGGACTCCGACAGTCAGCAGGAATATTTGGAGATGACTCAGGAGTATTGTCGAATCACTTTGTAGCTCCTGCTCGCGAGTAACTTTAAAGTTTCCAACTGAGCTATCGCTGGTATTCAACTCTTGGAAACAACAGAGTCCGATCAATGTGCTCAGAAATAATAAATTTGAACTCAGAGAGCAGACAAAGCTTCGTGTCGTACTGGTAAGATACGGATACTATTTGAGCATGAGAGTGGGATCGCAGTAAATAACCGAGGACAGGGAGAGAGGAAAGGATATGGATAGAACACCAAACAGGAAGCGGAGCAAGGAAGTACCACAACCAAAAATCATTTAAGAGAGAAGGAAAATTCAGTGATGTTGAACACCGAAATCGTTGAACCCCTCCGGAGCTTTTAAGTACGTAAAGTTGTTAATTCGGGCGAGACGAGAGAAAAGTTGACTCACCTAAGTAATTCATTTGGCATCCCTGAAGTTGGGATCAATGCATTTCTGCCACTCGGTGCCATGCACAAAGCGACTGAGGTCCAGCTTCGCTGTCCCCTGCCTACAGATGACAAGTGAATTGTGTGGGAAGTGTAGACCCTCGCGAAGCCAGGGGGGCACCCAAAACATCAGGTGCCCTTCAGAATTCAGCACCCATCCGTCGTTTAGACGGAAATCTCCAAGTGGATCATTGGGAGGGGAGTTCACCTGCGAGGAAATAAGTAATGCTGGCCCTGAGTATGATGATCTCCTCGCACCTCCCACACTCGTATTGCGTTGTCATTTGACCCAGATACGATTCGTGCACCGTCCGGTGAGAAATGCACGCAGTTGACACGGTTTGTATGCCCTTCAAACGGTCCAGCCACCAGTAAACCGGTTTGGGCGTCCCACACGCGCACCGTTTTATCCACCGACCCAGATGTGATCTGTCTTCCATCCGGTGAGAAATTGACAGAGGTGACCGAATCAGTGTGGCCTTCAAATGGACCAGCGACGAGTGCACCGGTTTGAGTGTTCCACACACGCACCATGTTGTCATTCGACCCAGATGCGATCTGCGAACCATCTGGTGAGAAATGTACAGAGCTGACCCAATCAGTGTGGCCTTCAAATGGTCCCGCAACGAGTGCACCAGTTTGGGTGTTCCACACGCACACCATCATGTCGTCCGACCCAGACACAATTCGAGAACCGTCGGGCGAGAACTGGATGGATGCGACCGCATTGGTATGGCCTTCAAATGGTCCAGCAACAAGCGCACCGGTTTTGGCATCCCATACGCGCACCGTTTTATCTGCCGACCCAGATGCGATTTGTGTACCATCGGGTGAGAATTGGACGGAGTAGACCCGATTGGTGTGGCCTTCAAATGGGCCAGCGATGAGTACGCCGGTGTGGGCATCCCATACGCATACCGTCTTGTCAGTCGATCCAGACGCGATCCGCAAACCATCCGGTGAGAAATGCACAGAGTTGACCCAATCAGTGTGGCCTTCAAACGGTCCCGCAACGAGTGCGCCGGTTTGGGCGTTCCAGACCCGCACCGTCTTGTCGTACGACCCAGACACGATTCGAGAACCATCTGGTGAGAAATAGACGGAGTTGACCCAGTTACTGTGTCCTTCAGAAGGTCCAGCAAGTCCAACTACCATGCGAGGTTGGGCGTCCCAGATGCGCACTGTGTTATCAAACGACCCAGATGCGATTCGTGTGCTGTCAGGTGAGAATCGGACAGATAGGACCCCCTCAGTATGGCCTTCAAACGGTCCCGCGACCAGTGTGCCGGTGTGTACATCCCAGATTCGCACCGTTTCGTCAGATGATCCAGATGCAATTCGGGCTCCGTCCGGGGAGAAATGGACGGACACAACATCAAGTGTATGGCCTTCAAATGGACCAGCAACGAGTGCACCAGTTTGAGTGTTCCACACGCGCACTGTGTTGTCATCCGCCCCAGATGTGATCTGCGAACCATCCGGTGAGAAATGTACAGAATTGATGCTATCGGTGTGGCCTTCAAACGGTCCAGCGACGAGTGTGCCGGTGCACGCGTTCCAAACCCGCACCGTCTTGTCGTACGATCCAGACACAATTTGCGTGCCATCGGGTGAGAACTGGACGGATGTAACGGCATAAGCGTGGCCTTCAAACGGTCCCGCAATGCGGGTGCCAGTGTGCGCGTTCCATATTTGCACCATCGTGTCATTCGACCCAGATGCGATCCTTTCACCGTCCGGTGAGAAATTGACGGACCTGACCCAACCAGTATGGCCTTCAAATGGACCAGCAACGAGTGCACCAGTTTGGGTGTTCCACACACGCACCGTGTTGTCGTACGACCCAGACACAATTCTCGTGCCATCGGATGAGAAATGAACAGACCTGACATCATTGGTGTGGCCTTCAAACGGTCCTGCAACAAGCACACCGGTTTCAACATCCCATACGCGCACCATGTTGTCAGCTGACCCAGAGGCGATCCGCGAGCCGTCCGGTGAAAAATCGACAGAGTAGACACCGTTGTCGTGCCCACGCAGGATCTTCTGGATGGTCGGCCATTGGTCTCCAGAAGTGCTCTGGAACATCAGATTCTGGGGGAACAATGTAGAAAACTGCTTTGCTATTGTGGAGCCCCAAGGTGCAAATGATAGAGCAGACAGATAAATATGAGGGACACTTTGTGCGATGACAGGTGCAAAGCCCGCCACAAATTTGATTGTGTCAGCAGCAAAATCTTCAAGGTCTGTGTCTTTGCCCTGCTGTATGGTCCATTAGAGCTTGAACTGAAAATAGGGAATCCCTACCTTAGCATAATTGACTGCAACTTTTATCCCTGCTGTGGTGATTGTGATTTGTCCCAAAAGACTAAGGGCTTCAAGCCAGTACAGGAATTTATGATGAAGGAGTCGGGAAATGGCTTTGAGTACAATGTTGTCAAACGGAGTGTCTCGGACATGATCGAACCAAAAGCAACTTGAGTAGGTAAGCTGAGGAGAGATCATTTCAGCTACTTGACCGGAAATGTCTGGTACATCCGTATTTAGGAGGTGTGAATCTTCCAGGCCACAGATGTTGAACTTGAGCTCGTTGTTGAGAATCCGCAAACATCCCAAAGACAAAGAATGATGGTCGGTCTTCGGATCAATTGACCACGGTCGCCCACCCGAACGACTGGGATCCGTGAGATAGTCGGCGAAAGAGGCATGAAGTGTTCGAGCCTTCTTGCCTGGATTCCACTGTATGACACATCCCAGGTATTTGAGGACATCTCCGGAGCTCTCCTTCCCTAAGATCATGTCAATTGTCTTCTCAGTCATTGGAACTCTTCCGAGAACAATGCATGCCAAAACGGCCCGGGCATCCTGTGCGAATGCATTGTCTGTGTACCACTCGGCAGATGTTTTGAGGGCTACAGAATACAGCTCATCAAGTTTGAACCCTTCACTGGCGGTAGCGTCCTGAGCAAGCAAGACTTTTAGTCGTCCATCCGGCTGGTAGGCATTCATGAATAGAATAGCTGTCGATGCCCAGATGAAGAGACCATCTGCTAGGTTGACCAATTGTTGTATACTGGGCTCTCCTGGCCATGTCGAAGCAAGAGTCTTCCGTACTTGAATCTGAGCCAGCTCGTGGCGGAGAAACAATTCTACATCGTCCCTTGATGCCACACCTGTATCCAG
Source organism: Mycena epipterygia (assembly GCA_029281465.1). Classification (NCBI taxonomy): domain Eukaryota; kingdom Fungi; phylum Basidiomycota; class Agaricomycetes; order Agaricales; family Mycenaceae; genus Mycena; species Mycena epipterygia. Next base: position 363,914 of record JARJCQ010000080.1, on the reverse strand, counting down.
GTGCATCTCTGTGACACAACTTCTGAATTCATCGATGATGTCTGGCTCGCGACGACTTGTGATGAGAAGGCGAAAGACACGAGGGAGTTTGGGAAACTCATTCGAGAGTAGGGAAAGTAACGCAGCTCGTGACGGAGGATCCCCACATTCGTCCAGGGCATCGAGGATTATCAGTATTGGCCCCGACATATGCTGCTCGACAGATGTCAGGGGATTCAGTAATAGTGCTTTGAATTGTGTCCGAATCGGCGCGTCCACAACGGTGGGATCGCGATGGATCACGTCAAAAATAGCCGACCCGATATGGTGGTTGGACAGCGCCAGCTTGTACGCAATTGTGCGAATGACAGCCCCCGGGTGGCTTCGGGAAGTGTCATTTCTGTCAAAGAACAGAAAAGCTCCGAGCCGATCCACAGCTCGAAAGGCTTCGGAGATAGTTGTTGATATCGTACTCTTCCCGGAACCTGCAACACTAGAGAACCAGAGAACGTTGCCGGAATTGGAAGGGACGGTGACCCATCCAGTGATATCATCCAATATTTCGCGGCGTGTTCCAGGTAAACATAAAGGTCGCAAGGTAGCATTCATGTCGACTGGATTGAGTTTTTTGAGCGTGTCTGATTGCTCTGGAGAGAGTTAGTGATCTACTTATACAGAACCGAAAATATGGACCCACCCAAGTGCTCAACCTTGTCCAGGATTTTCGTAGATACAAACAAGGATTCCATTTTTACACGACCGTCAAAAGAATTCTTCAGCTTGAGGAATGATGCACAAAGCTCGTCTATCTTCTTGTCTGCGTGGTTCCAGAGATTTTGAACAGCACGTTCTATTTGAAACTTCAATACAGCTATAAAAGTCTAATTTATGGAGTGCTCACCACAGAATCCATTCGCGGTGTATTCTTGAATGAATAGCGCACATTCAACAGTCTGTTGGACGATGGCAAGAGCCTTATCTTCGAGGCTCTTGATCTTTTCGGGCAGAGCCTCAACGTCCTCCACGAACGAATAAACATCAACCATGGTCTCGACAAGCTTGAGAAGTTTATCGTCTGTCTCTTGCTGTTTCTTAGCTGCCTGATATTCCGGTCAGCTAGTGTCCAACAAAGTTAACCGCCTCACCCGATACACAGAAGTTAAAATTTTCCATGCAATGTTGGCATAAGGGTGGATCTGCGTACGTACGTATGAGCGGCGCCGCGCACTTGTGAGGAACATAATCATACCGTCGCGATTTGATCTCCGATGCCAACGATGATTTCAAGCTTGGAGGTGAGGATGCCTAGCGCCGACTCGTAGCCCTTTATAGTAGACGCGGACTGCGCGACGATGCTCCCAGTTTCCACGACAGCGGAGGCTTTTGTACCCCCAATATTCGCCACGTTCTTCGGAGCCGTCTCGACGGCCAGTGCAGCGGCTTCAATGTCCTTCATCAAGCGGACAGAAATAGTGCCTGCAGGGTTCCCATCGCTCTTTAGTTCGAGTTTCACAGCTGCGCATGAAAGAGTGAGAAATCGTATAACAACAAAAAACAGTTCTTACCTTTTGTCGTGTCATCGCACTCACAGAGCTCCAAAAGCGTGGCTATATGAGTATCAACCACTCCAAGACACTCATCTTCCACGAACGGGAGCGAAGAATGATGAAAAAGCCGCAGAGAGATCGTCGAAGAAGGAGTGTCCGCTGAGCTGGTAGAATCGGCGTGTCAGGAACCCGTAGCGATGCCTCTATAAGCTCACATTTTGGACAGGTACTCCCACTTGGGCGTGAGTTGCCGTTTGACTGTATGAGTGCGCTGTACTTCCGCGCCATCCTGGTAAATGACGACGTAGAGATTCGGGCGCTTGCGGTTTAATGCGCCCGGCTTCCATGCGATTCCTTCCACACTTTGCACTAAGAGAATATCAGCAATATGAACGGATACCAACCAAATGTCTTCTCACCCAGCAGCGAGTACATGGCAGTCGAGTCCAAGATGCTATTGTCATGCCGTACCGACACGTGGAGTCCGCGCGCACAAACGTCAGGACACCTGTCAGGCGGCGGCGTAATTTCGTTAATCTGTGTTAAATTTAGATTTGTAACGCCCTGGGCGCTTAGCCACTCACCGTGGTCATAAGGTATGTCAACAAGTCTGTTCCATTCTCCCGGAGTCGCAAGCTGAATTGAGTTGCAGCGAACCCTCGTAGGTATTTTATGGCAACCCTAAACTCCAAAAGGGCCACTAGAGACAACACCAGTAAAACGAACGGCGGAGATAATAAATAGCGATAAATCCCTGGGTCGCTGGTCTGTTGAAGGCTAAAGTTGAACAGATTTCAGTCACCGTAGTCCGGAGAATGGTGGGGCTTTATCCATCGTGTAGAAGCGTGCGCACCGACACGCTAGTCCAGTTCAAATTTCCGTGTATAGGAATAGAAGCCCACCCCGTGGCATCTTCTTAACTAGTTTCATCTTCTCGTCTATAAATTCCTAAAGAAAAACAAGATCCAGCCACGAATGACGTAGCCGAGGCGAAATAAAACGCACCTTAAATTGAATATCAACCCCCGACTTCTGGAGCTCACTCTCAACCCCCGCATATGCCTCCCAGAGCTTCGGATTACCTACCAGCTTAACAGGAAAGTAATGAGGAAGCTCCCCGCAAACCCTGACGGCGAAGCGGAGTGCGAAAACGGCAGGTATTGAAGAAAAGACAGGCAGGATACGGTGAAGGAATAGACGGGTTGCATGTGCCTCCAGAAAAAAATGCACGATGCGCGGGTGCGAGGGAAATAAAGGGGTCCAGTCCAAACCTCCAAAAATATGGATGCATGCGCGATAAGGAGGATGCATGCGCAGAAAAATAGATGGGTGCGCGAAAAAAGAAGGAAGGAGGGGTATCGGGCGGCCACACGGAATATAAAGGCGAAGCAGAGTAGAGAAAGAAATGTAGGCTATAATAGATGCGCGAACAAAAAATAGGATGGATGCGCGAGAAAAAAGAGCATAGATGCGCGAGAAAAAGCGAGGATGTATGCCCGCCAACGCGATAACGCAGAAATAGGAAGATATCGAGGGCGAGAGCAGAAGTGGGGCCAATAGGAGAACGAATGCAGATGAAACACACATTCGCGACGCAATACCCCTACTAGGTGCCCGCTCCCGCGCGCTCAACACCTTGCTTTCTAAGCACTTTTAGAGACACAGAGCAAGAGCGAAAACAACATGAATTTATATGTGCATACGACCATCCTCGTCTACAGTATCAAGCGGCCCCTCCGGTCTTTGCCTTCTTCGCTGGACCGGCCGCGTCCTTGCCGCCGTTAGCGTCTCCCCCCTCCGTGCCGGCATTCGCACCTTTCCCCTCCTGCTCCCTCTCCTTCCGTTTGTTGCCTGTGTCCAACCGTCAGTACAGTTCACAAACCTGTCGCATAAATGCGTACCGTTAGCACCAGCATTTACAGCTTTTTCTGCAAACTTGCATCAGTTGGATTCACCCGTTTTCGCGAGCTGCGTACCGTTTGAACCGTTGTCGCCACCCTCTGAGCCCTCGCCCGCACCCGCAGGGCCTTCATGTCTGCGAACCACCTTAACAGGGCCCGCCGTCCGAATGTCCACGTCGCCGCCTTCGCCGCCGCTGAACGCCAGATCAGCCTTCGCCAACGCACCGTTAGCAGTCCAGCCGGCCACGCCCGTGTTGAGATTCCCAGTAGGCAAATTCGTCAGCGTATTCGCGGTAGGAATCATGATAGGAACCGGCGCCTGAGCCACTGGAGGCGCAGCAGCAGCTGCCGCCAAACTAGCCACGGACCCAAAACGAACCGGGCGAGCAGCACGCATGAAAGGCACCAGGGGTGCTTCCTGGCCATATCTCAAGATTACTATCTGTTGGATATCGACTACGGCAGCGTCAGGGGAAATAGTGAAATGACACTGCGCACAGGATGGGATTAGATATAAAATTGAAGAAACGAAGGACTTACATTCGGCGACACGAGGTCAAGGGTAAGGTCGTGAGCATGGCTGGGCAACGGACCTGGGTAGACATAGAAGTGTGGGTGAAGAGTCAGGGGGTGGCTGTTGTCTTTGACGGCGTGCAATCTAATCAGGTGTTGAGGTGTATTTGTTCCGAGCACAGAGACAATTCGGAGGGTGCTAAAGGTAAGTTGTTTGTACAAGTTGTGTACAATCTAATCTATGCACGGTGCACTTATTTGTTCGGCGCACATCAGAGGCGAATTGGCAATAATATCCGAGGTGGGGGACCTAGCTAAAGCAAGGTGATTCACCCGCGTTATTCGCTTCAATCGCGTCCCGCCGGTGTTCTCGCTGCTGGGAGGTGTCGGGCGCTGGGACACACACGGCGACATCAGGTGCACACCTACCGCGTGTATTGGGCGTCGGGTCGCTCTAGAGGAGGCTTGCCAGAGACGATCCGCAGTGCTTCGAGGCCCGTCATTTGGGCTGTGAGATTCCACTCGGCGGGGTACGGATACTGCTGGGGGCGTACGGGGGCTTGAACACGTATGCTGCATACTCGACCATCCCTGTTTCCAGATACGCGAAGAGAAGGAAGAAAACAAAAGAGAGGATCGAAGTAAATCGAAGGCTAAATTTGTCGACGCATCAAAGGCTGTGCTGGACCCCGGCAATCACCGATCAGCCTTTTCTTTCTTCCGCTGCAGCCATGTCTCGCTGGGCGCTACCAGGCTTCGGCCGCTCCTCCAAGCATCTGGCAAGGCACACACAAGCCTTGGGACTTCCTTCCTTCCAAGGGCCTCATAGGCTGTAATAAGACTTAGTGCCATTGCCTAACGTTAAACGCCGTGCCGCCGCGTTTTTCTTTTCTTTTCTGAGTCACTGCTAGCCTGAAGTTCGGAGATTCCGCGGCTCAAGAATCTTGTACTACATACACAATATAAAATACCTCTCCGGACTTCCTCGGCAGCATATGAAGTAAGCAAAACAACTTATGACTATTGGCGTGCACATCACATCTATCGGGCTCATTAGCTGTGGCCTTACTGCTTAGGTATTCTCAGTGGTATTTTCAAGTGTCAGTCAAATTCTGACTACCTTACTTCACTGATTTTCATGGTTCAACTTGTCACGAGTCTCGCGTTTAAAACCGGCTGTAACGTTTCCAACTTCCAAATCCTCCGTCCGGGCGGCGTTTGGATTCGCGCCCCATTAATTTCCTCCCCCAACCCTTGTCCTTTTCCGGAATCCGACGGCATCCATCTACACGCCTATACGATCGAAAGCCGGAAACCAGGTGGCCGATCAGTCGCTGGTTTCCAGCCGTCAATCGTTAGCAACCAGGCGCCAAGTAGATCACTGCTGACGCAGATGATGCCACTGGAATTCACTGGGACGGCCGTCGGAGGCCTTTTATGCCCATATATCGACTTTTATCGTACAGCAATTGAATCCCTATTTCCTGGCATGCGAGAGCGAGGCAACACAATACTGTACCGGCGTGTATGGTAGCAACCGTAACGCGTAACGAGGGCCCAAAAAGTTGCCTAAATTGTGTGCGTAACACTCAAAAATCGACTTTTGCAGCTCTTTTAGGCAATTTTTCGGCCCCGCGGGACGGGGAGTTGCCTTATTTGGAAGGTCCGGTGCCTAATAAGGCAACCGGTTGCTAACTTTCAAAAGTTGGTCAGTGTAACGCCTGCCAGGCGGTTGCTACCATACATGCTGGTACAGTATTGCTATTAGATCGTGAAGACTACTAGCTATAGCCAAGTATGATTAGCTACGTAGTAGTAATACTGGCGGCCATATCTCCCAAGTCTGCAATACATATATCTCGCGCGGCGAGCCCTTCGCTATGGTGCCACGAATGTGAGCTGGAACCCTCAGCTGAGCCGAGCGCGACGGGCCCCAGAGCCAGGTCCAGCTCTGTACGGGTATGGGCTTGGTCGGCTGCATTGCCGCGTGCATAACGAGCTTTGTCGGCAGCAATTACTTTGGTCTCCCACCTACATGAACTCGGTCAGATGTGCACAGCAGCTAGTGGACTCATATGGACGTACTCGAGCCAGTTGGGGGACTTGTGATCGTCCCTGTAGTCACTGTACAGCTCTTCTAATTTGTCTTCAACTTTTGTCCGGAATCCCGTATCGCCGCCATGCGGTCTTCCGGGATCAGCGACAGTGATGATGAGTGGGTCGGCGATGGCGCGCTGAAGCGACATGGACACATTGTCAGTAGTGGAAAGGGTAAACTTGGAGGGGCCGAGCTTACCATGAGGGCAAACATTGCCAAAACATCTTGAGGGGGATTATCTGGGACGGCAGGGAGATGGTAGGTTTCAATTTTCCTAGCAAAGCTGTTGAGCCCCGTCTTCTTGGTGACCGATGCAAATACCTGCTATTTGTTTAGAGTATCCGAGAGTCGAGGAATGATTTTACTCACGATCTTGCGAAAGCTGCTCTTAATATTGCTAATCTGGGCCGGAAGGAAGCTGTTCACAGTCTCTTTGATGAAGTGACGCAAGGTGCTTCAGAATATAAGACTGGCTGTGGCGGGGTGAGTAACTAGCACATTCATCAATTGAAATTGGCTACACACTTGCACATGGCCGGCGATATTTTGGTACGAGCTGAGCGGCATGATGAGATAGTGTCACAGCAAGCCCTTGAGAAGCTTCTGAAGAGATTGTATTAACATTGGAGTACGTATGAAAAATGCTCGGCATACCTCTTGATTGTCCGTCATGTTCCAGGTTTCGTTCATGAAGGTTTTGAGGGTGCTCAGGGTCTTGTCCGTGTCTGTGAGAGCAGTCAGAAGTGTATTGAGCTTCGCTTCATTTTGCAGGGTGTGTACAAAAAGCGTTGTCATGCGATCATCTGTATCAAGCTGCAGGATTTCAATGAGCCCAAAGCATGACCTCTAGAGGGACTGAATACATACCTTGGCAAATGAATGAACTGCCCGACATTGCATGGTATCGAGACGCACATTGTTTGCTATTTTATCGATATTGACCACAGTCGGCATTCTTGACAATGGGTACCCATGGTCGCTAAATTGATTGTATGTGGAGGTGTTGCTGTCGAGGCTAGAGTGCCGAGTGAGGGAGAAAAGGTGTGGTGGACGCTGGTCGACAGACATCAGGAAAACCGTAGCCGAGCCATAGCGGAGCACTAGTGGTATAACATACCCTAGCATCCCTAGTGCTGCTAGGGTATGAACTATACAGTACTAGCAGGCTGCTGTGCTATTAAACACATTTTGCGCGTGTTCCACTGTGCCACCATGAGCTATAGTCCCAGGAGTTGCACCTACAGCGACAGTCTCCTAATCGCTTCACCTCAAGCCGGCTCAGACTATGAAGTTGATCCTTCTCAGAAGCGCGAAATGGAGCGTACGCATGCACAGCGCGAACAAAGGAGGATTGAAGAAATTTTGGCCCGGCAGGCCACAGCCGCCCAAATGTACGCTTCATCCAATCTCAGGCTTGATTCACAAATATTCTGATTAATGTACAGTGGAGAACTGAATGACGATACCAACTCTCAAGAGTATGTCGGTACTACGCAAGAAGTCAGTATGCATGGTGCGTCTTTATATTCTGGGTGTTGTTCTTTTTAAAACATGCATCTTAGTTGATACCCGTGCAGGAGCCGTAGTGGTAAGATATAGAATAAACAAGATGGCTGTAGCCATAAAAAATGTTATTTAAAGTCACGACCCAACCCAAGTGGTTGGCTGGATCCAAAGGTGGTTATATAGGGCCATATGAGCCTCCAGGAGCGTTCTCCCACGCACCGGGCTCTTTGCATCTATTTACCGTATGATGGGAACCAATAAAATAGGATAATACCTGTAAAAACATGCCCTGCAAATGATGGGTACCTCACTGACCCATCTGGTTCTTGCCCCTATCCCTGTTTGGGCTTCCGGCACCCCTCGTCCACATATCCCCGTAAAAATTCTCTTTGCACCCGTGCTCGGCATCCTGCCCTCCGCTGCTGCCCCTCGGCTCCTCCCGCGCCTCCTATATCCGGTCACGTGCCCATACATACTTTTAGCACGCCCCTCCTCCCCCTTTGCTTCCCGTAATTGTCCCGGTGAATAGGTCTTTTTCACCCACCAATGAATCCAATCATAATTACCACCTTGTGCTTCCCTTTCGTAGCGCTTGCCCTTTTGCATCTGTATTTGTCCTTGTATAATCCCCACCTCGTTGCCCCCACGCTCGGCTTCCTTGGCTGCCCCACAGCAGGGCCGCTTTCCCCGGATTTCTTGTACCATTGAGTTTGATGATGTGCATAATGATACCGCATCCCTTCTTTAATATTTTTTAGCAAGTATAGCTCAACAAACCTCTCCGGCATTGCTTTGTTTACATATGTTGTCTTCAGACGCCTTCCCCGGGGTTTACCGTGAGCTGTTGGCGGGTTGCGGAAAATTTGGACAATGGAAAATTCAGGTACTCTATTATTTACACCAGATTTTTTATTTCGCAGGTTAAATCGTCTGCCACAACATTCTGAATTTTCCGTGGGTCTCATTCACGTGACGCAGGACTTGACTTTTTTTTTTCAAGCCAAGTCGCTCAAGGAAATTCTCGTATTCTGCTGCCAAGCGTCTCATTAAAATCTACTACTCGTCTCTTTGGTTTGGGTTCATCGAGGTATTTATACCTAAGTACTATGTACGTAGATGAATATCACATTGTTAAATTGTTAAATCTACCTACGCCTGAATTTTTCGAAGAAAACCGCCATCCCCTCCAACATCCAAAGTACGTCCAAAACCGCCGTCTCCCACACCTCCTCCAAATCTGCATCACCGCGCGCTCGACAGCCCCAGAAATACAGGGACGCCACTATGCTGAGCGTCCCATTCACTCCCCACTGCGTGAGCGGGCCCCACTCCTGTCCTTTCCCCCTGTATTCTGCATTTGACCACGCGCCGTCCGCCTCTCGAACCCTCCATTCCGGTTGCAGCGAGTCCCACCACGCCTGCCACTCGTTCGCATATGCCCCAGGGTTTGTGACCACAGGATCTGCTACTCCCCGCTGCCATCGTGCCCTCGAGATCCACAGCCCGACCTGTCCAGGCCTCCCGGCGGCGGGCAACTTCGTCGGGCCCTGGGCAAACTTTGATGCCGCCTCCACCCTTATCCACGCGCTCACCAGGGCCTGGAAATGACACCCCAGGTCCTCGCGCGTCAAGGCCTGGTGCGCTTCCACAAACCATGGTGCAGCCTTGGGGGAATATTCTGGCACCCAGTCGCAGCTGGGCTCGGGCTCGGGCTCGAGCTCGGGGAGGGCGGGCGTGACCCGAATCCGCGCTCGAGGTCGGCATCGGGCGAAGACGGTGGCGATGTGACTCCACGCCCGAAGTCAGCATCGGGTGACGACGGTGTCGGTGTGATTATGCAGTCCAAGTCGGCGTCGGGCGACGGCGCCGATGTGATTATGCGGTCTAAGTCGAGCTCGAGCGACGACGTCGATCGTAGCGGCGTTCCCGTGTCCACACGTCCAAGAGCGGTGAACGTGTCTTGACCTTGCGCGTGTGGCGCGTCGTCCGCGTGCCGCGCCTTTTCACCGTTTGGCGGCTGTATCGCTGCTGCAACTATCGTAAGTATCTTGCAGCGAGGTCTAAGACTATGCTCTGCTCACCTTTTCTGCCCAGCGTGGCACCCTCAGCATCACCTGCGTTGCTACCCCCCATCTCAACATCTCCACGCGCTTCTCCGCGCACATCTGCGTTTGAGGCTGCCGCGCTTTGTGCCGCGCTCGTTGCTGCCGCTGGGGATGCTGGTCAGCCTTGCAGGAGACGTCAGATGAGGAGCGGCTTACTTTGTCCCAACTGCGACGCGGCGCCATCACCATCACCCATCTCGACATCTTGGCGTGCTTCTCCACGCGTATCTGTGTTCGGGGCTGCCGCGCCTTGTGCCACGCTCGTCGCTGCCGCTGGGGATGCTGGTCAGCCTTTGCAGGAGACGTCAGATGAGGAGCGGCTTACCTTGTCCTGACTGCGACGCGGCGCCATCACCATCACCCATCTCGACATCTTGGCGTGCTTCTCCCCGCGTATCTGCGCTCAGGGCTGCTGTGCCTTGTGCCGCGCTCGTCACCGCTGCTGGGGATGCCGGTCAGCCTTTGCAGGAGACGTCCGTTGGCGAGCAGCTTACCATGCCCCGACTACGACGCGGCGCCATCACCATCACCCGCGTTGCCATCCGGCTTCTCGACATTGCCTCCAGTCTTGACTTTAAGGCGCGGCCGGGGTCGTGGCAGTGCAGCACCCCCGACATCCATCGTGTCCCCGCCTGTCTCGACATCTCCCTCGGCCTGGTTGCGGCTAGACCTATGAGGCGGCCCACTAGGTGCAGCCGGTACTGCTTTCGTCCCCTTCGGTTTCTTCACCTTCTTCATCACCTCAGCCAGGTCTTGGCGTGTCGTGCCGAAGATCGTGGCCTCCAATTCCTTCCTGCGTGCGATGTTACGGTCCCTTTGTTGCTCGTAGGTCAAGCCTTGTTCATCGACGCGTATTGTTAAAAAGGGGAGGGAAGTGGAAGGTGTGGAAGTCGTCATGGGTATGGGTATGGAAGTGGTCGGGAGTGTAGAAGCCGTGGACGCTGTGGACGTGGTCGCAGGACTCTTGGTCTTGGTCGCGGGCTCTTTCTCTGTCACCTTCGCCTTCCCTTTGTCCACCTTCCTTTTTTTCCGCTGCCGCCCGTCATCTGACCCTAGATCATCAGAGTCTGCACCTCCGTCGTCGTCATCGTCCTCGTCCTCGTCCTCGTCCTCGTCGTCCCACCCGTCCGTGTTAGGCGTGATTGTGTACTTCGTGGTAGCCAGCTCTTCAGCAGCCGAGGGGAGCGCCGCCTGTTTGCACTGTTCTTCGCCTGTTACATCATAGATTAGTCCAAGTATCTTGCAGAAGAAAACAAATGCAACTCACTAAACGCTGTCGCCAAGTACTGCTGCATAAATTCCAGCACGTTCTTTGTAAAGCGCGGCTTGTCCCACTGCGGGAAATGAGGTGCCCCTGCAGTGTTGTTGCGGCCGTAGGACACGCTGTGGCATACGGTCAGTGTCAATCCCGAGCCCTGCATCTAAAGCACCTACTGAATCGTTCGAATCTCCCCGCCGTACTTGGGCATTGGGCCACCCATAACAATCACCGAATGCAGTCCAGTATATTGCTGGATACCTTGGAGTATCGGGGCAATAAAATCCGCCACCTGGTCGATGCATCTATATATTGTCAGTATCGGGGCGTCCAATCCAAGACACGACACTCACTTTTGACGGTCCGCTGGGAGATTTGACGGCGGATCCTTCAACGCTTTCTCGTAGGCCTTCCGCGCATCTTCTGCTTCCTGCTTTGCCCTCGTCCCCATCGCCTTGCGTTCTTCCTCCGAGAGTGCGCCAAACAAGGAGCGCGCGACTTCGGCCCGAAAGCCTGCTTTCGGCTCCTTGGTGCGTTGCAAGTTCTCTGGGTCACTCTCGCGTGCTTCTGCCCAGCGCTCTGCCACCACTGGTGCAATTTTTTCCGCATAGCACTCCCGCATGAACTGTTGATAAGCTTGCCTCGCTTTCGGCAGCGGTGCAATTCCAGAGAGTTGAGCCATGAGAACCGAGAAAGGATCGCGGACAGGATTAATCCCCCCCGTCCTGCGGATGCGAAGCTTGCGGATGCGATAGGCAAACCATCGTCGAATGCGCTGAGGTGATAGTGAGCTCGCCGTGTCACATGCGTGTCACGTGTGACTTACCGCTTTCAGAACCTCGAGACGCTCACGCTTCAAGACTTGCTCCTCCTTGGATAGTGTTTCCTGCACCACAGGAAGAGGTAGGTTTGGGTCCCAATCCTCTGCAAGCACAGGTTCCTCGTGGTCCGCCAGCCTCCAATCGATGCGCGCATTAAACTCGTTGCAGACAATCTGCAAATATTCCCGCTCTTTCCGCCAATTCTCGTCCATGGCAAGCTGGTACGCGCCCAGATGAGGAGTCAAGATCGTTTCCCGCGCGCCTTCGGCCCACATTCGCAAATTTTTGCGATCCTTTTTCGGTATGCGTGGGCGCGTGCGTTTTGCTTTGGCCATTCTCCTAAAGAGCTTGTTATGAGTTTGCCTGTCGTCGTGCCACTTCAGAGACTTACCTGGTATTTTTTGGGCTGGAAGGCTAAGTGGATGGTTCTGTACGTGGCGTTGTCAAGCTGCGGGTTTGTTTGTCCCCCAGTTATTTGTTTGATTCTGAATAACGCGGTTCCTCATCCACCCGGCATCACGCGGAGTTCCAAACCTGTGGCCTATAAAAGCCTCCCATTTGTGCCTTATCTCTCATCCCCTCTCTCTTTCGTACCACCATCTCCTCCCAAATATGACTGGATTTTTTCCCGCTGCTTCTGGAACAGAGTCTGTCCCGGTAGCGGCGTCTTCCCCACCCCCAGGCAGCGACCTCAGTAAGTATTCTGCTGGTCGTCACCGGCTTGTATTATTCTGACCACCGCACCGCATTGACAGACCTCGCTGCTTATCCAGGGTAAGCCCATTTGTCGTCTCTTACTCTGATCCACATAATTGACCTTTCTGGACAGCCTCCAATACCGCGATGGCCGCGTCCACTATCGGCACTCCTGCGCCACTTTCCCCCGCTCCGATGCCCGTCGCTGCGCCGCCCGCCCCAATGCCCGTCATTGCGCCAGCCGCTCCCGCACCAGTGCCCGCCCCTGCAGCTACCGGATTTCTCACCAGAGGCCCTTGGATTGCGGGATCCCTTTATGTCGTCATTCCCACTGGCCCTCTCATGCTCACTGCTGAGGACCCCCCTGCCGACCCCGAAGAGCCTCCCCTCTGGTATTGCATCACCGCCGGCCGCTTCGTAGGCGTCACTCTCAGCAACGGCATGGCCCTGGCCGCGTCCCAGGGCGTCTCCAACAGCCAGATGAAAAGCCACAAGACCCAGGCTCTGGCCGTTGCCTCGTTCAACGAGTTACTCGGCTACAATATGGTCCGGGTGGTGGTTTCCTAATCGTGAGCACGCTTTCTAATTTCAGAGTTTGTTCCTGATGATTAAATCCTCAGGTTTCATTGGCAGGTTTCATTGGCGCGGGAAAACGCGGTTAATCACGTAGTCTACTGTGTCTGTCGCGTAGTTGAATTGGATTCTGCCTGAAAAGCGATTTTGATGCAGAGGCGATCGTCCTTCCTAATCCGGACATCAAAGAAGTGCGAATCTGCCGGAGCCAAACGGAGACAGATCGCGCCAAGCTCGCTTCTTTCCCAATCGAGTTCAGATTCGAGATCTCTGCCCAATCTCTGCCCCTGCGAACCTCAAGTCTCATCTTCGCGACCGGAACCGCCAATCCCACAATCTACGGATACCGCTCCTGCCTTCCACCCCCCGCCAGTTCACATTGTTTTCGCGCCCTCAACGCGCTCCCCTTCCTTGGCAGCCGCTCGCTGAACGCAGTGGCCCTGCCCTCGCACCTCCCTTGCTCGAGCCACCCATGTGCCCTCGCTATTCGGATCTTCTCGGGTTGCCTTCTGATCTATATTCTGATCCCCCAATCGTTCTGATGTACAATCCCTTTATCCTCTCATCGTGTTTCCCCTCATTGTTCCAACACATTTGCCTCGCCATGACTGCCGACCCCGACAGCTCTGCAGAATATGCAGATGCCAGCTTCATTGCTCTCCTCGCCAACCTCGATCTCGCCGACCTCGACTCATCTCACGATGTTCCGGCCACCACCCCACCTCGGACGCTCTCTCCCCGTCTGCCCGAGACTCCACTCCATTGCCACATGTTCCCGGCCATGCACCGTCGAACCCAGTCCACTGGCATCCCTACAGTTTACCAGTTTGATTCGCCCACGAAGCGAGGATACACTACTGAATGGTACGTTTTGCTACCCATCCCATCCCTTCCTGCCATCTCACGAGAATGGCGTGGACAGGTCCACCGCTGGTGCCGCTACTCAAGGCGTGTCCCACTCCTTCGTCCGCACCGTGCAAACTGGAAGTTGTCGCAAGAAAATTCGCACCAAAAAAGCTGCCTATGTGGTGTTCGCCGGCCGGCGTTTCGGGGTTTTCTTCACTTGGTACGCACCTTCGTCAATCTATCCGTACCCCGCACTGAAATCTACTCTTTTACAGGGCCGAAACTGAGCCGCTAGTCAAGGGAGTACCCCACTCTATCTTCCGTGGATATACGCGTGTGGATGAGGCAAACACCGCGTTTGCCTATGCCCTACAACGCTCTTGGGTCCGCCTTTGCGATGTGCGCGTAGAGGCTGCAACATTTGAACTGCCCCTGCCGATCCTCGTGCCCGACGCACTCAACGCTCTCCATACGGCCGACACTCTCGACGGCACATGGTACATTGTCTATCGTGGCATTACGCCCGGTGTTTACCGCTCTCAGTGAGTGCACCGATCCACTATTTTGATTGGTAATAATCTCGCGTCGTTTGCAGTCTAGAATGTCAACTTAACACATTGGGCGTCAGTGGCGCTCTGCACGAGTCTGTAGTTGGCAAGGCTGCGGCTATCGCCAAGTATGCGGCTGCCAACCACCGAGGGCATGTTGGGTCGGCACCCCCTCTGTACCCATTCGATGTGTTTTCGTAGTTTTTAATCGCCTGTTTTAATCACTTGTACTCTCCGTGCGCGTGCAAATACACCTGGCCTTCCGTTATCAAATGAGCGTGCCAGAACCAAAATCCGGATACTGTGCACCTAGATCACCAAAAGAAAGGATTTATGACACTACCAACTCAGGACGAAGGGCTGATTTGAGCTGCGAACTAACCACAAAATGACCGGTTTGCGCACTTGTCACAACTCCTGTTGATGCGGATACTGAGAATTGGGGTCTCTGACGGCCTGTGCCGAAAATCTGAGGAGGCCAAACTGACCTTTTGACATGTATATCTCCACTCATAGACCACCGGGATTTTAGTATTTACTCCCAGTTTTACAGAATTTGGTTGAGACCGATCCGGCGCGAACTTGTCACAAAAATAGGCCATTTTGCGAACTTGGCATTAATCACAACGGGAATGTTTTGACATTTCACGATCTTGGGAGACCTGTTTCACAATTCTGAGGAGGCCATATGTCGCTATTATGATATACATTCGTGTTAATACGAGCCCAGCTGCCACAATCTATTTGCCGTCTTATACATTTAAAGTTGCACCGAAACTGCGTGCGAACATGTCATGACACATTCGCTCAACTGCTCTTTCGTGTTCCTATATACGATCTGCGTTCACTTTGGTCGAACTTCTGGTCTCAACCTCCCAACTCACCCCAACTTCTATCCATTTGCGTAGAATAGTGCCGTCTGAGCCAGTTTGCGTCAGCCATATTGCCCAACACGACGACATTGTCCCAAAAACTATGAATTAATGTCGCGAACTTGTCATATCCGCACGAATCCCTTTCATAATGGCTTGACCTTACAATCCTACTTGGCACTCAGCTGCTGTCGTACGTTTCTTTCTTACGCCTCCACAGATCTGACCCGCTCAATCCAAATCAGTGCGCGGTGCAGCTCAACTCATACAGCGCAGGTTTCGTTCTTCTGGGCACGCGAACTTGTCAAAGAACATCGGGCCCCCATTCCAGACTCGCCTTTGCACCCTTCTGACCTCTAGAGCATCCACAATCTGGCCGGCTATCTGTTTCTGCCATCCTGTAAATAAACTTGGCACCTGGGATTGCCCTTCGCGTCCCGAATTCGCAAACATCCTCTGCGTGTCTGCGAACTTGCTACAGCTAGACAGGGGCACTGGTCGGCAATCGCTCTTGAGCTTGGCGTTGTCCTTTGTTTGTTTATTCTTTGCTCTCTCCCTCATGCGTCCACCACCTCTGGTCTCAAAACATTCGACAGGCCCCACCGAGTTCGAGCTCAGGTACTCGGTATTTACGTCTCTCTTGTCCCTACTTCATGCTCACTCCCCCCAGAGCGCAACGGGCTGCTGTACGTCGAGAAAAGGCTCGTGTGCGCATGGCAAGGTCGGTCATTTCTTCCCTACTATGCTGCTATCTCATGTATCGCACAGAAAGCGCGCCGAACTTAAATCTCGACCAATTGAAGAACAAATGGCTGCTGCTGAGCGGGAGCGCGGCTACCAAGCAACCTACCAGGAAAGGTGCGTAATAATTACCTTCGTTCTTGTCCCCTTTGATTCACGCTCTCGCAGGAATCGCGAAGACCTAAAAATCTGGGAGCGGCAGCGTCGTATTGCGTACGTGCCCTTCCCACTTAACGTGCCCACTCATTACTAAATCCACGGCAGTGTCTACCAAGCCAAGTACGGGCAAGAGGCTTATATCGCGTACGCGAAAGCCAAACGCGACCGCAAACGCCGGGCTCAGGACAAACTTCGACGTCAACGAGTGCGGGCGGAGGCGGCGGGGGCGGCCGCTTCTGATGGACGTGGCGCCGATGCAAGACGATCATGATGGGGGTTGCCACGCAGCGCGAGGTCACACATGCGCCCTCGCGTGCTCTTAGAGTTCAGACACCGAGCGTTCGCTAATATATACATATGCGCCATTCATGTACATATTATATCGTGCCACACCACCCACGGGTGTGAAGCAAGTTTTCTTTCCACTCGACATTGGACTTGAAATTTAACGCGTCCACCCAACTTTGTCACCTCTAAATATTATTTCATTTCATTTGGCCATAAATAGTTACCTTCGGAAGGCGGGCTGTACTCACACGTGTTGCGCTTCGGACCCATCGCGCCGAGTTGCCGACAGACATGTTTCTTCGGACTACTATTGTACTGCAGTACGCTACTTCAAAACACATACACGTCCTGCAGTTTACTATACAACTTCGCGCAGTTCTTTCCGCGAGCAGCCCGCGTCTTGTACCAGGCCGCCAACTCCTCTGCCGACCCCCCGTCCTCGAAGGATGCATCGCTGCGCAAGTCCTTCACCAACCAACGCATAACACCGCCGTGAACAAACTGCCTCAAGAGGAATCTCGTCTCGTCAGCAGCCACCGGTATGAAGAAGTACCGCTTGGTCCCTGCGGGAAACACGATGGTCGCGCCAGGACGCAGGGGAATTACCGTGTGATCCTCTGGGAAGACAATGTGGCCGCGAAGGATGGAGTCATAGGTCCCGCAGCTCGTGAGCACCTCCAACCCGTAAAACTCAGCGTCCGGGTTTCGGCGGCAGAGATTGGGCGCGTCACAGAAGACGATATCGGTGGTGGTGAAGATCGAATCCTTGAAGACTGGCCGCATCCCGACGCGTGTGTTTAGCTGCTCCATTTGGTGGGCCAGATGCGCGTACAGCTTCGGCGCAATTTGCTGGACTAGATCTGATCAATGGGTAAGCAAAATAATTCGGACACCTGACGCGAACTTACGGTTTTGATACGCAGAGATGGCCTGGAAACCCTGACTGTGCTGGATGAACGCGAGGTCACCAAAGTTGGTGGCACTGCGCAGGATCATATGTGCGTGCTGCAAACGACAAAAAGAAGAATCAGTCAGAGGTGAGGACAGCGCACAACCAAAGATGCGACACTTACGGGACCTTGCTGGCCGAAGCCGATGCCAAAACGCACTCGCGACTCCTGGTCCGGAAGCACGTCGAACTCGCCGTTACGGTGGAGGCGAGCCATGCATTGAGCAGCGTGCTTGATCTGAAGCGCCCACCATGCCGACTCGTTCTTCGGGGCCCCGGCTATCACGCCCATAACGTAGTCGCGTTTGTCGATCAACGGCGTCACTGCCCTTGGGGATGCGGCACGTAAGTCAAAGTGTTTGGCGACCGCATAGGAACTTACTCGGCGTCAGAACCTAGTTCGTGCACATCATAGCCAAGATGCAGGAGGTTCTCAGTCTCGTGTAGCCCCTCGTAGGGGCGGTCTCTCCAAAGGTGTCCAGAGCTACGCGTAGGGCTGCGGAGGCTGCGAGCCGCGCGCTTCTTCGTGATCTTCTGGACGGCAAGTTTTTTTTTCGCAGCAGCGACCTTAGCGGCGTCTTCGCGCTCGGAATGAGCGCGGTTCTTGTCGTGTCTGCTGTAGGTGATGAGCCGACGACCAGAGACGGTGGGACTGCCCTTGCGGCTGAGGAGAGTGGGCGGCAGCGGAGTCAGGGGGCTGGTGAGGTGCTCGACCTCCGAGGTGGGGCCCGCTTCAGGAGTTGAGGGACGCGTCGGCATCGGGATGCTCAGGGGGGGGGGAGGGGAGCGTTTCTGCAATGCTCTCAGTGTCGGTGAGCTCGTCCTCTTCGTGGTGCATGGGCACGTGGGTAGACAAATCGACGCAAGGAGGGGGGTAGATCTGCCCAACATAATAAGCAGGTGAGTGGAAATAACAACTGGCGAGGAACCATACCTGACCGCGGAAGACCAGGTCCGTGTCCTCTCGATGGATTTCGGGCTGATTCTGGTGCAGAAACGCGTCCGTGAACGCATACGGGTGTTTGCTGCGAATGGCGGGAGCGAGGGCCTGTCTGACAAAGGTGAATCCGGTCTGAGAGCGACCACGGCGGTATACTGGAGCCATTTTTGTGGGCGAAGTGAATTTTGGTGGGGACGGAATCGCTCTTGAGTCTTTTGACATGGTGCCTGTACGTGGTCAAGCCCACGGCTGAGATCAACATCTCAGATCTTCTCAGATTCGGTTTCCTCCCTTCACACTGATCACTAATTTCATCAGACTGCAGGTTTATTTCCACCGTTCGTACTTACTGATGCGACTTCGCGTTCCTATGCAGCCACATGGCGTTTTTTTTTTCGGGGAGGACCTGAGCCGACTTGCATTTCTCGCAACCCACACTTGCCGTTCCCTCCCAATGTCCCACCAAATTGCTCATATCGCTGCCTCAAAAATTTGCGACACCGCCGACGACGACAGCTATGCCGACATGCCTCCTCTGGAAGTGCCAACCCCAGCCCGCCCTGCTGACGACGATGACGAGGACGACGATGACGACGAAATCCCCGGTTTGCAATCGGTTCCCGACTCGGATTCAGAGGACCTGCCTGGCCCAATCTCCACGTTTACGTCCGCATCCACGTTCTCGACGCGGGTGGGAGCCTCTGCCGCCAACCGGGATACCGGGTAAGCCATCTACGCCTCCATTTTCGCCTTTTCTTGTCTAAGCGTTGTGCAGCGAATATTATTTGGCGCTTCCATTCCTCAGCATGGACGGCAACTTTCGTTTGAACCATACGTATCGCGGAGCGTTTATGACCTACGACATCGCATGTGCGCTGCGCCGCAGCTCCTACCACGCCGCGGCGGCGGATGACCAGTGCATGTATCCGCAAATGCTGGCTTGCCGCACGAAGGAGGAGGAGTTGAGGAAGGCGTCGGATTTGTCGCGCTCTCACAGTTTGGGCCGCATGGATGGGGAGGGCGTCGAGCGGATGTGGGCTGCTTGTAACCCAGCCCTCATGGGCAAGCCTGCTCATGTGTGAGTGGTTTAAGATTTGCCCCTCTACAGTATTTTGGCGTTCCTTTACACACTATCGGTCCTTTACACACCCTGGCATTTGGCCGCATCCAGCCAAATCTGGGTCAAATACATCTTTTCCACTATTAAGCAACCATATATAGCTACTCTAGCTCCTTTGAGGGACAAGAAATGACCCAGAATGAAGCCAAAAAGTTCCATCAAAATCGATCAAATTTGGGCAAATCCGACTTTTGTTCCTTTACACACCCCATATAACTACCCCCAGGGCACCTAAATTCTCAAGAATATTCTGTAACATCAAGAGTTGGATACAAAAAAGGTCTACCTACTCAGATTTTGAACACTCTTCACAGTTGTGGGTAAAATCACACATTTACACTTGGTGTGTAAAGGAACACCAAAATACTGTACGACACTAATATTCTCTGCGTACAGACGCGCCAAGCTGTAAGTACCGCCCGAGTAGTTTATTCGCAGTAGAACGGAGCGCATTACAATAGAATTTGGGCCGATGAGGGACTCTTGTCTGCCCCGAAACTGTGGAATCAGCAGGTGTTATGTAATTCAATATAAATTATCCTAATTGGGTGATTGCAAATGTTATAACCAGCACTGATCTCGGGAATGGAACGCAAAGGATAATTCCGCTTAGGCTTGCACGCGGGGTTCAGGTGCGTATCGTCGTGGGCTCATTCCTCCCTGGAAACCCTATCTATGATCTCAATAACCAGGGGCTTGAACACCCAAGAAGTTTTGACGAGCGGTCTGCAGAGTGGAATTAGAGGCCGCCGTCCATTAATTGGACTGTTGGCAAGGCCCGAGCACAAAGAGGGCTCTGTGTGCCACTTGTGCGCTGCGAGAACATCCCGGTGAGGGCCACGGGCGAATTCGTCTGACATCATTTTTTAATTGTTTCGATTAACCCGATTGAGATGGTCCAAGGGTATGGAAAGATCGGCAAGTTCGCGGGCGCAGTAGTCGCGGGTAAAGGTCCGTGGAAGCAGGTGGAAGCTACATGCCTTGTGATATCAATTTCAACGGGGCCCGCAGCGCCGAGCAAATTTACTGAGAGCCTTCAAGATGTTCGATTCAGTTCGTGCAGCAGAAATACAAAGGTAAGGCTTGAGAAGGGCTGCGTCTGTATTTCTTTGCGCTGCGAGCGCATCCCGGCGAGGGCGGTGGACAATTTCGTCGGTGTCGCATCAAATTCGTGTTTCATGTCTTGTTGCAATTAATCTGATTGAAACAGTCAGGCTTCTAAGCGGCACAGGAGCTTCCAGGCCCAGGGTATGGAAAGATCGGCAAGTTCGCGGGCGCAATAATTGCGGGTAAAGGTCCGTGGAAGCAGGTGGAAGCTACATGTCTTGTGATATCAATTTCAACGGGGCCCGCAGCGCCGAGCAAATCTACTGAGAGCGTTCAAGAGGTGTATTGAAAGTGTGGGAGGTTGCATTAAACATGAAAATGTGCCCGAATACATGAAGTACCTCCAACCTACTCAGTTAAGATTGGAAGCGGCGACAAGCTGAATCCGTACAGTCTTGACATAGAAGCCTGGGCATATTGCACCCGGTATTGCACCCACACGGAACAGACTGCATGATTGTCTCAAGATGATTAGCGATGCGTCGTAATGATTGGCGAAATGGCGACTTGCTGCTGTGCGAGTAAAATGATAACATGATCTCAGTGAATGTTGATACGTACCTCCTTCCGCTGGGGAGCCCACAGATTTATTAGGTGGGCGTGGCTCTGGTTCTTGCATGGAATTTCCCCCTAACCCTCCCCCTTTCACCGTCCACCGCAGGGGTAATACCAGCGATATGTCCACCAGACGCGCCAGGGGCAGGGGTTCCCGCAACGATCCACTCGTTGTTGGCGATAGTCCCGGTGAGCGTCCAACCAGGATCGATACAACATATTACTCACGCGTCTATAGTGCGAGTGAGACGCGCCGCCCAACGTCAACCGAGTCCAGGTAAGTCGGGTTTGATGGATGACCACGAGACGATTCTGACCCGCGCTTGGGAAACAGTCAGACGCCGAGGCAAGGCGCGCCGTCCATCATTGTCCCTCACACTCGCACCAATGAAGACCTCAATGTGATTCGGGCACGCATCATCGCCCTTGAGGGCGGCGTCGTACCTGGCCCGTCGGGTGGATCCAACTCGTCGGCGGCAAGCAACAGCGACGGCAGCGGGATTGGGTCGAAAAACTCCAGCGTTGGTGTATCCAGTGCCTCGAGTCGTGGGTCCCCATACTCGCTGACTATCATCCGCTGTCAGGGTGGCTCGCGTGCCATCCGCGAGCGTAACCTGGCGGCTGAAGACCTCTGGGTCAACCAGGTCGGGCCCAAGGAGGACATCCTCCCCTCGAAGGCGCATCACAAGTGCAGTGTATGTCATCTGGTCAAATCCCACCCTGTATCGTGAGTCTGTCAGGTTTAATGTGTGGCGACGACTTACTTTATTCATAGCTACGTTTGTGGCCATAGCCACTGTTACATGTGCGTCCGGCTGCACCTAGAGAGTGACTGGGGATGTCCCAAGTGTGCGAGGGTCATGTACCAGGCGCCCTTCCGTCAGTATGCTGAAGAAGACGCGCTCGTGGCCGAGTATCCTGAGCGGCGGGATGGGAGTATCGTTGAGTACAAGTGGGACGGGTTGGTCTTCCCTAAGCGTCCTGAGCAGGTTGAGGTCGACGTCCCCGGTCCGTAGAGTACGCGTAGATTGATTGAGCCTGTCGTTCCGGGAATAGGTCGACAATACAATGAGTGGCTGTGGCAATCAGGGGCTGTGTCGCGGCTGTGCTTGCTTACTTGGCGCTTTCCTACATCTCCCAATCGGTCCCTTGGCTGGTTCCAAGGTCGCATCCAACTATGTAGCTGTAAGTGACGTGTTGGCCAGGCATGTCGAGGACACATCTAACTGTGAAAATAGGTCATATACTAAATTTCTTGTAATACCGGGGGCCACGCTTGCAAATCGACTTTTTGCTACCATTGACATTCTGCTGCGTGACGCGCAATGCATTTTCACAGGTCCTGCGGCTGGCCGGATTTGGTGGAAATACCCGTACCACGCGACCCGCTTTTCCGCTTTACCCTCTTCATCATTCATCATGGTCCTGGGCCGTAGACCAAAAGCCAAGGTCGACGTTGATGTCGGAGACAACGCCACGGGAGAGAGTACCACAGTCAGCGCGGACCGTGGTGTCTACTATTCTGCGGACGGCTACCGGCGTCAAGAAGAGCTCCTCAACGTCACTCACAAAAAACGTCGAGTCCAACCCTCTGAGCTGGACGACTCCTACGGCGAATGGATCCCGGCACCGGGGCGGGATAACGACGACGGCAACCTAGAAGGGGCTGACTGGGACACATTTGATGCAGTGGCCACGAAGAAGCGCAAGTCGTATGCCAGTTCGGTAAGTCGCCATGTCGAGCCTCGGATACAGAACTAACTTTGTGGCCGCAGGACGATCCTATGTCGCTCTGGCGTCCGTTGAAGGGCTATTTTCTGGACGAACTGGTGCGGCATGACAGCCTGGGGGATGATCTCGACTCGCCGGAATGCGCGCACTGCTATGCCAAATATGACGCTATCCACACTCGGATATTCAAGTGCGTCGAGTGCGGGGTCTTCTTGCAGTGTGGGGACTGCTGCCTGAATGGACATGTGTTGACACCCCTACATACCATCGAGGTGCGAGTTTCTGCAATATTTCTCGCGTCGCGCGCTGACTGTCCTTTCACAGGAATGGAAAGGGGAATTCTGGGCCGAATTTACGCTGCGAGAGCTGGGGCTGGTCTACCAGCTGGGCCATGGCGGCTTCCCCTGCGTCTTTCCTGTGGACAGGGTGCACAAGATGACGGTGATAGAGGCCCCGATAATCCACATCGTGAATATGCGCTACTGCAACTGCGACAAGGCAGATCACACGGACAATATTGGGCAGCTGATGAGGAACACATGGTATCCGGCGACGATGACCGACCCTGCGACGTGCGCAACATTCAACTCGCTCGAAGCCTTCCGACTGTACAACGTGGTCGGTAACATGAACGTAAACGACTTTATTCACGCGATGGAGCGCAAGACGGATGCTACTGCATCGACAGGTATGAAATGGCTTCCGGTGAGTTTCATGATTTCTAAGTTTATTGGTTAGCTGACGCGAAAGACCAGGATCGGTACAAGCAGTTTCAGCGCATGGCGCGCCAGTGGGCCTTTCTCAAGCGTATTAAGAGGGCGGGGCGGGCGCATGACCCAGCTGGGGTGGATAAAACGGGGTTACGGGAGTGTGCAGTGATTTGCTGGGCGTGTCCTTACGAGGGCCGCAATTTGCCAGTGAATTGGCGCGACGTGGATCCACAGTTTCGGTGAGTCGCGAGCACTGTATTCGTCGGATGTAGCTAATAGTAAGAGACACAGATTCCTATACATGCTACTGCTCGCGGTCGACGCCAATTTCAAACTGAAGAACCGGATGCGAGCCAACCAGATCAATGATCCTTCGTTGGGTCCTGGGTGGTCTTACTTCGTGGGACCTCGGGGTTACAAGCGCCATTTGAGAAAATATGTGGCCGAGAAAGATGTATGTGTTCATGTTTGGCAATGGCTTCAGAAACCTGATTCGGCCGACTTAGATCAGCACTTGTATTGCGTTCGCGGCTCTACTGCAAAAGGACACACGGATGACGACTGGACTATGATGCTCCGGCGTGGGCGGGTGCGTCTGCGCCCGGCACGAGTGTGTCCGACCGAACGGGATTGGGGACTTACAGAAAGGGAAAGGTGCGTGGATTGCGAGACAGTGAAGTTATTTCTGACACGATAGCGATCGTAGATACTCGAACATGGACTACATCGTGATGTCGGCGCTGGCCGGCTTCACACTCTTGCTTCTAATGCTCTCGTACGACATTGCATGTCAGTGGAAGAAGAACATGCCAGAGCGGAACGCCAAAATGCCGTCAGAGATCCGCTTGCACCTCGACAAGTTCACCTACCAGTATGCGCTACCAGTCTGGCACGCGGCGTCGCACAACGAAGACTGCCAGAACGACAACAGCTTAAGTTTCAAGACAGGGGTGGGCAAGAGTGACGGCGAGGGCGTGGAGCGTGTGTGGGCGGTATTGAACCCGGCAGCATATCACACGAAGGATGCAGGGGAGGGACAGCGGATAGATGTGTTGGAAGACAAGATCGACAACCACAATCATTTGAAGAATCTCGGGCAAGGTAAGGGATGCTTCGTGCGTATTTGATGACATGACTAATGTTGGCCGATAGGGGACGCGCTCCAGCGGAAGCTGCTCGTTGCTATCGCCGAGCGGGAGCGGCAGGTGCAGGGCTTCACCGAAATCAGCGCGACGATCGAGCGGCCCCTGCGGAAGGAGTGGAAAAGGCAAATTGACGCGTGGCTGAAAGATCCGACGCAGCTAAACCCGTTCACGCTGCAACGGAACGGTGCGTACCCGGATTCTCGGTAGTTGGACGATGCTGACTGGTTTGAAGATTGCCCAAGCGAAGCTGAGGTCCGCTTGGAATTAAAGAGAGACGAGGATGCCGCGGTCGCGGCGGCTGTGTCCCCTATTCAAGGGAGGAGCGCGACGGCGTTTTTGATCGCAGGGCTGCAGATTGAGGAAGCGCAGTGCGTAATACATACTGTACTGCCCTGTTTGACAACTGACACTCAGGGTATTAGGCGACGCATCTCGTTGGAGGTGTTGGGCCCGAGCTTGGTGAGCGCCGACCGTGAAAACAAGATCTACGACTGGCGCAAGGCACTTCTGGCGAAGATCGCGAAGTTTCGGGACTTGCAGAAGACGTACATGCCGGGCGCGGCCCACATTATCGCTGCGGCTGAGGCTGGGCGGGATCCCGACGCGCAACCGCCGAAGCCTGAGAAGATCAAGCTCTTTATGCCCAGTCAGATGCCCGACAACGAGCCGTTACGGGGGTGCGTCCCGCGCTTGCTTACGGCCGAAGCGAAGCTGCGTGTCGGGCAGAGCACCAATGCCCTCGTGAAACTACGCGCACGCCTGCATGCTAAACGCCACCTGATTACATTTCGGAACGAGAACGTTACGGGGCAGATCGGGTCGACTAAGGCGCGGACGCTGATTGGCCAGGTCGGGGAACGCGTGGAGGCGTGCGCGGCCAAATATCGCCACGCGCGCGAGGCGCTAATCAGCCTGCAGGGGCCAGAGGCGATAGCGAAGTTCAAGGAACTACGGCCCCAGGACGTGCAGCTCGACGGCGATGAGGGGGAGAGCGACGCGGCGGCACGCAAGAAGTTGGCGATGATTGGGTCTGGGCGCGAAGCGCGTGTGCCGCGCAATGCACCGGGAACATCGAAGAAGGTGATGTCCTGGATCTGGACGGCGCCGGGCGCTCTGGACGACGCGGAACAGCATCTGCATGACTGTGAGTGAATCCTTGCCATCGCCGACTTTACTGACAGAATTTCACAGCGATAAGGGTGGAATGGTCGCGTGCGCGGGCACGTAAGCTTCGATGGCACGAGGAGGTACTGACGCTGCGAGAGGAGATGCGACGGGTACTCAGATACCTCGCTTGGCAATCATCGTGGTGGCGGGAACACGCGGGGTTGAGACAGGGGCTCTCGGCTGCGGTCGGAGCGGGCGTGCGCGGGTATGCTCTGAAGCAGGCGGACTTGCATAACCGTTTGGCGGCCCACTTCGAGAAGAAGTGGAACATGCCCGCGATTGAGGTGGCACAACGACTGGTGGATTTCGACCTGGCGTCGAGCGTGGAGGACGCAGACTTGGATAGGTTTTTTGAGTAGTTGGTAGTTGCCGCGCGTTGCCGAAATGCAGAGTTGTTGTACTGCTCGATACTGCGGTGTACATAAGCAGCGAGGGGATCGAAGGGGTCCGTCCGATTGGGACACAGGTAAATATATAATAGCCTGCAATAAATATTTGATGGCTAGAGGATTTAATGGTAGCCGACATATTTAATAGGCGGCAGAGCCCAGAAGGGCAATGCAATGACCCCTGGGTAAGGGCAGATATATGCTATGGGCATGGCCCCAGCCATGCATGGCTGGAGTCAGGGCCATAGATAACGATTCCGCTGGCTGGGTTCAAGCCCACAGGGTAAATACCGCAACTACGGGTGCGTGCAGAAAGCCCAGAGACTATGAGCGATGCACCAAAACCCTCCAAGAGCGAGCTCCTTGCCAGATGTCGCACAGCAGAGGCTGAACGTGATGCAGTACGCCAGGAGCTCAAGCAGACAAAGAAGAAACTCAGAGATACAAACCTGGAGCTTCAGCAGCTCAATTCGACCTTGGCCTCCTCATATGACGATGTGAACACGGTGATTGGCCTACTAAACACTGCCCAAACGAAGTTGTCAACCATTGAGATACTTTCAGACTAGTCTACAATTGTTTTTTCCCCTCGAATACTACATGTTTGATATTGGACAACCATAGGCGATGAGAGAATCCTCAAGAGCTGCGCCAAGCGCTGCGCAGCGAACAGCCTGGCCATCAGCGAGCTCGAACTCCTCAAGGCCGGGGAGCGTGAGGCACCCCGTGATCTTGCTGATAATGATACTGAGCCCAGCGTTGCTCGGCGACCGCGATCCCAAAGCTCCCCACGACGAATGACACGACCGGTCGGAGCCAGGCCAAAGTGGCGGGTCTCCAATGGGGTTTCTTCACCGCTGAACATCGAGAATGGTCGCGAATCGTAGGAAGATGCCGAGGCGAACTGCCCGTGTGCGTACCCGTCTCCGCCAAATCCACCCTTTTCGGGATCATGCGTGAACGAAGATCCCATATAGTGGACACTGTCATCATCGACAATGTGATAGTCTTCGTCGTCCCCTGCGGGTGTGGGAGATCGTGATCGCGGTGGGCGGTACAAGGCGCGCGCGTAATTCCCCGAGGCATATGCCTCGACGTCGTAATGGAAGTGGTCGACGTGTCCAGCGGGGAGACCTTCTGCTTCATAGAACGTAGGAACATGGTCATGTTCGTAGTACAAGGCCGGAGGAGGGGGAGCGTGGGGATCGGAGAAGGGATTGGCGACAGTATGAGAAGGCAGTGTTCCTGGGTCGCGATGTTGAAGGCCATGCCCGAAGAGGTAGGATTGAAGGCATGTCCGCTGCACGTAAGTGTTCTGGGAAGCAGTTAGAAGGTTGTCAACAATGTTGAATCAGAAAATAAAATAAAAAGGGAGGGTATGGCGAGTGAGGCGGTCTTTTGGGCAGTTCCAGGGTCAGACCCGCCTACTTGTACGCGCCTCTCTTGCACCGAAAGAGACATGGTGAAGGGGGGAGGGGGAGGGGAAGACAAGAGGAGCAGACATACTTAGGGTCGTCCATCATTCTAGACAATGTTAAAAATCTTGTAGGAAAACGCGAAGATGGGTGCCCTGTGCATGACGTGAAGTTTCGCGGCACTGCCCTTGTTGCACGACATGCGGCCGGTTTCGTAGAATGAGACAATTATGTGGGAGCCAGGTGAGGTGGCCCATCGAGATGTTGAGGGACTGGTCAAGTTGCTTGCTCGCAAAGATAAGTATTGACCGTTCCTATGGGGCTGAGCAGTTAGTGGACGTTGCAGCAGTATTCAGGACCGCGTACAGACACGAAATCAAGTGGCGGCAATAGAACACATGTATTACATTTGTCGACACAGAGGGAAGAAAGAAAAAAAGCGTACAAAATCATTCGACTCCCGCCTCACAGCAAAAACAGATGTTGACGCCACTCTGTGCGGATCCAAACCGAACACCCCTCAAGCCCGTGGTCCTGATTGCAGCCCTGAACTTGCCCAGGTCCTCGTCCGCAATGGACAACTTTTGCCCTGCCCTGTCAATTTCCGCCTTGACAACTTGAGCATATAACAGAAGATGGTGCAGTTTTTTGAGGGCAAGCATCTTCTCGAGCTCGCAGACGTCGCGGTGGGAACGAACGAAATGGATTAACTGTTCCGCATCGGAAACGGTGCTGGGAATGGCGACGGTGAGGTCTTGGAAAGATGAAAGGTTCTAAGAAATGCTCAGATTTGTTTGCAATCCTAAAGGGCATCTACTCACCAGCTCCTTGGAGCTTGGATGCAAATTGAAGGGTGGTGTGCTGCCGTCTGGGTCGGTGCCCATAAAGTCGGGAGTCATTGGAAAGTGTGCGATATAAAGAAGATCCGCTCGAAAGAGCAGGCAAGTGCGTTTTGGATTACAAGTGAGTGGTTTGGGTGCTTGGTGGCTTTGAGGCTGACTCGGAGAATGGGTCTCGAGAGTTGTGGCAGTCAGATGCGAGGCAGCAGTGCAAATGTGATGAACCACGATCAGGTGATTCACTTGTCTTTCGACTGTCGACTCTGCCGTCTCACCATTCTACACCCAAATGCCAGGGTATCACTGTCCAAACTGTCGTCGGGATTTCGATTCCTCGTCATCCGTGTTGAAGCATCTGAACCACCCGCAATCAAGCTGTATACGCTGGTCTAACAGAATGCACAAACTAATGAGTTTGGATACTCCAGAGGCGATAGAATATAGGTGCAAGCTTTCCAAAGCTCTGGGGGAAGACCAATCCACAAATCACCCATACCAGCCGCCACCAGATTATCCAGAACCCATGGATGTGGATCCTGCCGACTCCAATCCCAACTTTGACTCTGACAACACTTCGCATCAGCCGGCCATGGACACATTTCAGGAGTTTCCTGGAGCAGCGAAGACACAACCTGGGAAAGGCCAAAGTTTTGCGGAATGGTTTCGCGAAGATATGTTTGCGGCTCATCGCGTGAATAACATGTATTACCCTTTTGCTTCGAAATCAGAATGGGAATTAGCCAGCTTTCTCTTGCGGTCCAACATGACAATGCAGGATATCAATGATTTTTTAGCCCTTCAAATGGTATGTGCTATCCTTTTCATTGCGCCCTTCATTGATGATTTATCAAGGTTCACGACAGTTTGACTTTTTCTTTCACATCGGCGAAAGAACTACGTGCACGCGCCGAGCTCCTCCCCAGTGGACCTAAGTGGCAGTCTACAACGATCGTTTTCGACGGGTTTCCAACGAAAACTCCCATGGTTCTCTATTACCGAGATCCGTTAGAGTGCATCGAGTTTCTTCTCAAGAACCCACTTTTAAAGGATCATCTCGAGTTGACTCCGAAAAAGATTTTTCGCGACGGAAAGCGTGAATTCGGGGAATGGATAACAAGTGATGGGGCCTGGCTGATGCAGGTAGGCTTTTCTCATGCGGACACACCTTGAATCCTAACCCAATGGGCTGTAGGAAGTGCTACCACCTGGAGCCACGCTTCTCGGGTCTATTTTAACCTCTGACAAAACCAACATATCTGTGATGAACGGCGATCATGTTGCTCATCCTTTCTTGGTTTCCTTGGCAAACTTGAAGATGAACTTTCTCATGAAAGCGTCTAACCACGCATTCATGATGACGGCTCTCTTCCCTATTCCCAAATTCCTTTGCCAGAAAGATCTCTGCGGATTGCTCGAACGACGGCTCATGCATCACTGCATCGATATCGTTTGCGCGCCTCTGAAAAAGGCAGCAGCTTTTGGGCGCTACATGTCGGATTCAATGGGGAATCTACACAAGTCTTATACTCCCCTCGCTGCCTATATTGTGGACACTCCTGAGGCGGCAGACATTGCATGTGTAATGGGGAAAACTTCTCATGTTACCATGGCGTCCCACAAAACCTTTGGTGATAATTATCGACACGAAGAACGCACAGGTGCTTGGACCTGGGCTCAAATTCAACGAGTCAACACCATCGTTAACCCCTGGGATATTGAAGCGTACCAGAAGGAATCCAAAAAGCTCCGCCTGAGTGGCATGCATCTCCCATTTTGGAGAGACTGGTCGCTTTCTACGAATCCCGCCAGATTCCTGACTCCAGAACCACTTCATCACTGGCACAAGCAGTTTTTCGACCACGACTTTCGATGGTGTCGAAGAATCCTCACAGATTATGAAATCGATTTCAGGCTGTCGATAATTCAGCCCAGAGTTGGTTTCCGTCATTTCAAAGAAGGTGTCACTAGATTCAAACAGCTCGGAGGGCAGGAGCATCGGGAGCTAGAGCGGTGCATTGTTGCCGTCATCGCCGATGCAGCACTGTCTGAAGTCGTCCGCGCAATACGCGCTCTCATTGATTTCCGGTTTTTTGCTCAGGCACCTGAGATCGACGAGGACGCACTCTTGCGCACGGAGGATTCCCTTGCCGAATTCCACAAATATAAACAACACATCATCGACGCCGGTGGCCGCGAGCAAGACCATTTCTACATCCTGAAGCTTGAATTCATGCAAAGTGTTGTACCCAGCATCAGATGGGCTGGCGTACCTATTCAGTACACCACTGACGTTACTGAGAAGGCGCATAGTACAGAAATCAAGGTTCCCGCCCGCACGGAGACGAATCATCGTGATTATGACCCCCAAATCGTGCGCTATCTGGACCGAGCTGAAAAATTGCGCCTCTTCGATCTCGCCACTGGGTTACAGCCCTCCACCATTGAATTGGATCTTCAATCTCCAGATGAGGAGGATTCCAATTCAAGATCAATCAATCCCGATGTTCCATTATCGACTGGGGACTCGGCGCGTCCTATTCGAAATCTGTTCCATGCAGCCATCCTTCACAGCCAAAAATATCCGGACCTAGAGTGCCGCATCTTCACAACCTCTTCCACCGCATTTTGCTTGAATCGAACCCCAAATTTGGTCAGAATTGACATTGATGAAGTCGCCAAAATGTTTCATATTCCTGACCTCAGGCCGGCGCTTGGTGACTACTTCAAGCAGCTGGGTAGCCGTCAGCGACGCAGTCCAGATAATTCTATAATTGGAGGACGACGGCGCTCCAGTTCAGACTGCATGCTACCTTTCACACATCTTGACGTGTGGTTCAGTCTTCGAGTGCAAGTAGCGTCTCCACACAAATCGAGCTCGCACCCCCTGGCCCCTCAAACTCTCCAGGCACAACCCCCAGACGAAAAAGACTGGATATATGGCCGATATGACACTGTACTCTTGTGCAATGATGGTCAGTTGCCATGGCCTGGACAAGGCTTTCGTGAGGGTCTCAAAGGTGAATCCATTTGATATTCATTGCACATGTTCGCATTTATACATCAGTATCTCAATAGGACATACCGTCGCCCAGATACGCCTCATCATGCGACCAGTCTGGGGCAAGACCGATCCACCCACGACTGCATACCTTATGTATGCCCAGCGATTTGACATCGTTCCGCAAAACGGTTCTCCTACAGGCCGGGAACTGTCCAGTGGGATGTATGTCCTGAAGCGTGCTAAAAGAGCGGATGGATCGAGACTTGGGGATGTTATTGAGGTTAAAAACATCCGAACCCCAGTTGAGCTCATTGCGCGATTCGGTCGGAAGGCCGATCCTCGATTCACACTGTACAACAGCTTGGAGTTTAGTTCCGAGGTCCGTTTGAATAAGTACTCGAGCAAAGAGCTTTTGTGGATATTTGAATCTGTATCGTTGTAGTTTCAGAATTGAGCTCACTTATTAATATGGATTAAGTTGCATGAATTGGAAGGAGTGTCATGGACATCATACAGTGCAAGTGAAGTATCGTACTGGAGGCATCCGACGGTACATGATTACGACACATATATATATGAATTGGAAGGAGGGTCATAGACGTCATACAGCGCAAGTGAAGTATCGTACTGGAGGCATCCGACGGTGAATGAATTGGAAGGAGGGTCATGGACGTCATACAGCGCAAGTGAAGTATTGTACTGGAGGCATCCGACAATGCATGATTACGATGCATATGCATGAATCGGAAGAGTTTCCAGAGGTAAAACTGTGCATGTACTAAGTAAAGCGTCACCAGTGTGCGGTGGGTGCTTACCTCGAGCTCCTTGCTGTCAAGCACGTAACCATCGGCACGCCCTGATTGACCAGGTCGGCTGGATATCGAGGCGTAGAGACGGCCAGCAGCGAACTGGGATTCCAGGAGAGGGTCAATTTTGGCTCTAACAGGCTATGTTAGCATCGGCGAAAACATGGTCCATCCCTCTAGGACGAACCATTTTTCTTCTCGTCAAGGCTGCGTTGTGCGTGGTTTGACAGCTTCACGGACTCGGTGGCGTCAGCTGCAGGGGCTTGGGCCGTGCCCTTATTGGTGACCGGTTGAGCGAGCGTACTAAATGTTAACGGTGAGCCACGGTGGGTACCAATATACATACAGAAATGTACGTGTGCCTTGTACCACTGGCGGAAGAGGGTAGCGTCAATCTGGATGATGGCACTCTTGACGGGAGTGTTCGTCTGGACAAGCTCGTTGTTCGAAGCATTGTAGACCTGAAGCTACAATGAGGCCCGTCTGCAGATGAAAAATAAAAAAACCAAACTAACACCGATGACTCTGGTATTCCGCGTAATGTGCTCGGAGCCCCAGGCAAAGTTGCCACCCTCAAGACGGAGAGCATGGAACTTGATGTACGGACGGTATGGATGTGCTTCGCACCGAGCTTGGTGTCGGCAGGCTGGCGACCAAGCTCGACTTTTGGGCACCGGTCTCAGAGCGCTTGCGCCTAGAGTCAAGGCTAGAAAAGAAATTGGGCGACAAGCCAAGGTAGTACCGTGCAAACCGAGGAGAGTTTGAGCGTGATGTTCTTGAACTTGTCCAGTGTGAAAGCAACGAGAGGTTGTAGTATTGGTGGTGAGTTTTGTCGGTCGTGCACGTTGTGGGAGTGATCAAAGTTAATTTCTCGAACAAAGTTGTTTCATGTTTATTTCTGGAAAACACCGAACCATTTTCGTTTCCAACCACCATGAGTGGCAACTCTCGCAAGCGTGCTTCTAGTCAATCGGAGCCGCGAGCAGGACGCCCTCAGCGCAGTACTCAAGGCCAAGGAGGATCTGCTGTGCAACTTCAAATAGTGGGCGAAAAGGTCCGACCCCAGAAGAAAAGCAAAGAGAGTTTCACAGGCGACGAAGAGTCGGGTCCCAATGCACTTGCGCCGCCCGCAAAGAAACCGAGGAAGAAGGTAGGATTCATACTTGTTGCAGTTCTGATACTCACGATGAATTGTTGCAGAAAGCAAAAACAAATGTGCCTCCGCCGCCTCCGCCTCCGCCACCGCCTCCACCACCGCCGCCCAGTGACCAGTTGTCTCGCAGTACATTCACTCTTCCTCCCGGTATGAATCTGCCGCCGCCAAGTGGTCAGCTGTCGCGCAGCACATTCGTTCCACCTCCTAGTGCGAATGCCGAGACCCCAACGTGGATCCCAAGTCAACAACAACCAAATCAGTTTCTGCCGGTCCAGAGCAGCCAAATATACCAGAACCAAGGCCATGGCCACCAGTTCTTGGGTCCTACACCTGGCAACCACATTTCCTACAGTCAGCCGCCTCAAAGTTACCAGCCGCCCCCTCATCCTCCAATGGGCGGTCACTGGCCCCCCGGAACTCACTATGTCCAGGGCCAGCAGCAATACCCTCAAGTAGCGAGTCGCCCCGATACGGCCGGCGCCCAAATGCCTGAGATGTATAATCCCCATCGTGGGCCCAATGACCCGGAGTATCTTTCCCATGCTCAAAGACAGGCCCAAAGACAAGAGGAACGTCTCAACCAGCAGCATAGTGGGTCCGAGTCGAGCGCGGCGGAGGAAGACGGTAAGCAATTTGCTCGTGTTGTGAAACGAGCATCATGTCAACACCCACCTGTCAGATCGCTCGGATCGTGAGATAGACGAGCAGTCCCCCGACGAAGATGAGCGTAATGCACAACAAAATCTGCGAGAAGGTAAGCCACTCTCAGCCACTATAAACTTGCTGACCTTCGAACAGGCGGTCGTGCAGCGTCCGGCCAAGACGCTCCTGTCAATCCTGCCCCTACAAACAATCGCGGTCGCAATGACTATCCTGTTCTTACAAATGAGGACTCCAACTACTTTCTTGGACCTGGAGAGGGCAATGAATTCCAATGGCATAATCCTGTGACGGTATGCGGATCCTGGCATCTTTTCTCATACTAATCTTTGCATAGGACTCCGGTTCTGCGAATGTCCTTGAAGATCACTGGAACCGTAATCGCCATCCTCGGCCCCCAGACCCTAACAATATGCTGGTCAATCGCTCCCGCTCCCTTGGTTCCCGCTCAGGCTCCCGTGCTTCCGGTACGCGGCCCCCATCTAATCTCCCTCGCCCTCTGCTTATTAATCGCTGCCGCTCAGACTCCCATGCTTCCAGTACGCGGGCCCCATCTCCCTCGCCCTCCGTTGCCAACACCGACGCTGGTAGCAACAAATCCCGGGCACCGCGCAATTCCAAGCAGCCTCCGACGGCAGAAAACGCGAAACCGTGGCAGTTGCGCTACTACAGGAACACACCTAACTGGCACATAGTGCTCACACGGGCGAAGCTTGTATTTGAATGTTGGATTTTTGCTGAAAACGGCTTCCCACTGACCTCCGTCGCGGAATCCCAAGCCAAGGAATCTATTGTCGAAACAAAGAGACGGTTCGAGGAAATAGAACATGAGGAAGTCGAACCTGGTACGAGTATTTTTTCACCTCGGCTACCATTCTTACACGACTTTAGATCATGC
This sequence comes from Mycena epipterygia, assembly GCA_029281465.1. Classification (NCBI taxonomy): domain Eukaryota; kingdom Fungi; phylum Basidiomycota; class Agaricomycetes; order Agaricales; family Mycenaceae; genus Mycena; species Mycena epipterygia. The sequence goes on along the minus strand of JARJCQ010000080.1, from coordinate 328,875 downwards.
CATCGGCAAAGATATGATTAAATTAGTATGTGTTCTCCCTTCCTCTGGACCTGTTTTGACGGCGCGTTCAGATTACCCATGTCGCTCCCACTTTTCGCGGAGATCTCAAAAAATTCGTCCGAAACCGAGCATCCGTCGGCTACTCCCTTTTCCCAGACGCGAAAGCTTTGAATCCCGCCACTGGTCACAGATTTACGTCGGCGGAGAGAGTGGCACACTGCGTCAAACAGGTCAAGGATTTGCTGGTGGATGGGAATTTTCTTAACAGCGGCATGGTAAGTCCCGCTACTATCGTGCATTAGATGCTGCTTATGCTTATTCAGGGACCGGATGGGAACCTCAACCACCCCGTCATCGAGGACGGGATCCGAGAGTTTTTGTACAATGGGAAAACCGATAGTCTCGCATCGGAGTTCCCTGCGACATTCGCGGACTGTGTCCCCAATGGCGTTGTCGCTCTTTTCGGTACCGCGGTGCGTGTACTAATCTCTCTCCACGTCGCCGCTTCTCATCACCTGTATTTCCCAGAATTTGTGCTGCCTTCACGAGATGGCAACAGGCGAGCAGACGACCATCAAGTTCGAGGCCGACACTTACGGGAAGACGTACCGAGAGATCCTTAGCGCCGTGGTGGAGGTGCTTGAGTCCGAGAACGGTGAGATCTATCGATCCCAACTGGTGGCTTGGACGAAGACAAAAAGGTAAGTGTATACATTCGCCGCATTGATTTATCCCTGATTCCCAGTAGTGTTGCATCTGCGTCGCGGGCTCCTTCTAGTTTAGGAATCAAGCTGAATCTCAATCGCGCTTAATATTTCGTTCATGTATAGTCGTTACCTCTGCGAGCCTATGGTTCAATTCAATAAGTTTGCTATACATTGTATGGATTGTCGTGTGAATGAAAAGGGACCAGGGACGACAAGCCGAGCCCGACACCCCACTGTATAGTTGCTGCGTAGCGTTTGCCTAGTGCTCGCCTAGTGCTCACCTAGTGCTGTCCAGCACTGTATAGTGTGGCACGGGTACTACCCAGTGCTGTATAGAGGGGATGTATCTATGCGCACTAGGGCACTAGGCAGCACTGGTAAGCACTGTCAAGTGACACCTGGTTTTCCTGATGTAAGTTAGGCGAGTGATCAGCGCCCGGAGAGAGGCCGGTTGCGCTTTCGCAAAGAGAGGCCATCGCGTTACCCCTTCATATTACAGGTGAAAGCCATTGCTGCATTCGAACCCCACATTTTTTTTTTTCAACCTTGATCCAGAATTTTTTTTCGTCGAAGAATGCGCTGACTTCGGACGATGAGCGAAACACTCCTTTTGATTGTCGACCGAAGAAGAATAAAGCCGCCGAGAGCCCGCCGGTGACTTGACGATTTGCCTAAGGTCTCCTTCCTACTCTTACTTTGTTTGCATCCAGCAATCGCCATCGCGAATTCTATCATTCGAGGCTGGTCCCTCAACTCGAAGCGAGCCAGTTTCGCATCGGATTTTTTGAGGTGAGTGTTTGGTACCGCGTACAGTCGACTCTCACTCCACAGTCTGAGACGGAGCACGCCCCAAGGTTGGCAAGACGATGGAATTTGGAAAATTAAAACCGAGATACGGTGACATCGGCGGCGCGCGGTCATCTTAGACTGAATTCAATGCAGGCGGCGCCGCTTGTAGTATCTCCCTGCTTCCCAAGCAAGTGCGGGGTCAGTCATTTGTCAGTCATCCGCCCGAAATATATTTGAAATTGGTGAGGGATTTTATAACGGTGAGCTAACGCAGGCTAACGCTTTCTACCAGTCCGCGGTGTTGAGGAATTATTGTGTGGTAATCACGGCCAACGTTTCCGAGGTTTCAGGAATAACGAAATCCAAGAGAAAATTTATGGCAGCTCGGTGAGTGAAAGTAAGCATGGGACACTTGCTGAACTAGTCCAGTAATGCGCGTCTGGCGCGTACATTTGCAGGTAGACTCGCGTGGCGCGTCGCGTCACAGAATGTAACGGCGTGACACCGCCTAGGTCCGCTCGTCGACAGGACCCCGGATAATAGCCCAGAAACCCTGATGCAAATCCTGACGAATTTGGGGGATTTTGAGCCTCTAGGGATGGTCCAAATCCTGACGAGCGCCAAAATGGCCGTTTGGCCTGGTCAAATCCTGACGGAATTGCGTCAGCGGCGGAGAAAATTTTCGCGAAAACGCCCTCTCAGGGCGAAAATTTGTAACCTGAGACGAAATCCTGACGACTTTGGGCCGATTTTGGGTCTCAGGCCTGGGCCAATCCTGACTAAATTCCCGGAATCGAATCCTGACGAGTTTCCCATTTTGAAATCAGGCCTCCTCACCTATAATCCGGGGTCCTTCGTCGACATCGTGCCATCCTGCCATCGTACCATCGGGTAAACTTCCGTATGCAGCCTCGCTCAACATTTTGGCTGCCACCCGGCTTCACAGGATGTTCGCTCCCCGCTCGCCGCAACCCCACCCGGAATCTCTCGCGTCAAACACCCTGACCTCTTTCGCCTCCCTCGTCTTCCCCGCCTCCGACTCGGACACGCCGGAGGCCCCCGCAGACGCGCAGTCAGATCTCGGGAAGGTCAGCCATCTCCATCCTATCTCTCTATAAAAATGGCCGGAAAATCGAACTGATGCTGCCTGCAGTCAGTGATAGAATGGCTCTTTGTCGTCATCGTAAATGCATAAATACTGTATCCCAAGAAATCCCCATACCACACGCCTACGCCTATGCCTATCTTCCCTTGGCGCACGCTAACCGCGCGCAGGCCGTGATCCTGATCGGCTGTCTCTTGCTGCGAAAGTTAGCGATTCATTTGTTTAAATTCTGGCTTCCCAATGTTAATTGAGCCATCGCAGGGTGTTCAGCGCGCCGCGCGGGATGCATGCTGCTGCCAACCCCTATCACCGTGCTCTCCGCCCATTCACACCCTCCACGTCTATTACCACGACCCCGGCTTACCTGCAATACCGCTACGACTACGGCCACGCGTACCTCCCGTACCCCGTCCCCGCGCGCGCGCACTCGCGCCCCCCCGCACACACGACGCGCGTAACTGATATCCTACTACCTACGACGCGCGGCAGCGACATCGGCGCAGGCGGGTGTCGCGCGAACGGGGATGTGGAATTGGTGCTGGGGGACAAGGATGTGCTGCCCGTGTACGACGCGCTCGACCGGCCGCCCAGGTACGCGTATGTGTATCAAGCGGGGCCTTCTGCGAATATCGTTTATCCGGGGGCAGTGGGTGAGGTTGAGAGGCAAGAAAGCGCGATTTCGCCAGGAGCAGTCAATGTGCACCCTGCGGGCGGCGTGGTTGAAATGCCGGACAGGTGAGATGATGGATAGATTTCCGTGGTGGTGGGATTTTTTCTCAGTGGGTTTCCGACAAGTTTACATCGTGCCAGTGTTGTACTACTTACATTTATGAGTTTCATTCTACGCTCCCTGTGGCTTGTTCTTGTTGTCGGCATCGTGACTGAGCTCCTTGTTCGGATGAATCTCCCTCTTCTTGGGATTAAATTCCCCGGTTTGCCTATGTAACATGTCGACATCGCGTCAATGTTGTACTAGGAACTTATATTGGTTTCATTTCCACGTGTTCTAGATCTAGCTCTGCTCTTGTTCTTCGTTTGATCAATGCGACTTGCGTTTTTGGCTGCTAAATGTTATTATCACCTCGGACTCAGACGGCGAGATTCAGACTCGTCATTGGCACGGTGCGCCACCGGCCTGGGACAGCCCACTCCATCTTTGATGGGGAGCCTGCCTGCCTGCTACATAGACTCATCCCAAGATTCAAATAGCCATCGAAACGAGACGCAATCTCAACTCATGTCCCGCGAATAAATAATCCCGTTGTCTGTTGCAATTTCCGCCAATGGTACTTTACCCGGGGCTCGCTTCAAGGCTATCTATCTGATCCTGGAACCTGGGCCCAGGTTCCGGTTTTTAAGGAGCCAATTGGCCTACGGAACGCCTCGGATCGGTCTTGATTCGCCCATATATGTCAAAAAGCCCAGGTTCCGCCGAAATTCGCTGGAACCTGGGAATTTTCGTGAGACCTAAACCTGGGCTTGTTGACAATTTCAGCCTCTTTTTGAAAGTTTCATTCGTCTGATCCTGGACGGTCTCACTGATTAAGGCGACCATGTCGTTAAATAATGGCTCATATCGCCTCGATTCTCGGATATTCGTCAAAAACGCCAAGTTCGGCCGAAATCGGCTGGAACCTGGGAACTTTCATGGAAAGTTCGGCCTCACTGCGCAAGTTATTTAATGCTTGGCCTGCATTAAATAAGCCGGAAATCGGTGGAACTTGGGCATTTTCCTGGAACTCGGGCTTTTTGCCAAGTTCCGCTTCGTTGGGCAAGGTATTCAACGCTCCACCTGCGTTAAAGAAACTCTCGTGCACATGGAACCTGGGGTGTGTTCTATATAATTTATCTGATGGTTTGATTTCTTTTAGTACGTTGGCTGATTTCAACTACCCGTAGGAACATTGTCTAGCCTGATGTTGTTCACTGACAAGTCACTGATGATCTGCTCTTGTGAATAGATGTACCTAGCAACGTTAATGAAATGGTCTAGGATTTATCTCATATTTAATCGGGGTTCAGGGGCCTTGGTTGATGTGAGATGGCACGATATTTATCCGTGTTTGTTTTGGATCAAAACCACTACGCTTTCGTCCGAATAAGGAAGTTGGGGGGCGATCCCACAACGATCCCACATCCCTGGCGTCGTCGGAGTGGATATTAAATTCTGAAAAAAATCACCACAACTCCGAAAGTAAAAAATTACCCGATGAACATCCGGATACCAACATGCTCTGTATATCTTGACCTTTGTTTATATATGTTGTATAGGGTCCTAGCGGCACGGGTATTGGATATTGAATCCCAATCACGATGTTTCTGAGCATAAAAATCCGCCCTAGCGACATGTCGCACTCTGTATGTATGATCACAACTGTTTATGTATGTTGTGAAAGACGGCGTCGTACCGGCACGGCTATTGGATATCAAATCTGGAAGAAATCACGAAAATTCGGAGACAAAGAAAGCACCCTAGACGTATCTGGAACCGCAATATAGTTCACAAGCGTATCTATTTAAATATCTCACGGCCAAAATAATAATCACATCTCAGAATGATTGAGCCACCGCTTCACGGCCAGATGGTGAGGCTATTTAGACATAATGCAGGGGAACAGGTGGGTGCAATGCCGGCAAAAAATCGCACCGTTTGAGGGCGGTATGTCGAGTTCACCTCACTATTGAGGCCGCAGACCTCGTTTCCCTATGCAGGGGAAGACGTGGGTGCAATGCTGGCAAAACATAGCACCATTTGAGGGCGGCACTCCCATTTTACCTCATAAATACGGGAATAATCCACGAAAAAAATATCTTGCGTCGGGTACGGTCTGATGGCGAGGCAAATGAGACCGGAAACCTCGTTCACTAATGTGAATTTTGGGTGCCCTGAGATTATCTTCCCCGGGGGCAGATTTTCCTCCCATTATTCCTACAATTTATCCGGGTGCCTGAAGTATCACAAAACCTCATCTCTAAGCATATCTACCAGGGGAAAAAAATTGGGATGGTCCGAGAAGTGGTTCGGTCAGACCCAATCGTTGTACTAAGGCGCCCCCGCAGGGGGCTGAGTATACTAGATAGGTTTCACGAACGTTTTGCGGGGCCCAGAAGCAAGCCTACCTATTTGCTGCTCCGTTTTGTGGTACAAAACGGATGGCTGTGCCCTGGCATAGCCACCAGTAGCTATATATATGTGGTTCATTTGGATACCCAAATGAACTAGCCATATGTGTAGGCGACATCTCGGTGTTTGCAATCGAGTGCGCTGATCTCACTCTCGATGTATTTCCTACGGGTGGCTGTGCAAACAGTTGAACAAGGTTGGAAACAAGGTTGAGGACATGCGGTGAACAATTTCCAATAGCCTGATTGTACTCAGTTATGTAATTTGGATACATATCATAGGAAGTACTGGGTGGCTTGGGACTTTTCAACAACGACATCGGCACGGGAGCCTGATGCGGAGCCGCAGTGCACTTCGCCGCGTCGCGCCGCGCTGCTCTCAAACCCGATATTTTTATCCACATTGAACACTTTGCAGATCGGCCACACAGAAACTTCTCTACACCGAGTTTTTGACCCTTGGAGTACTTGAGAGTGGTGTCAGGAAGAGTCCCTTCGCGGCAGTGCTTCACTCCGTCGCGATATGCCACTCAACTCTCCCACAGCATTCCCATCCAGCATCAAACGAGATTCCATGCTTCACCAGTCCAGACATGCTTTAACAGAGCTGAACCCAAAAACTTGTGTTCAAAAACATCTCAAGGGAGAGATCTCACACCTGGTCGTTGGAAGACGAACTGTCCACGTTGACAGTTCCTTTGAACCATTCGTTGAGTTGCAATTAATAAGAGCCGTTCCAAGGAGCGGACGACTCATTGTTACGCAATTTTGAACGAATGGGAGAGCTGGGGGCAACATGGGGTAGAGTGCCGCTGCTGCGCAGCGTCGAGAGTGATGTGCGCCGCGTCAGGTTCGATGTGTGCCGCGTCGAGTCTAGTGAGCGCCGCGTCATGTTTCTGGCATGCCGCGTCCTGATGTTGAATCGCCGCATACCGCCGCGTGGCGCGGCGGTATCGCCGCGTCCGAGGGGAAAGACGCGGCGAAGTTACCATGTACCTCACCGCGTCCGCCGCATCATCGCCGCGTCCCGCCGCATGACTGCCGCGTCCAATTTTCATAACATGGTGCCAAGCACGACGTACGCGGAGGTAATTTAGCCACTCTATTCGCCATCCTACACCCATACACAGAGACTACCTTCCCTGCTTATTACGGGGTAACCATGGCCTCCAGAACGTTCGAACGCCGGTCACCAATTTTGGACCGCCGCGTCAACCGCCGCGGCAGCGCCGCGTCACCGCCGCGCCAACTTGACGCGGCGAATTATTTTTGCCCCCCGACGAGGGTTCGAGTCCCTCAAGACCCATGCTACATTTCTTTCCAATTTCTTTTTTCTTTTTTTCTCCCTTTTCCTTTTATTTTATTTTTCGCATTCACATGAGGGAAGACTGAAGGCTCGAAGTAAAGAGAAGAAGAAATTGCCTGGCGTTGAGTTGTTTCTGGTTCTAAATAGAAAGTGTAGCGTATTTGCAACTCCTGAAGTGCATCGACCATTAAGATGGTCCCTCTGCAATAGAGAAAGGGTTCGTCGGACATCAGGCATGTCCTGTAGCAAGGTTCACATCCGTAGTACGAGTGCACGACGGGGGTTCGACTCCCCCGCGACCCATGGCGGACGAATTTCAAGATTTTTTTTTGCCTGTAGCCCATGTATTTAAGGTAGACTCCATCCACCCTCGACGAACGTCACGTGAGACTTCTATATTGGGTCGCACGGACGAACAATTGGAATATTAGCAGAACAACTGAGACAAGGGCAAATCTCTTCGACCAGATCAAAGAAATGCATGCAAAGAACTTGCAAATGAAAACTTATGGCTTCCCGGTCCTTGTGGACGACTGAATTTCGTGAACACTGACATAGCTGCGGGGCATCAATCGGCCCCGTCAATCAGTGCTAATTTAGGACCTTCGGACAAAGTGGCTAATTCCCGGTGTAAATGTGGGGGTTTCACCTAGTTTCTTTGTCCCAAACACAATATAAGGACAATATAATGAATCTGGTCGAGGGATTTGTCTCAGTTATACCGATAGATTATTTGACAGAATTTTTTAGTTCACGGTTCCGCAAAAGGAAAATCACGTGATGTTCGTCGAGGGTGGATGGGGTCTACCTTACCTTGTGACCAAACAATAAATCGAGCTGAGAAAATGGCTCAGGGCCGTCAAACACAAACTGACGCGGTTTTGCGAACAGACCCGACTCACGCGTGTTGATTCCCATCACGCACGTGACCGTATCCTTTCTCCTTTGCCATCGCCAGAAAAATCGGTCATTCCAAGGGCTCGGAAACGTCCGGAAACCCCTTTTCCTTGCCCAGGGCTGGCTCTGGGGTCCTGCCCGGCATTGATCGGCCGTCTCGGCGATAATCGGTCGCATCGGTCATCCCTTGGAATGGCGGGGTTGCCGAGCCAGCGAAGACCGATGATGGGTCCAAGAAGGCGCCGGCAACAGCAGGACCAAACAATAAGGCGCCTAAACAGAAATCCTCATGAACCGAAAACGGCCCGACCCAGGAAGAAAAGGACGTAAAAGACGCGATCTCAATCCCGCAAACGCGAAACAGGCGTCACGATATCGGCAGCAAGACGCCACCACCAACGGACACGTGCGGACAGAAAGATGCGAGACGCGCGTCTTCCACCCTTGGAGCGCGAAGACGGGTGTGCTCGACATACACAACGCTCGACAGACTCGAGATGCGCTGTAACCCTGGTCGCGGACACAAGTATGGGCGCACTCGTCGCGCGCGTGAGGCACAGCGAGAGGCGTGGCTTGGAGATAAGCCGCGGCGGACGGGAAGCAGGGGAGAGTGCTCGTCTTCGTCGTCATGGTGCATGTCACGTCCATGCCCGCCGCCAAGCTGGTCGCGTAGGTAAAGGGAACACGCGGGCCGTGAGCATACGCGTGTGCACCTAGGGAAGCGTGGAGGGATGGTGCGGGTCCTGGTGCAGTGGGGAAGGGCGGCGGAGGGACTATGCTTCTCGGTCGGATTGGGAAGAGCAGTGGGAGGCTTCTGCACATCTTCGCCGTGCTCTAGATCTTGCTTTTGCACGTCATGCCTCTGCTCCGGGTGATGGGCGGGGCGGGGCGGGGTGGAGTACTTGGGTCGAAGGCACCCAGCCCACATCCATTCGATCCTCGCGCACCGACACCGACAGCGGGAGGCGCGGGGGCAAGATGTCTGGTAAGGGGTCAGCGGGGAGGAAGGATAAGCAGAAGGCGGACATACGAGTAAGTGCCCACAGATACATCGCCTCCTCCACTCCATCGTCATCGTCGACTCCAGGGAGATCCGGCGCGTGCTACCCGCTGGCGTGCGGCAGGCGAGGTCCTCTGTGCTACGGACCGCGGGCACGACATGCGTAGTACGCATCATCTCTTTGCATTATACAGCAATCGGCGAGTGCGGAGCGGAGTCTGGGCTGGAAGCGTCAGCGTATTCTAGCCTTTGTACTATGTTCTAACTATGCAAATCATGCCATTCACCCGTTTTCAGTCATTATCCAAAAATATACTCCGACTCCATCGACTCAAGTCGACTTCGAGTGACTTGAAGTGACTTGGTCCCACGAAGTCGAGTCAAGTCGAGTCGAAGCTCCTCACAAGTTGACTTCCTGAGTCGCGACTCGACTTCGTGAGTCGCAGCAACATTAATTTCGTCCCGAATCAATTTTCTTATGCCTGCTAGTCAAACCCCGAAAACCTGTGGAATTGGAAGGATATATGGCTTATAGAATTTACTTTGGTAGCTGCGAAGTATCCATGTGCGTATTAGATGTATTTCCGGGTGGTTTCGACGCTCCTTGAACACTTGGAGCTCGGTTTTGTGAAGACTTTAAGAAGTGTGCAAAATGATGACTTCTTCAAATAGCCCCGTTTGAACGTGTTTTTTCCGCGTTTTTTTGACCTATATGTCCTCCATAGCTCATTCTAACGATAATGGAGGCTTAATAGCTTGAAATATGTCTGCTGTGTACCCATACCCTCGACAATTGAGGCCAACTGCAGTTTGTGACTGATGTGACCGATTGGAGCGATCGCATGCCTACACTACGAGATACACCAGATGTTTGGGTGTGGCCTTCTGTGCATTCTTTTCATCATTTTTCTGCCTCCCATCAATGATCTCGGCAGGAACGGCACACACCCAAACATCTGGAGCCGAGATTATCAACACATGAAAGCAACATCTATCCAACTTGTGATGACAATCAGCGCGGCTGTTTCTGGCACAGCCACTTAGTGTTGCCGCCGGCTAAGCTGATCAATTTCAAAAAACTGCCCTGCAGCTCCAGGTAAGATAGTAAGAATTCTGAAAATATTCAGGTGAATGAATCGTCCTGAAAGCTGAGGACTCTCTCGTTGGTGCTAAGCAAGGCACCTCATTCTCATGAAGATATTCAACCAGCTTCTAAACGGCTAAATTTTGAGCCGTTTAGAAGTCGGTCAGATATCTGGCGACCAATCACACTGAACACTTGGGAATCGCAGATGACCCCACATGTAGCCGAGCAGATTACAAAGGCATGAAGCTATGTACATCTAGTCATGGCAATCCACTCTATCTATCTTAATGTGCAGCCATACTTACCTACATGGTGGTGTGAGATTTGAGAAGAGAGCAAAACCCACCACGTGTTCACATCTGCCCAGCTTGGAGGGCACAGCCCCTGTTCAGGCGGCCCTCAAGAAGTGCGCCAGGAATTCCTCGATGCCAACAAATTCTCGCTAGCCCAACTATTTGGAGATATTGTGAGCAAGGCAAGGTAAGCAATGATGCGTAAATATGTGAGAGACACTGACATTGTCTAAGTATGTTGGGATAGAGCAGCGATATTATGGCCCCTTTATAAAGACGAGACACATACAGTTATCAAGGTTAAAGATGCATTTTGGTCTCAAGTTGAGGTGATTATAGCCATGCATGGATATGGAGGAAGCATATGTTATAACATTTCGACTGACAACATTGACAGTTAACAGAGTGCGTAGGGTAGGATAAATATACTTGAAAACTCCCTACGTTCGGCAATCCAGGGTTGGCAACTGATGGCAGGGGCAGCAGGATGGGCGGACTCTCCTCAGAGCATTTCCTGGTGGTCCCAAAGACCTGTTGTACATGCAAAAAAAATCCCTGAATTAAATGTTGGCCCAAACAGTTGCCTCCTCTTTTTTTTTCTGATTTTTAGCAGCCCAAATCTGTGTATGATTTTGAATTCAATGCTTTTGGTACGTACTACATAGAAAACTCATAAGTACGAAGTTCTTGCCGGGCACCGCCATGGCCCCACACCCCAAGTATTCTTGAAGCATCTATATACAAGGCACTAGAGAAACAGTTATTCTCTTACGAGTACTTATGTAAGTAAGTGATCATCCATTTAACAAACCAATATGAAGATTTCGTGACCTCTCTCAATCCTTGTTTCATTTTTCGTGTCTGGTAAAATAGTGGCTGTGTTGAAGGCTTTGTAAAAACTTTCACTACAATTTTTGTGATATATTAGTGGCGGTACCCCCCCAACGAAATCTGGAGGTCACATGTTCGACTCCCCATCTCCACATTTCTTTTACTGCTCTTTGCAGAACTTAGGGCGCAGACATTTTTTTTTGCCTTTTTGAGCGTTTTTTGAAATCGAATGCACCTATTTTCGAAGCAAACAGGTGAGAATTGAGCTCAGAACATATGATATATGCGAAACAATCAACCAACATGATCATACTGTGATATAACTGTCATTCAGAGGCATAAATAAAAAATAAAAGGAAGCCATCCCCCAGAGCTTTCCAAGGCGAATCGAATGCGCCTATTCTCGAAGTGATTGGGTGAAGATTGAGCTCAGAACATGTGATATATGTGGAAAATCAACCAAAATGATCGTATTTTGTCATAACCGTGGTTCGGAGGCTCAAATAAAAAGATACAAGGACGCCATCCCTTAGAGTTTTTCAAGGCGAATCGAATGCGCTTGTTTTCAAAGTAAACGGCTGAGAACTGAGCTCAGAACGCGCGATATATATAAAACGATCAAAAAACGCTCAAAAAGGCAAAAAAAAAAACGTCCGCGCCCTAAGTTCTGCAAAGAGCAGTAAATCCTTCATTTCCCCTTTCTCCTTATCACTCATATTCATTGTCTTCTTCGTATACAACCGCTTACCGGGAAGCGCAACGGCCTGATTGTTTGATGAATATCACAACCAAAATAGGTCCAAATTCTGTGTTATAAGTTGTCAACCAGATCATCTTAGTGTACTCTCTATGCTACAATTTACTCCAGGCAGATAGACCAGATGCGTATTGAGAACGAGTCCAATACTTTCAAGGAGTCCAAATATACCTAAACACGCGAAAGCGCAACACTAGACCGCCATCGATTGTAGTCCCGGCATGAGGGATTTTGGGTCTGGGACTTGCATATCCATAATGAGGGACCCAAAAAACCCTAGTACACCCACACTGACCAAATTTTGGATGGCTCATGGCACGAAGAACTAAGGCCATACCAATGGCCATCAAAGTCAGTTGATTGTGGCCACAAACAAATTGTTATTTTGCTGGTCCAACCAGGTTGTTTTGCACAACTATTTCTCTGACAACATCATATGATGCCCCCGTGCAGCCCAACTAAGTTTCGAGACCATAGTCAGGCTCTGGGTAATAGAAACACCAGTGTTGCTCTTCTATATGATGTTGCGCTTCCCGGTAAGCGGCTGTATCTGTTATTGTTTTTGTTATATTTTTAGCCAACTCTATGACTCCTCGTATCGCGTGCTCATGTATGATTAAGAAAGCCCGCATGCCCCACTTTGTGGTTTGGTGTGAATTATAATTTATTGGCCTGACTCCTGCTGACTCAGGGACTCAACATGGACTGTTATTTTTTTGTTCCTTGTTCTCTTTACATATTCACATCCTGCAGAGTTGATCATCTCCACAATTGGATCGCTTTCTCTTTCAGCTTTTTTTTCTGGTACTTGATTGTCAGTGACTACATAAAAAATTCATAAGTGCGAAGTTCCTGCCGGGCACCGCCGCGGTCCCACCCCCCAAGTAAGTCCTCAGAACGACAGAGTAAAAATCAAGAGATGCTTAACGTCTCGAAATGGGGCTCCTGACCACGTGGGCTGTGGGATGTGAGTTAGGGGCATCGGATACTTGACGGTTTGAGACTGTACACGCCAGAATGGATGCGCAGCAGGCGAAGCAACGAACAAAGCTTGATTAAATGCTAAAGACAGGAAAAGAGTCAAAATGGGGTCATCAACAAGCCAGGCAAGAACTGGATGCTGGTCTTGAACCTGCTACGAGAATTAGTTGCGGAAGACTTAGCCTTACACAGATGAGATAGCCCGCAGGTTATGTACAGCAAGTTTATGCGTTGGAGTAGGAATACGCGTTGAGGTGCAGAAGCATCGGCATTTTCCCGGACTTGAAGCGCGGCCAATAGTCCAAAACCGAAGAATATGGGAAGCCAGAGGGAATGCATTCGAAGGAAAGGTACCAGAAGCGCGGCTGCTGAGCGAGACATGGGTTCGGACTGGAGAGAGGACGATGGAAGTGAGGAGCAAGGCAGTCTTGGAATATACACCACTGCGCGAGGGGACACCCGGTCCTCCAGAGACGCTCCGCCGCCTAGACCTCAGATGCGGCGCCGGTACGTGGAACCATTTCTGGCCGGGAATTCACTCGGATGTTATCAACCCTGGTCCTCTATTTCCCATACAGATCCTATCCCGCGCGAGATTCGTGCCGACACGTCATTGAAAGTGTGGTTGACCTCGCTGAGTCTGGCTATGAATTCATATATATATATCGGGTGAGTATTCCTTGTTATGTCCACCCCTGTCTTGACGCGTTGCTTCCGGTGAACCCAAGGGACTTCGCCGGCTTCTTGCAACACAACCCACGACTTCGAGCACTCCAGACCATCTCGCTCTTGAATAACCTAAAATTCCCGGTGTCATTGGAATCCATCACTATACGTGTCTCGGTGACAGAACCGGTCTCGGCGCCCGCCTCGTGGGAGGACGACTCCCTGATTTACCCGAATACAAATCATCTACTTTGGAGCTCGTGACACTCTGGAAGAAACAAGCATCTCCGCTCACATTTTGACTAGATACCAGCGCATATCCTCGAAAAGCTGCCTTTCTATGCGGCTCGTGTGATAGTAACTGAGGATGTGGTTGTCGACAGGTACCGAGCGATATAGCAGGGCCGTTTCTTATTTACCATCGCACAGTTGCCTCTCTGTATCACATGTTCCGGCCTTGGCTCCCTTTTATCCTACCATTCAGTGATGATGGTGCTGCCGTACTTCCCGCGCTCGTCGCAAATATTGTACATTACTTCCTTCTTTGATTGGTTTACAAAACACTGGAGCATATGGCTGAGACGACTGTGATCAAGCCATGGTCTCGCGAGAGAACAAGCACATGTAATCATCGTCCTTGTTCCTATTTCTTAGACCTGAGAATCTTGCTGATTCGAGTTGCTGGTGAGTGGAATCGATATCTTGCCTGTCGATGCGGAGCGTTGTGATGTTGAGGACTGTGACCATCCAAGACCAACTCGGGCATGGATCAGAAGGTTCGAAATGCCGATGACGACGGGGAGGGTGTCTGAGGCAATGAGCCCTGCATACGAGCCGGCGAAATCCGCAATGGCAACGAAGGTGAGCCAAAACCTCGTAAATGGTCAGCTCCTATGTTCTCTCACGTTCCGTTGCACATACGTCTGCAGAGCGGCACTTTCGACCAAGATTGCAAGAAGAGTCTTGCATGCTTGATCAGTTTCAATTAACTTTTGTGAGTTGAAGAATACTACCATCAAGGGAGATTCCAAGACTGTTCTGGTCCTCGTCCTCACGATGCGGAACGCAATTAAACCTAGAATAAGCGCCAAATGAGCCAGAACCGGACGAGGATAGAGCCGTAAGATAATACCGGTGCCGTAAATGGTGGTGCTATGAGAGGAGATCAATCGCGATCTGCGGCGGATTATATTGTTCTTGAGAAACCTACAGAAAGGAGAGACCAAAGCTGGCTCCCACCCAAAATGTTGGCTGAGTGTAGGTCGTAGCCCCGCCAAGTTGTGGCTCCCACATGCTGACTACGTAAAGGGTCCCAAGAACTACACAACCAGTAAACCCATTGGTGGATTCAGAATGGGGCTTTACTCACCAAACACTGCAATCAAGTTGCCGATCGGGAGTATCACGATGTAGCGATTCCTTCCCCAAAATATCCACAAGCGATAAATCTGAGAACTTCAGCAGATATTTAACATGATTCTTTGTAGGACTGACCACGAACGAGTCCCCCATTAGAATCGAGATGAGAAGTAAAGTTTGCTTCATGATCTCGGTCCAGTGCGTAGCATCTAGGTAGAAGGTAGTTTCGGCGGCCTCATTGTCGAGAGACGTGAATGCGAAGAAAGCTTGATATATAACAATGACCCAATGCTTGCGTGCTGTCAACAGAGCGAAAGTGAACTGAGAGCAACAACTACTCACAACCGTGATGACTAGGGAGAGACCAGCAGCTCCAAGGAACATCAGGGAGGTAAAATTGCGCCTGGTTGTTCGGCTATCCCCGCGTGCCGCCAGGAAGTAAACATTTGAGATGAAAAGGAGCAAAAAGGTTCCATAAAGGCAGCTCTCCAGAACGATCCCCGCAAGATTGGCCGGAAGGATGCCAATGTCCCGCATTGTGAAAAAAAGGGTGCATGAGGATGGCAACACGGACGTCTTATCTAGAGGCTCGTGTATGATGATCATGGAAGAATCCGGGTTCTGATTCGTCACACTGAGAAAAAGTTCCGAAATAGTATCTCAATCGATGGGCGGCTCAAGTTCTTGATGATTTATCTATCGCCGGACATGTCGAGACAGGAGAAAAGGAATGAATGTCCATGGCTAGTCTCTTATAAACAGATATTACAACAAATCTTACTCGTACCTCGTATGTTGTAGTCCGTGGCACCGATCCAGTTTAGACGGTGGTTGCTACAAATCTGCGTTCGGAAGGAAGCATAAATAGTTAAATCAATTCAGCATGACATGGGAGTGAAGATGATCAGGATACCTATGTCACTGCAAACACCGCCCGGTGTCATGCTCTAATCAATACAGTTATACGTTCTCATGGACAGGAACAATCCGGTGGTAGGTAGGTAGGTAGCATTACATGCGCCGAGCGCGTTGGATGGCAAGGCATTAGGAGATGTGTATTGGCGCCGATCCAGGATGTACAGCTGTGAATCCGCACAAGTGATTCTCGGAACGCGCTTGATCCAACGGGTGCTGCGTCCGTTTGCCCCACCGCGGATGTCGACATCGCTCCGAGTCGTACAGGAGCCTCGGTTCCTGTCCCAGTGCACCCAGATCGGCGCGTTGCACGCATTGTTCTTGCCGTACCGATCGCGTCGTGCAGTCTCTTCCTCCCCGGGATCGGCGTCCGTGTACAACCACGACCACCATCCGTCGTCATATGGGTAAGCCACGGCTTCCGCTAGGTGGTGTATCTTCCGGCGACGTTTGAGCTGCGTTTGCCAGTAGCCCCACCACATCTTGGCTGGGTGATATATCAGCACCTTGTAATCAGAGATGTGCACTGATGTATCAAAACCTCTGCCTCAGAGATCCGGCTGAGATATCATCTTAGAGGTCTTCCCGTTTAGGTTTACCGGGGTCAGAGCATCACTAGGCATCACCAGGCATCGCTTGGGAGAGCACGGTTGCAGAAAGATCAAAAGGCGGGCTGACATAACTGCATGATCTTGATGGTACGATGAGCTCGAGCCATCAACGACGAGCAGGGCATTTTCAATTTGACGCCGACCGCAGGGAAAATTGGTGACTGAGCAGCTGTTATATTTATGACCCCATTGCAGAACATTAAATGGAGGGTCTAGGCTTCAGCCGCCGTCATTTAAACTTTTAATGGGATATTGTGAAATACACATGTGCATACCTTTCCGCTGTTTCCCCTTCACATCATTCAGGCTTGGCGTGCGCCAGAGATGCATTCGCATCCCGCCAGCATCGCATTGCCCCTCTACCCCCCTCGCCGCAGCCCATCCCCGGGCCGCGCGCGCTGCGGCATCCACCATACGGCTCGCAGATCGATTCTGCGCACTCATTCGCAGTGCAGCTCTGCGCTGACACCCGGCCCGAGTCTCAGGAAGTGCATTTACGAGTCTCTTGTTGGCCATGTGCTTTCGTTCCCCGGGCCCGCAGCAATCCTCCGCTTCTCCCAACCCGACCCAGTTCTCGCGCTCTCATTCCCCATGCCCAGGACACTGTTCCGCTCCTTCTGACTCGAGCGCCAGCGCTGCTGTATCAAGGGCGTTCGCTGTGCGCGCTCCGCGCGCACGCTGCAGGCGTTTACGCAACTGGTCGACTCCGCGCCCTCGCTCCTCGCGCGCGCGGCAATCCTCCGCCTGCCGACCCAGGCATCAGCACTGCTGCAGCTAGGATGTTCCCCGTGCGCGTCGGGCGCTGCGGCTACTCGCGTGCGGCTCATCGGCCCCTGCGCTCTCATTCCCCGGGCGCGGTGTGCCCCCACGCCCCGACCGTACCCGCACTCAAGCCGCTCGGGCCGTATGATGAGCACCTTCCTCTCCACGGACTCGCCGCGTCGCTGTCCGCGTACACTTCGTAGGGCTCGAGGAACATATGCATTTGACTCACTTTTGCATTCAGAGGACTTACGGACGACCTCTTGGTTTTCAATCAAGATTTGTATCATTCTAGATTGAACACATGTGTAAAATACGACTATAATTGATGCCCGCCCTTTAGAACGGGGGACTCCGGGGGGAGGGAACCTGTGAGTGCATTGAATAACCAGAATCAAGAGTAGCACATCTAATCATCCACAGAATCAAGCAGATATGTTGCAAAACCTTCTAATATATCTTGAGAGGAGGAAGGGTGCATTTATTGGCGAATATGACGACTAGGGCCCCGGCGAAAGCTGGATGTAGTGTTGCCAAAGAAGACGCTAGCGGGCAGCCCTGCAGGGCGGGGGAATGAAAGAAACTTAGAGCAGCAAAATGCAGTGTTTAGCTGTCAGGAAGGTATGCCTGCGTTCCTGGGGGGCTGGATGGGACGAGAAGTGAGATGCAGTGAGAGTACATGAGAGAGCGATGTCGCGATTTCATTTTGATCGAAAGCAAACATATAGCAATAGCCCGATCGGGCGGTTGAAGAAATACAATTTCGTTTCCTGTGGGGGGGAGTGTTCTATTTTCACTAGCTAACTTGAGGTAAATCTTATAACCCGGAACAAAACTCATCCATGCGCTCAGAGTATTATTCTGAGGGGGTCAAATCTTAGCAACAATCTGAAACCACCCGTATTCACCATCTGAAGCTCATTTCTTGAGGTATTCCAGTCTTTAAAATCATGATAAGACTTACTGAAGTCGAATACATCGAAACCATTAGGCTTGAAGCACTCGGAAGCAAGATTTCCCGTTTCGGCAATGTAACAAAACAAGTTTTCTTTACTGTAGGGTGGGCATCTCATTCTCTCAATAGCTGATGATACTGCAAGTCTTACAATTACAACCTGCATTTAACCCTCTACTCAGAATTTCACTCTGTGGAGGTCAATTATTAGCATCTTGTATGAAACTGCACGTATTGCACCATCTGAAGCTCCGCCCTGGAGGTATTTCAGCGCGAAACATGATTTCTCAGCCAACTGACCTCGAATATGTTGAAAGTTCCGCGATTCCTGAACCCCTGGTCCCGATTTCTCGTTTTGACTGGTTCAGAGCATTGAACGGTGTATCTGAATCTAGACAAGTCTCAGGCCCAACTATTGTATCATATGACATTCTATGAGTATATATGAAATCTTACACCCATAAATCAGATTCCTACACAACCTCAGAAGGTATGCTTTTGAGAGGTCAAAATTTCGCAATCTGTACTAAAACTGCCCATATTAGATCATTCAAGCATTGTTGTGCGAATATTTCAACGTAGAACACGATAGTTTAATTAGCGGAACTCGACTATCCAAAATGATTCCAGATTGAAAACTTTTTTTTTCAGAGTGCAGGTTTCGGCCATCGAGGGACAAGGGGAAGGGAAGGGAATGACGTTGGAATGGTGCAGTGCTACAAACAGTTAAAAGTTCCACTTTCAACAGATGGTAAGAATAAGGAAAGATATTTTGCAAGCCCATGGAAGGTTGGTGGATGATTCATCAGCAATATCAGACCCAGCACGTGAGCACAAGGAGCAGGTCGCATCGACGGGGAAATTAAGCGCTGACGAGCGCTTAATCCGCTAAAGTGAAACGGGCCAGTTTATCTGTCAACGTGAGGAAATGAGGATTGGATAATGAAAAAAAAAATCAGTTTGGATGTGTTTGAGGCATACAATAATTACTCTGTTAGTTACCGCGCCTGATAACCGTAGGGTCACCTTATTATGTAAGCTTTCCCGATTAGGAAGGTCCAATTAGCCGAAACGACGCGACTTGGACGCGCCGCCCGCGATGGGAGGCCATCTGGCAAAAAAATTAGAGATATACCACCTATAAGGTTGCAAGTGCCCTCGGGGGATATTTTGTTTCCAGCTCAGCGCTCGGAAATCACCAATGGTCACTGAACCTGGTTGATTCGACGGGTGGATGGTTTGACTGACTCTGAAACCTTTGATAAATCACTCAGAAACATATTAAAAATCTTTCATAGATATGAGACACAATTTGGGCAAGAAAATCGAAGAGGAAGGCTCAAACGCGTCCAGAACGCGTCCCAAAAATCAGTTGTTTGTGCAAGCATCGCCATCATTACATAATAAGTCGACCCTACGGTAATCAGACCGCGGTAACTAACAGACTTCAGAACGAGGAACGAGCGAGGGAGTCTGTCAAGAGAGACTATACAATAATGTGGAAGTTCAAGTAAAGTACCAATTACAGGAAGGGGGTGAGCAATATAGGTCAGTATGAGGATTCCGTGGATGCGTGGCAAATAGGATGCCCACGAAGCCAAGAAAGAAATTAAAGAAGTTTGAGAGATCTACCTCAGTAATGGCTGGCATTCCAGAGGTATTGGGGCTCGCAGAGCGGAGAAAAGGGCGGGGTAAGCGGCGGGGCAAGCAGCAGCATTAAAACTGTTGGCACGCAAGGTGTAGAGGGCCTGCAGGCGCAGATTCTCGTCCCAATGATAGGGCGGCATGGTCCGAAACTCGCCCTGATCCCACGCCGAAGCTGATGGCGCAGGAGGCCCGTCAACGGCTGCGGACGTGAGGCATCAAAACCGCTGGCATCAAAACCGCTAGTGCATAGTGAGTAGAGGGTGTGCAAACAAAATTTCTGGATCCAGCGAAAGGAACACATAGGCTGGAGCAGGTACCGAGATCCCGCCGGTATTCCGTGGCACAAGAACAACGCAAACGGCGGGCTAAGCGGGACACCAAAACCACTGGCATGTAGTGAGCAGACAGAGCGCGCTGGTAATTTTTAGGTCGTAGGCTAGGGGCAGATTACCCTGAGCGCGCGCGGATGTCTCGCCGATATTGTATGGTACAGGAGCAGTACGAATGGCGGGGAAAGTGGGGGAGCCAAAATTGCCAGTGCGCGACGAGAACACACTGTGTGAACACAATTAAGAGCTCAAATGGTAGGTATAGATCGTCCCGACAACACGCAAATGACCCGCCGAGGTTAGGACGTGCAAAAGAAGAGCAAGCGGTCGCAGAAAAGGAGGGATCGAAATTGTTGGTGCACGGTAAGTTAATGGCCGATTAACATGATTGTGTGCTTAACTTGGGCGGGTAGGGGGGTACGATTGCACACCGATACTCCACGGAACTGAGGCGAGCCGCACTGGTCAAAACAACAGGGGAAGCGGGGGCACCAAACCCGCTGGTGGGGGCTGAAAAATGGCAAATGGGAAGGATTTTCAAGGCTCAGGTTGAGTCCGAGCTTTCGCCAGCATCCCGCCATCACGAGGAGGCGCAGGAGCGGCGCAAATCCCGAGCAGAGGAGGAGCACGAAAACCGTCCGCGCACGATGACGATACGGCCTATGGACTAAATTTCAGGCTAGGCGAAGAGGGGGGGATGTACCGAATCGATTCCTCCCACCCCGCCAGGGCTGCGGAGCAAGGGCGGCCCCAGCGGCGGAGCGGGAGGAATAACTGCAATGGGAAGACCGGGCCGAACAGAAGCCCAGGCTCCACGAGAAGCAACCAGACATACGGAGTATGGATAAGGATGTCGAAGTATGAGTATGGAGGCAAGGGGAGGCCCGCGGCGGCGGGAACGAGCCCAGTAAGGCCCAGGATGTAGGATGTGGAAGAGGCTGAAGCACAATATGTGCACACAAGCCGCCAGGATCACCACCATCTGCCAAGCACTCGCTAACGGACGCTGCGGAAGTGCAGCCGCGCTGAGATCTCATCATTTGAACCACATATGGGTTGGCCTCTAAGCTGATACATCAGACGCATCTCTGAGTGAGAGGTTTTGATATATCAGTGCACATCTCTCATCTGGCACAACACCCTGATATATCATATCTACACTATCCGCTGGGGTGAGCCCAGGGGATCGGAGAAAAGGACAGTAAGTCGGAAGTACGGTGCAGTATATTCACGACAACCGTTGATGATTGAAGACTGGAGTGAAACACGGAGCAGGGATAGATGTCAAGTAGTTCAAAAGACGCACATGAAGCCGAAGATTAATGGACGCCGCCCCAGAAGGATCTCGACAGTCAGCCTCAGTTCCTTGGCATAGTGGCTAGGATGAGGTTTCGGAGATTCGGCATTCTGAAAATTGAGAATGAGTGCGGAGACTGAAGCGCGGGCATCAAGGCAAATGGACCGGGAATCGCGTCTCGACACCCTCATCCTAGGCGAGCGCCAGCACAGCGCGGGGCACTCCATACCTGCGAACGAGCTGACCGCTATTCTGCCATCTAGGGTCTAAATCCTCCGAATCTTGCCCTAATACATACAGCGGCTCAATCCTGTGTACTACTATCTCAGTGCCTTCGGCGACGGCGACAACGGGGTAAGTGGTACATACTATATTTTAGCGCGATTTGTTAGATCGGTCACCAGTCTAGCGATTTGTGACTAAAAGCAGCGCGACCATACACCCAGGATGGAGGAACGCAGCGAGCTCAAAAGTCTGGCGCTCGAGTCAAGTTCGAGTTCTGCTGGCAGCATCCAAGGACCAGGCGTGATAGTGGAACAAAAATAGAACAATAGAAGGAGGCGCGAAACACCAGGCGATATCTGTATAATTCGTTCCAATTAAAATGTCTTGTGGGAAGCGTTTGTTTGTCCTCGTTAACCCTCGAAGCTATTGTCCTTGAATGATGAATCATCACACTTTCAAGTTTTCTTTTCTTTCAATTTGGCAACTTTCCCAAGTCGCAGTCTCTCAGTACAAGGGAGTTGGTGCGTATCACGACAAGTAGAAGGAGAGCAAGGAGAATGCAGCAAATGATACGTATCGACCTCGAAAAAAAAACCCCCAAGGTCGCAGACGCCGAAGTGAGGGTGCGAAGAGTGCCACTGTTTCCGGGCGTCGCATCGCGACCTGAATCCCCGCCGTGCACGAGCTCTGTCGCCGCACAGTTGCCGACACCCATACACACCCGCGCTCGAGTCACATCATCTCTACTTCTCGGCACTCCAGTCCCTCGGGAATCCGGCGGGGATGAGCGGCGGCGGAGGGGTGTTAAGCGGAAGAGCGGCGGAGAGGGCTCGTCTTGGTCGTGATTGTGGGTGTCGTGCCCACGCTGGCCGCCAAGCCAGTCGCGAGCAGGGTTTTGCATATCGTAGGCATGCACGCCGGCGCCGCAATCGCAGTGGGATGCGCGGGAGGACAGCGCAGGTCGTGGGCACAGGGAAGGGTCGCTGAGGGACTATGTTTCTCGGCCGAAGCGGGGAGAGGAGTGGAGGGACAATGCCAATGCGCGTCCTCACCGTGTGTCGCGTTCGTGGTCGTGCGCATGTACGCCGTGGTCCAAATCTGTCGTGCACGGCGTGACTAGATCCTGGTCGCGCGCGTCGTGGCCTGCTCTAGGTCGAGGGCGGACGGAGTGGAAGCACCCAGCCCCCATTCGCCCGATGGTGTACCGACACCGGCACCGACACCGACAGCAGGAGGTACGGGGGTACGCAGCGAGCAAGACGTCTGGGAAGGCGTCAGCGAGGAGGAAGGATACGCGGAGGGCGGACATGCATACGAGGTCCGCACATCGCCTCCTCCGCTCCTTCATCATCGACACCCTCCCACGAGATCCAGCGCGCTGCCCTCCTGGCGTACCACACGCGAGGTTCTCCGCGCTACGGAGACGCGCGCCTGATGTATGCAGTACACATGATCCCGTTATGTCGTACCGCCTCCGCACGAGTCTGGGCAGGCCGTCAGCGGTGAGGCCGCGAAGAGGACAGGGAAAACGTACCCTAGCTTTTCCTCCTCTCGTGATCTTGCTCCGCGGCTTCGACCCGATATCCCCGCTCGCCCATCCATACGAGCTCTTTTCTCCCATCCGCGCCCATCCACATGAGCTCTTTCTCGTCCCCCGCTCATTGCTCGCCCGGCTGACCGTCAATTCCCGTACGCGCCCTCGCCCTCCACCGGTACTCTCCGTCATCCGCGCCCACGTGCATCTCGTGCTGGCGCCATCCGTGCCCGGCGAAGTCCCGGGCACGCAAACGCACCCAGAATGCGGGACGCAGGACGCAGAACACAGGACGCACCGCGCACCGTGCGAGATGCGCACGTCGTGCTGCACGAGATGCGCCCGCCCGCGCTGTGCGACATGCGGACCCAGACGCAGGGAGCACGCCCAACCAGCGCGAAAACCGTCTGCAGACGCGGGGGCAGCGTCGGCTTTGCGCTGCAGAAGCAGATGGCCGTCGGCTGGTGAGGGGGGGCGCACGTACCCGCTATGAATCCAGTCGCTGCTGCGCGGGTATGCATCTTCGTCGTCGTCCTAAGCAGCGCCGCCCTCGTCTCGCCGACCTCCTCCTGCGCCCACACCCGGCGCCGGCCACCCAAGTCGCCATGGCACCGCGTCCCGCGACACGCACGACTATCCTCCCCTCCGCCCACCGACTCCTTCCCCTCTCCACTGACAGCCCCTTCCCTCCCGCGAGAAGCGCCCCCCACCCGCCAACGCCGTGGCAGCGGGGAGGGAAGAGGCAAGCCACGTCAAAGCACGTCTTGGTCGTGGTCCTGCGCGTCCTCGTGAGTGCGCAGAGCCCACAGGATTCCGGGACGAGGTTATCGCCAAGCACCGTGGATCCGAGACGCGATGCACGCAGTGTCCGTGTTCGCAAAGGACGCAGTGCCCGTGCCCGTGCTCGCAAAAACGCAGCAGGTAGCGCGGCGTCCATATCTGGTGTGTTCGCAAAGAATATCTCGCGTGATCGCCAAGACCGCGGCAGGTGCAGCGTCTAGTGGAGGTCGACGGGTGCAAGGTCCAGTGGAGGTCGACGGGAGGCGCTTTGCACTAATGACGCGGGGGGTAGAAGTGGTGCCCGGCAGAATGGCGTCCGGGACGCCGAGCTGGTGGATGAATCGCGCGGTATTCCTGGCGCTACACTAGGAAAGGAGCGAGGATGGCGCCGAGAATGACGCCATACGTGATTTGGCTCTGGAGGAATCTGCTCCGGAGCTGTTAGCGAGGAATGAGAGGGTGGAGGAAGGGGACGTACATGATGATATGCACAGATTTGATGATGATAAGCGGGCCTCCTCAACGCAGCGGGTGGAGGTCAAGCCCGGCGCGATGCTAGGTGGCATGTCCGTGTACTCGTACGAGATTGGCGCTGGGCGGGGCTGGGAGGGGTAAGCAAGCGGCAAGGGGAGGGCGGGGACGAAAGGGACGTACGATGAGGAGGGTGGACGCAAGTAAGGACTAGAGTACCCGGCGTATCGGGTCTGTGTCCAGCGTTCTTCGGCCCTCGTCGTGCTTCGTCGTCCCAGGAGGGAGGAGCGTCGGAGGACGAATTGCGGCGGTCGAGTCTGAGTAGGAAGCTGTGCGCGTCGAAGCCGTCGTGGCAGCGCTGGCCGTGGTAAGGGACGTGCTCCTGGTCGTGCCCTCGTCGTACTCCTCGTGGTCGCAGGCGCATGAGAACACAGAGATTACGCGCCGGTGGTGCTTCGTAATTGTGGGAGGTAGGAAGATTCGCGTGGAAGGTGGGAAGCATAAGCGGGTCCTCCGAGTCGTCGTCGTGATAAGACCGCAGCGCGCTGGTCGCAGTCGTCCCCTGGTCGTGCGTCGCGATTTCCAAGAAGAGGTTAGGGTTGACACACGTGGAGCGGCGACCGGTCCGTACTTCCGCACTTCCCTTTTGCGTCTTGCTTGCGTCGCCTTCCTGGAAATCCGCAGGCACAAGTGCTTCCAAATCTCCCGTACGCTGCTCCCAACCACTGTCAGACGATTCCTACTGCTCCTGCGGCATGGTCCGTTCTTTGCGACCCACGCTCATCCGAGTCCTCGTTCCATTCGAGCGCGTCTTAGGTATTTCGCTCTATCCTGACCAATTCAGGGATTGAAATAAGACCCAGTGGCGGGTGGAACGCACCTACATCATATAGGGACTCCCTCTGAACACTATAAATACAGGCTCCGCTCGTCCGATTCGACCATGTACAAGTTGTTCCAGCTTCCTTTTTCTTTTCGACACCATTTACGCGGGAGTTACTGCATTCAAATGCATATATATTTCTGGTCCCAGGTTCCAGAAAGAAGACCCGGTAACGGATGGTCCGCACCTGCATTCCATTGGTAAACCCTCAAAAAACCAATTTCTGCAGGAAGCGCTCGTTCGACTCATGCACGGGTCAACAATTCCATCTATTTTATATCTCGCGGCAAATTTCCCCTCCCGATCGGCGGTTAGCTCACCTGGCATACAGCTATGTATCTGTGTATCTTCCTCCCTGTGAACTTAGCGCCCGGATGGGTGACAGGGAAACCTTGAGGTACGCCTCAATGAATCTTTGCATTGCATATCGACTTCGGTTTGAATTTTCTGGGCGTTTATTCAGGTTCTCGATACAAAATAAAGGCCCGGTGGCGGATGGTTCCGCATTTGCAACAGATTCACTACGCTCAAAGGATTCTGCATCAATGCGACCCTCTCTCAGACGCAGAGGAAGTAAATCCGGGAAGCCGTGGATGGTAGCTTATCTCCGAGCCTTGACTGTCGTCAGGATTTTTTTGGGTCGTTGTGATTTTCTTGGTTGGTGATCACTCACTTCAAATTCCATGATCTACCCAAGTACGCAGGTGTTGAAACAAGGCCTGGTACTTAGCGGATGGTTGCGCGCCTACATTCAAGGACCTACTAGTGCCGCCCCGTTTAGAGGGTCAAAACGTTGGCTATGTCCATGGTGGCTATGTGCATCCGTTTTGACCCTCTAAACGGAGCGGCAAACTAGTAGGTCAAGCCCAAGCTATACACAACCCACGCCCAAGCCCGGTATTTATGTAGTAGCTACATTCAACTCTCGGTGTCGGGCTAGTTCAGCTAATAACACAGCTGATCAATTGAGTACAAGAAGAATCTAGAGCCTTCAGTTGAATTCATAAAGGGAAGCCCGCTCAGGCATAATGTATTCTACTCAAACCCGTCCCAACCACATGTGGAAATTGAACAGTCGCAATTCGTTTATTCAATTTTGTGCGCCCAATTTTCGCTATCTGGGATAGATTCATGCAACTAATAACGTTGTGCGAGTCGCGACTGCTGGATCCAAGTGTGTGTGGAGAAATCAAAGTCACTCTATCCAAGCCGAACACCTCATCTGAAAAGGCGCAATAAAAATGTCAAAATACTGCCGAGTCTTACCCAAGCCGGGCATGCCCGAGCCAAGCCAGTTTAATAACGCTGAATGAATTAATTTCCAGCTCGAAAGTAGGACCTAGGTCGATCATATTCGTGGTTGAACCCAAGCCCAAGCCTGTGTCTACAAGCCCAAGCCCGCACCACAAGCCTTTTGTGCAGGGCCAAGCCGTTTAGCCAAGCCAGTTTAACACAGTTGTTTAATACGACACTGGTTGAATTACTCCTTCGTGTGCCCTGTGCTTATCCTGGATAATTAGAGATATCTTCCGGTGCTCGTGGTGTCTTTGAGGCGTCTATATATTGCCCAAGATGTCGAAGAACCAGGTAGAACGGCTTGCAGCACGTGACCCAAGCCGTTGTGCTCAAGCCCAAGCCCGATGCATGCCGGGATTCAAATCATCAGATAACACATTCTGCCCGTGAATAGGGCTTGGGTATTGCCATCGAGCCCATGAGTGCATTAGGTTGACTTTATTTTCGGTTTTTACTTTATTTTCATGTTCTACAGACTCATCGGCAGTGTCCCGCGTGTGATTTCCAGTCAAACAAAAGTTTGGAAGGTATCAGGCTTAAGATTGAGTAAACAGCTAAAAATTCGTGCAACTCTGTTTGACCACGGAATAATGAATAATGTTCAGCACAATCCGAGTGCGGTTGGGTCCAGCCATCATGGCCACTCTGTAGGACAGTACCGTTGGTTCCAGAGACTCGCTTCGAAGTCGAAGTTGGTATAGTATGATGGTTTTGAACCATTTCAACGACTTAGAGTAATATGCCGTAACAAGAGAAGGGGAATAGCGGCCGGGGAATTTCATTAGTGAGACCAGTGCTTGCATAGAAAGATGTATAAATATAATAAGGGTGTACTAAGTGGAACAAGCCCGTAGTTTTCGGGTGAATAGACAATGTTCGCCTAGTCGTCTTCGGCGGTGACGACGTATCATTACATTAGTGAGGAAAATATTGTAAAAAACTCGCAAGCCCAAGGTGTACTTACTGTACCCCGTGGATTCACTCAGGTTGAGAAAATAGTCCGCGGGGGATTAGAAACACGCGCAAGCCCGTTTCTCGGCTAACCGAGCAAACGGGCTTACCAAACCATCAAACGGGCTTGGGCTTGGCTCTACACCGAAATCCAAGCCCAAGCCCGAACAAGCCCGTTGCGCGGGCGCAAGCCCGTTTTGCAAGCCGAAAACGTCACTCTCTTGAATGAACTAAAAATCTCATTCACATCCTTTGGTTGGGCATCATTTATTCCAACTGAGATTACGGAACAAAAACACCCAAATGACTAACTTCTAGATAGTAAGACTAACCCGCGTCCGCACTCCCTATAACTTTTGGTGCCCTCACATTCCTCCACTCCGTGGCCAACGATCCAACGACAGACAGAGCCGCCACCGCCAAACAAACATAGATTGCTGCGACGATCGCATCGTTGTACACCTTGAGAACCTCGGGCAGTAATGCTGGGTCGACTGCAGAGTGCAGGCTGGTCGCACCGCTGTTAAGGACGATGCTGGGGTCGATGTTGGGCACGCGGCGTATGAGGCCGGCGAGGAGACGGCTGCGGAAGATGTTTTGGGCGACCGAGACAAAGACAGAACCGCCTGCAGTGGTGAAATGGAGAGTTAGAACCAGCATCAGACTCACTGAAAGGTGAAGAAAGAAAGGGATGACGCACCGAGTGTTTGCATAAAAAGGACAAGCGACGTCCCGATCGGCACGTCCGCCGGCTTAAGCACCGCCTGCGCCACCATCAGGGGCTGCTGGATCCCCGCCCCGACGCCAATACCATAAATAATTTGATACCCAATCCAGTGCCCCGCGCCAGTGTCCACGCCGAGTGTGGAGAGCAGCCCGGCACCGACGGCGACGAGGATCGAAGCGAGGATCATAAACGGGGTGTAATACCCAATCGCGGTGATTAGTGCGCCTGCAGCAAGCGTGGCGAGGACGACGGAGAGGACCATCGGGAGATTGTCGATTCCGGATTCGACGGGGGACGCGCCCTTGATGGCTTGGAAGTATATGGGCAGCTGGGGAGGGGCGCACGGTCATTAGCGTGCCAGTGACAGGAGGGAAGGCAAAGGGAGTGAAGAAGGAAGGAAGGCCCACCAGATACACAAGAGCGAGGAACGAACCACTGAGGCAGAGAGCGAACCACGCAGCGGCTTTGATACCGGGTTGGTTGAAGACACGCGGCGGGACAGTCGCGTCATCCTGCTTCCAAGCTTGGATAGCCACAAATGCCGCGATCAGGACGCCGAAGAGGATGAGGAGGGCGATGATGCGTCCATTGCTCCATGAATATTGAGACCCGCCCCACTGTAAAGATAAAAGCAGGCAGATGATAGCGGGGATGAATACGAGCTGTAGTAGATGACATCGTTAGTACTGCGAACAATTGGTCAAGGCTGAATCGCGCGCGCACCGTGCCCCATGGATCGAACTGCTCGATGCGCTTTACAAGCGGCATTGGCTGGACTTTCTGGGTGTGGCCTGGGGGTTCGAAGAACAATGCAATGACGATTATGGTCACGGCACCAATGGGGAGGTTGATCCAGAAGCAACTGAAGACTTTCTTTCAGGCGCGCTCCGACACCGAAAGTAAAGACTCACAATCTCCAAGAGGCCTTGCTTGTCAAAGCTCCTCCAATGAGCGGGCCTACTACACTGCCCGCCCAATATACAGCGGAGATGAGCCCCATATAAATGGAGCGCCGCTCAAGGGGGACCGCGTTGACACAAATGATGAGCGTGCCTGTTGTCAGCCCGGAGCCACCCAGGCCTGCGATAGCGCGGCCGATAATCAAGGCTGTAGAGGAGGGGGCAACTGCGCAAATAAGACTGCCTAGTTCGAAGACACAGATGGCGCCGATGTATACCTATCAAGCCAGTTAGTGAGCGAGGGAGAGGAGGAGACGACATGCGTGCCCATTTTAGGGAGAGGAAAGAGTAGAGGCGTCCGAACAATAGTTGGAATGAGGCTGTCGTGAGGAGGTATCTGGCGGCACTGTCGGTTTTGCGAACATCTAAGAAAGGGAAACTCACGCGCTACCGTACCTGTCAAATTGGAGTTCTTGAGCCAAAGTGAAACATAAGCGGCAAAAAGACGCACCACCCAATATCATCAAGGCTATGGAACTGGTCTGTGATTTTAGGCTGCTCAAGAGTTGAAAAAAAATCTGAGACGAAGAATAGGGGCATACAATCGCAACAGCAATGATAGTGTTGTCCTGAGTGCCGGGTCAATATTAAACCGCGGATACAAACAAGATGTGGTGCGTACCAGGGCACCGAGGAACATAGAGAGGCACAGAGCAAGGCTGATGAGGCCTAGTTTCGCGCCCGTTGGATATTTGATCACATTGTCTGCGGCCTTTTCGACAGACGAGGCAGGCGGAAGGGCTGATGAATCGTTGGTGGAATCCATGTGCGGAAGAACAAGGTTGGATGAGGAGAGGGGGCTGAGGTTGAAAGTTTTTGTAGGTTAATGTCGAGTCAATCCGGTTCCGTTACGGAGGTACCGAAATAGATTTCTGGCAATCATTGCATCGCCAAAGGATCTAAATTCGAATGTCGATACCTGAGTCCGCACTTCGCGGCGGAAGTTGTTGTCGGTGACTTCGAGTCACTCTTAGGTACCGAAATGAATTCTGGTAATCCCGAAAACGTCGACTCCAGGTTGAAACTTTGAAACCTGATAACCGAGTTACCTTGTCCCGCTCGTCCTCGAAGCGAACTGAGGGCAGAAAAGTTCTTGAGATGGTGATTTGACGAAGCAGTTTTTGCTTGGCGCTGGAGCGGATTATTCAATTGCGAGTCACTCTTCAGAAATATCGAAAGTGGTGCATTCTATGATGAAAGACCAAAGAATTAAGTCAACTCGATAGCGGTTGCCGGCCACACGCCTACCTTGCCCGTCAACGGGTCGGCCCCGGGTGGTGCGATGCTATTGGCAGTGCCTTGGGCAGTGCGCAAGCTTGGCGCTTTCAGGGATGATCAGGGCCTATGCATCGTTCGAAGTACGGAAGTGGGAGTCCAGCTCTCTTGAAGCAACGAAATAAAGTGCCATCCATTGGTGGGTCATGGTTAGTACTCAAGATCAAGTGAAGCAACGATGTTTGTCCAGACTCGGCAATCAAAGCGGGACATTGAACTCGTTTATCAGGTTTCAACCTGGAGCCGACGTTTTCGGGATTACCAGAATTCATTTCGGTACCTAAGAGTGACTCGAAGTCACCGACAACAACTTCCGCCGCAAAGTGTGGACTCAGGTATCGACATTCGAATTTAGATCCTTTGGCGATGCAATGATTACCAGAAATCTATTTCGGTACCTCCGTGACGGAACCGGAGAAGAGAACAGTATAGAGATAGACAGCTACGCTGTGGTAGGGCAGGTTGGACTGCTCGTCGCCCTTCCCTCATTCTATATTTACTTACCTACTTTTCGATACATCGGACTTCGGTCCGCATATTTGTTCTGCAGGGACAAATCTGAAAATAGATAGCTTTTACCCTCGAACGACGACATCGCGTTTTCCACACTTTGCTTGTTCGTGCTTGTACGTGCTTGTACGTGCACGTACGAGGTCCAAAAGCTCGCAAGCTCACAAGACTACAAGCCAGGTCCAAAATCCCACAAGACATCCAAAAAAAAAAAATCCTGACCTATCCCATTGGATTATAGGCATCATTTCTGCAATATAATTTTTTCAAAACAAGGTAAAAAGGTCGCAAGGTCACAAGTTTTTTGTCATCTTGCTGATGGACCATCGACGCGACCAGTGACCCGAGCGCTCCACCGTGAGCACGTCACCAGTGAACCCCTTCTATCTGAGCCCTACCTTTCTCCCTCCAACGAACCCTTTCGACCCGCACCCGTACTCCGAGCCTGCACGGCACTTTTCCAATTTTATACTCATTTTTCATTCTACGCGTCTACGACATTTTAGGACCAATTCACCTATTTCCTGCTTCACCTGTACACCCCACATCCCAGACTTCCGACCCACTTATCTGTCTACGAGACCCGAACTCAGTTCTGCGACAACACGGGGGATGACCAGATATCACAAGGAAAATAGTGGCGGTCACAATGAAAGACACCGCGTCGCGAGGAACAAGGCCTTTGTCCACAGAATCTGTAGCTGAGAAATCACCAGTCCACGAAGGCAGTCCCGGCAGAGAATCGATATATTGCGCGGCTTAGGGGAACGAGATAGTGTTGGGCACGGGTGCGGGTCAACCCGGCAGGTTTCCGGGTCGGGTCGGCCCGGGTACGGGTACGGGTTCCAATTTTAGTGGACCCGAAAACCCTCGGGTACACCGCGGGTCGGTTGTTATTCAATTTATTACAGGATTTAGGTCATTTTAAGGTAGTCGGACATGGCTACAGGCTCTCAGTGGTACTCCGAACCTGTTGTCAACCACTTGATGCATTTAAAACCTCACTTGGTGGTCATATTTTATGTTTTGAAAGCATTGAAGCTTCTCGGCACGCTGCGGCATGTGTGATCTGATCAATTCGGACAACCCTCGGACAACCCCGTGGACCCGCGGGTTCGGGTTCGGTTTCTCCGGGTGCGGGTCCGGGTTGACTGTTTTATACCCCAACCCGTACCCGTGCCCAACACTAGAACGAGAGTCGCACACAGACGTTCTTTGACTCGCCCCCATTAGCGTCGCTGGAGAAAAAATCAAATGTAAGGTAAGCTAGCGCGACAGAAAAGAATCAGCGCGTGGAACAAAACCTCGCCATATCAAAATGTGTACTGCGAAACTCAAGTCCGAAGTTAAGGATATTTATTGGAGCGACACTCCGTGAATTAAATGGAAAAACCGGAGTGAGCAGGACGACAGAGAGGACGGTGATTGGAACGCAGGGACGAATGGAGAGAAAGTTGCAGCAGGGAGGTCGTCGAGTCTAATGGGGAGGGTGCGGCAGGGTGAAAATAACCAGAAGTGCGGCAGAGAGACGATGGCGGAAAATCGCGATCAAATCCGTAGATTTCTGCCAAGAGCAGAGAAAGAACACCCCGGGACCCGTTAGACACTCGACACGAGACGGAAAGGGTCAGCCACGGATTGAGGAAGACTGAGTCCGAGGAGTGCTTGAATGACGGCAAACGGTTGTCAGAGACGTCGAAATCCAGCTCGGCAGAAGTCAGAAATTCGAAGCAGAATCCAGCTAAGTGTCAGACGGGAAGGCGTAGTTTCCTCCTCAAATCTTCACGAGGAGAATCCAGACTGAGAGCGGTGTCCTGATAGCATAGCAAGAAACTGGGAAGAACCATTTATAAGAATTAACACAGGTTAGATGTAGAGTAATAATTTGCACATACCACACCCTTCGAGTCACCCTATATGAGATGGTCCGTATCTATGCCACCATAACGAGTGAGCAGCTCAGCCAATTTCCAAAGGAAATTGAAAAAGGTACAGGAGAATATTGCCCGATTATTGACACGTCGGTATTTCGAGAGTGCTTGAAAGCGTGTCGCCACGCGTTCCTACCAGAACGTGGGAGATACTCACGTTGAATGCAGGAAAATTGCGAAGAAGATTAGCTGCGTGTGGGGGGGTTGCTGATTAGAATTATCCATGAATCCACTGCTGAACTCTTTGCGAATCTGACTCTATCACATGTATCTAGTGTGTGATGCGGTGTGACTGAAACCCATGGTGTTACGGGTACGGGTGCCACGGGTGTGGGTACGGTATGCCCTGTGGGAACAACCCGCGAACCCATGACCCATGACAGTAAACCCGCGGGTTATGTATATTTGTAGAATATAGTTGTTTTCATGCTTAACTGC
Organism: Mycena epipterygia; assembly: GCA_029281465.1. Classification (NCBI taxonomy): domain Eukaryota; kingdom Fungi; phylum Basidiomycota; class Agaricomycetes; order Agaricales; family Mycenaceae; genus Mycena; species Mycena epipterygia. The sequence continues at coordinate 295,478 of JARJCQ010000080.1, read as the reverse complement.
CATATCACTTGCTATACCTACCTGGAAGTAACATCTAAACTGTGAAGATACCATCCTTGACCAAGGTTTATGTTCACACATTCGTAGATACCCATCAGAATGATTTTATTGCAGTTTCAGAGAACTTCACAAAAAGTCAAGACTGAAGACCTTGATTAGGATTAAACACCTTGAGGAACATCAGAGGATACCAATAGAAGTCATAAGTCTCAAAGAAATGCTGAAATGGGCTCAGGCAAACAAGAACAACCAGAAATTACCGTATTAGGACACAGGCATCACCTGTGTCACACACTACATGTATCATGATCAAAATGTATCAAAACCTTACCTGACAGAAATCCACATCATTTGGATGTGTTTAGATGCCTGTAAACTGCAGTCATCCACAAAATGGCCCTCTAAACCAATGTCAGTGAATATACAATATTTTTACAACTTTCTTTCTATCATTAATTGCGCATAGATTACCTGAGTATTTCTATAGGTTTCATGTGAATCGGTGCAAAACTCACTGAGATCCTGGGAGTTCTTTGAAATTGTCCCCAAAATTTTTTTTTTGTTTGATCCGCGCCTTCAGTACTGCCAATTGCTTTAATTGCTATCTTTTGGCATATTTTCACTGTGACGGTATTTTAGTCATCGGAAGAGCGAGACGAGAGGGTGTCGTTCTGTTTGAATACTATTACATGCTGGGAACCTGGACACCTTAGGCGTTTTAGACTATTAACAGCTCCCTCGAGCCTTGTTTTGAGCATCCGAAGCAATTCGATTGTAGGCGTACATCCTATGAACAGTTTGAGCATATTTGGGGACCGCTTGATGAGAATTTGAGTGTGCTGGGAATTTATTTCGGGCGAACTCCCGAACAGGCAATATATGGGGAAGCCGGACACCCGCACAAATCCATTGTTGCTGTCTCGTTCGGTACCTTCGCGGTGTATAATATCGTTGAGGGAAGCTAAAAAATGGATTCTAGGTAGTAAAAGGGCATACAGGACCAAAGGAAATGGTTGGACTGGAGGCTTCCTATGTCAGATGCATGCAACAGGATCTATGCCGCAAAGTGAACGAGGGCCGCCTGGCAGAGAGAGAACATGGTTGCCCAGAATAAGTCGCAGGCGGCTTCATAAGAAGTAGTTGGACATACCTGGGCACACCGCTCCACTCCAAGACAAACGGTCGAGAACCCAGCATTTAGACATTGATGCCAGAGATATTAGGGTGGTTTAAGGCATGGACGACGGTGAGAGAGGTATAAAACAGATAAAATGACGAAATACCTTTGAAACTGAGGCTTTATACATCATAATGGCCCATGCAAAATTGTAGATTCGTAGCGCGAAAGGGCCGTTTGGTATACGCGCCGCGAGGGTGGGGTACTTGGAGGCAGATCTTGTTCGTTGATGAAGCATTAGATGGGGAAAATGAGTCTGTGGATTATCGTGGTGCATCGGAAACGAGCTCGAGACGGTGCGAGCAGAATGAGCCCAAGAACTCGTGGATTGACCAAGGATTAGTGGAGAAACAGGTAAGATGACCGCTCGGCGTTAAGAAACCGATATTTTCACCCTCCGGACGGTGATCAGACGAAGCACAGCTTTCGATCAACACATCATTCCGCCTCGAAATTTGACATGGATCAAACATGGATGGTCCTCAGGGGTTGCAGTCCCTCCCACAAGTCCAATGGCTCAACATTTAGTACTATTCATCGTTATATTTGGCAAGTGTCCAGCTTCCTAGTGTGTCCAGCTTCCTAGTAATATAGTACAAGATTTGAAAATGGTATGCTGGTTATTGGGCAAAAGCCGACTCTCGGCCTTTAGGTTGTTTGCCTAGCCGTTCTGACCCTCAAAACTGTGGCTGTGTCATGTGCTCAGCCACCGGTAGCTGTGTTCATGCCATAGCCACCATTCTGCCCCCAAAACTGGAGTAACAAAGAGATAGGGTTTTGAATGAGCGCTACGTTCAATTCACAGGGAAAAAAAAAAAGAACCTCACGCCGATATTCGGAAGACTCCGGCAGTAGCGACTCCGAATACTTGCTCGACCTCAACAGATTGCAGGCTTACCAAAGCAGACCTCGCACTGCATTCCATGGGGTTGTAGGCACAGGGTCTGCCTACCCTTGTAGGCAGAAGTAGACCTCATAGATAAATCAACAATTTCGCTAAATCCCGAGCTCTGTTTCTGGTCCAAGCCGTGTTAAAACACGCTCTTATTCGACGGCCTTACTATATACTCCTGCTGCCACTTTCCATTTGAATTTTCTTCTTTGTGGGGAATCAAGAATTCTGTGGATGGCGTCATTCACTCATCATGTCTGGATCTCAAAGATATGTAATATATCCAATGGAACCAATGTAACGTTGCCCAAGTCTGCATTTTCAACATTTGAATGGATATACTTACTCACGGTCCAGTTTTTCCCGTAACGACTCAACTACAGTTTGGCACCTTCCTGCGCCTGAAAAATGACCTCACGTTTCGCGCGGCGAGGTTCTACCTGCGCTTTAACGGCTGGGGCATCACGACAAAGTCCTACCGACTGCATACGCCGTTAATGAGCAACAGCACCATAAACAAGAACACAGGGAGGCATAGAAGTCTAACTCTCTCACGACATCGCGGGCTCAAGTTATGTATCAAATGCCATAAGACCTTGCTTGGACCTTGCTGTGTACTCGCTATCACGTACACGAATCAATGCTCCCGATGATGTACAGTACAATTCCAGTTTAAATCACCAAGAAATAATACCCGTAACATCTCTGGCGCCTATCACAACCTACGCCGAACGAATTTCAAGCGAAGGCTTCGATTTTTTGGCCGCTGGCCGTTGTGCGCTCTCATTGCCCTGAGTATTCGAATATGATATCTCCCCTTCGTACGGGCGCTTGGGCGCCCGTGCCAGTTGCGAGAGGCCTGGGAAAGATAAGCTTTGTACCATTTGTGAGCTTGAAAGTGTATTTCCCCATACCTTGTTCGTTCTTAGGGTCGGAGGATGTGTTATCCGGGACACATTCCACGCACGCTAGGTTAGACCTCAGTAACAACTATTTCCTCTTGGTTGAAAATTATACCTTCGGCAGCCTCTGTGTAACAAGGTTAGAAGATATGGATGGACTTGAAATATGAACTAACCATCACCAAAGAGCATGCGCTCAATCTGGGTCACTGATGGCAGTAAGGGTTTGGCCTGCAACGAGCGGCGAAATTTGGAAGTGAACTCTTCATCCCAGTCTGTCGTAGATGAGGTCGTTTTGGCCCCAATCGAAGGGCCGATTAGGTGCTCGACAATTTGAGAAGCTGATGGACGCATCTCGGCCTTTTCTCCCCAGCAGTTTTCCATTAGACTCCAAACATTGTCAAGCGCCCTCGTGCCCGACCAGGACATTGGCCGCAATGGGCGTTTCCCCTCGAGAACCTTGAACATGACAGTCATGTCATTTGGCAAGTCGTAAAACGGAATCTTTTCCGTCATTATCTCCGAAATAATATTATACCCAGTTCCGCAGCAAACAGACAGGTCTGGCTCACCTCGTAGCAAACACATGCGAAGGCGTAAACATCTGAGCCGAAATGATTCTGGCTTTCTCCTCGGAATAATTCAGGTGCTTGATAGCGTGCTGTCCCTGCTCGTGCATTTGCCGTCGAATGGGTGAATTCCATGGTCATGACATTGACGATTGAAGAGACCCCGAAATCAGCTATACAGGCCCTACCCGATGGCGTTACAAGGATATTAAGCTATGCATGCGATCAGCAACAAGTAATCACAGAAATGTGGATCACCGGACTCCTTTTAAATCTCCGTGTACTACGTCTTTTTCGTGCAGGTATTGTAGCGCCAAAGCAATATCCAAAATCTAACACATTGATTAACCAAGAATATCGGGGTCAGAATATGCTTTTACAAGCGAGAGACGGTCTGTGTTGGTTGGGTTTTTATTTGTCAAAAATTTCATGACGTGCCCGTTTTCCATCCAGGGGGAGACAAGACATAGCCTTTCCCCCAGATAGTATAAGCCGAAGAAGGGAAGGACGTTTGGGTGACACAGCTGGCGCCAAATGAGAGCTTCTCGACCGAATTCCTGATATATACATATTAAAATATGTAAAAGTAAATTGTAAAAAAAAACCTTGAGTACGGCCTGAACATCCGAGTCCTCGAAAATCCGCATGATTTTGACGGAGACGCCTTGTCCACGAACCAAACCTCGCCAGATATCTCCAAACCCTCCGCCCGTAACTTGTTGGCCAATTTTCTGCAATCCCGTAAGAGTGCAGCATCGAGGATGGAGGCCAGATTCGCGAGATAGTCGTAATAGAGCTTTGGATATCAACGGTTTGACGACCGAGAACGAGTCAAGATCGAGCAACTGTTCCTTGCTCAGTTGAAACCAGCCTTTATATGAAAAGTGAGATACTTACATCTTGCAACAGATCCAGAAGGCACTGCGCCTCTGTCCCCTGAGAAGCCAAGAACAGTTTGTACGAAGGCGGATCGCGGAGGAGGAGAACCAGTCTCGCAACAACGACGTAGATATCACGGTTCATGTGCTCGTATACATCCGTTGCAATTGTGTGGTTGATGGAAGGATCCTTGTGCGAAACTGCGTAAAATACCATCAAGGCTTCTCGAGGAGGAATAATTACCTCAACAACTGACTGCTCCACCAGGCCAAGCAGAATCTCTATATTGAGGTAATAAGACGTGAGAGATTCCAGTTGGAACTGGGGTGTCGAGTTGAAATCGGCTTCCCAGTTGTACCCGAGTTCCAAAAATTCGTCGAGTAGTGCTCTAAAATAAAAGGGTTGTAAGCACGGGTTTAACTTCAGAAATGATGCAGATTTACCGGTCACTTTCGGGCCGTTGCAACACCAGAGAGAATGCATACATGGTCAAGTTCTATTAATTCTGGAGTTGAGCTCCCCAAACGTTTGTGCAAGCAAATGAACTAACTTGGGGGAGTGTATTGAGAACGAGATCCATAATTTGGACGCGCTCTAAAGTGCTCGAAGAAACTTGCCAGGCGGCACGGCAAAGGACTTCACTGCGTGCCAATAACCAGTCTTCCAGATTCTGAGTGGTCCAGAATTCTTCAGACTCGAAATCGGCAGGAGTTGACCGTTCCTTGTAGTTTTCATCAACAGTGCGGGCCATGAAGGCGAACAGAGAGTGATCGAAACTGATATCGAGCGGTGCAACAACATTTTGAAAGAAGGCAATCGGCGAGGAAGGCCATCTAATAAACAAGGCGGCGATTCGACCCATCAGGTCCTGGCGTGCGGATGGAATATCGTTCGGTCGATTCGTCATCTGCCTGATTTGCGACCAAGTTTCAAGATCAATTTCCACCATATATTGATTCCAATCTTGAGGATACGACCCATGTAGAGCAGTATTCTTCACGGCCAAAAGGAGAGCGCTCTCATCCTGGTCGTCCCAAGTAAAGAGATCTTGATCGAGACTGCTAGTATTGAGACTGTCCAAAAATGTCTGCAGAACATCTGTTCGATCATTCACCATTGTGCGGAAAGCCACCCAGAGAAGGAGGGGCCAGAGAGGAACGACGAGTTCATATAGAACCCAGAACACTGCTGAATTTTTTCCTGGAGGTCTTTCAGGAGCCCTACATTGTCCTGAAAGTGCAATGGCGGTCAAGAAGCTAGGAGGGAGGAGTGAACTTGGGTGAAGTGCATTAAATTCTGGCTTACCTGTCGAGACAATCACACTCAACATGCCAGTGGATCGATCGCAGATCGTCCAGGGAGTATACCTGCAACATAGTTTCGATCCAGATGGGCAAGAGGTGTGAAACTGTACATATATCGCAGGTTTCTTCAGCCTCGTCATGAAGCTTCAGCAATTTCGCCCAGTAGAAAATCAGGAAGGGAATATAGAAGTCAGACCCCTGCCCGTCCAATCTTTGTTCTTTCCGGATGGGGCCCACCAATATCAGCCACGCCATGAAGCGCAATCGAATTTGGGCTGTGACGTGGGTTAATGGACTCCCCATCGTCCGAGATTGGCGCGTTTCGAAGGCCTGGCAAATTTCGTCCCAGTCCTCCGACGCCGGGAGTGATTCTAAGGGGAGAGCCTTGGCGAATTCCTCGATGTATTCTTCATCCTCTTCCTCCCAGAACCAAAGATCATTTGCTACACATGCTGTTACAGTGGCAAACCACAGCAGTGGATGATTCTCTTCGTACACCGTGACGGTGTACCAGATGTAGTAGGTGAACCACAGTCGGTACTTGAAATTTGTATAGCGTGAATACGCATCAGGAATTTGGACCCCATTGTGCGCAATAACTGGGGAAGATAGCGGCTCGGGCAAGGTATATGTCGCTGAGCCCCCCTGAGGAAGAACTGGTCAGGAGTTCAGCGAGGGAGGGTAACCTCGTGGTCATGGTGCCGCGGGGAGGGTGATACAGACAAGGAGGAACAAACCCGAAACAAGGACGGGCCCAGTCGAGACAAAGCCTGGATGAGCAGTGGGAGTGGGCAGCGATGGGGTTTTGATGGGCCGATGACTAAGTGTACAGCCACCATAAATTCCGCCGCTGAGTGTTTTCAGTGGTATGGCATGAATTAGGATCTCGTTCCCCAAGAAGTTTCAGTTTCGCTTTCATGAGACTTCGAAAGCCATGAATTAAGCCCACATATATATTATCACTGGGTAGTGGCCTTTATTTCACTGTTTTACACGGTTTGTCACGCACTGTCACGCTCAGTGACCACTATGATCTTGCACCGGCACTCCGCGCTTCTTTCCGCGATATAACAGTCCGGTCACCCGGGTTCTCCCGCCGATCGCGTGGGACTGTCTTTTCGCTTAGGGACGGAGATGTTTTTGATTTGATGGGTGCTTGACGTAACCGAACTGATCTCCGTTCACAGCTCCCTCCGCTGCAGGCTCATGATCGACGATGCGATCGAGAGCAGCGTCGGCGGCGTCGCTCCCGCTTTCTCGGTGTCTCGCATCAACCCTGGCGCTGCTCTCGTCATCCTGCCCCTCTTTGTCCTGCCCTGCTGCGAGCTCTTGGTCCTCGCCCTCTGTGTTTGTGGCGGCCGTGTCAAGGCTATGCCGAAAGACGTCTTGAAAGATCCGTCCCTTCCCTTTCCCGGAGAATATGGGCCCGACGGATTTGCAACTCAGTATATTAAGCTGTACGTTGCCCTTGACAAATTTAGCACCGGTTTCCTCATTTAGGACGTACAGGGATGGCCTCACTAATGTGGAACTCTCGGAACATTGCAAGACTTTCAAGCTGCCGCATTCCGGTAACAAGGCAGTGCTCGCCGGCCGTTTGAACGACTTCAGCAAGGACAAATCACTTTGGGAAAGGTACATATTTCAATCAATCTCTCATGAATTGGCATTATTACTTAGTGCATTCGTCCTAGGCTTCTTCCGGGTGCAACAAACTCTCACAAAGGCAAGCGCAAGACCGAGAAAAAGAGCAAGCCGAAAACTTCTGCTCTGCGGCAGGAGCAGTTGTTCGAGGGCGCCGACAGTGTGCGTACAGCAAACACTCCAGTCACTGAGCGTTCCAAGGACTTGCGTACTCAAAAGGAAAAGGACGCCATACTACCTTGGGTGCGCAACATCTATTATGAATTGGGATGCGAGCTAACTTGTTCCAGGCCAAGCATATTACCTCGAAGTACCCATATCAGCCTAATACAACATCGTTCGATGGAAACGCCTCAATGTATCTTAGTCCGAAAATGCCGGCGGCACCTGCCATACAGCCGAACAGCGCCGGGCAGCTGGCCCTTGAGCCCAATTCGATGGAAGGTATTCCAACGGCAGGTATTTTAGGCCATTTGGAAGCGTCGTACTAATCTGTTCATCAGACAATCCCGCAAAATACTACCGAATTGGGCCAATTCCTCTCGCAGTTTGTGTCCTTTGTGCAAGAACATGTCGGGAGTACAGCTACCACTGCGACATCATCTCCCTCTTCCTCTCCTTCCACATCAACCTCGACCTCTGCCCAGTCCATATCTGTGCCTTCAACGACACTTGCACCCACTTTTGTGCGAACATCCGAATCTGGAAGTGCCGCCTCATTGGCCGTTGAGATCTCCCGAGCTGTTGACGGGACAAATTCCAGTGCGATTATCATTCCGGTGGGCCCCAGTCACAGTGATTCTGACAGCGAGAGCCCCACCCGCACGCCTGAAATGGCTGGTGGGAAACTCATTACTTTCCGCGAGTCCGATATCCCCGATCCACCTGCTGTTAGCTATGCGAAGTCTATTGAAGACCTTCTCTGTGTTTGGACTGACAATTCACCACGCTGGAACGGAACATCACCGCTCAAAATCAGCGGTGTTCCCATTCCTATTGTCTATTGGCCCATCGTGTACAAGTACTGGAAGAGAACTCAGTGGCAGGGCGTCAAGAAAGCATGGTTCGACTGGAAGGTAAGTTATTGTTATTGTTTCTCTTCTATTCTAACAGCCAATTCGTTTAGATACTCGTTCGTTCCATGACACGAACCACCCTCGATGATTTCTGGGCCCATTTTTCCGCCCCAGACAAAACCGGTCAAATCCAGCGGATGAAATACACGCGCATCCTCCAACAACTTACCATTGAACGGAAAGCTGAAAATGAGAAGCTCACCGTGTTGGCTAAGTCTGAGCTTACCGCCGAGCAGTTAACATATCGCAAAGGCGCACAGTACCTCGTGATGACAAAGCCTTCCATGATTGCAGCGTACTATCGCAAATTGAAGGGTCTCGATGCAGGGGAGTCCGATAATGAAGACGATTAGCCTAGTTTCTATGCTGTTCATTAATCCAAACTTGTTTATTCTGTCCGTTGAATCAACGTCCGAGTTGTTGCGAATTAAGTTTTCAGAATACATTTTTGGAAAGAATTGATGAATCAATGCAGCGAGATGGATGCAAGCCAGAATGATTATATTAGATACAATGACAAGTTCTACCACAGCTGAAGCATTTCAAACTAGGTGGGCGGTTGGGGTTCATGTAATCCTCCCGACGTTCAGTCGGATCATCAACATACGAGATCAAATACTTCACGATGGTGAGGTTGCTGAACTCTGTGCTCCAGCCACCCCAATCACAAATGCGACGGAGGCCCCAGCGGCAACAAGTATACAGCCATTGACACCCCCCCCTCCGAAATGAATGTGTGCCATACGGGTAAGGGTCGATACCAACGTCCAATAAATTGTTTCGGAACATTTCTAGGAAGAAATCACTAGTCTACAAGGATGATGTCAATACCCTGCACTTTGAGATGGGTTTTGAAAAGGAAGGCATACCATATGCGAGTTCTGCACGGAAACACGGTCACCTGATGCCATTTTCCGAAATAGATAGCCATCGGTGATTTCAGATACCATTAGCCACTCTGCGAGGGCACGAATGGGGCAAAGGTGAGCCAGATGCGGTGGGAGCAAGTACAGATAGAATGGTTTTATACCTACTCGTTGGTTTATCAGCATTGCGAAAAAAGCTGGAATTATAACTCACCGCCGAATTGGTTGGTCTTCCGATAGGGCAGAGTGAGCTTAATGCATGTGTCAGACACCCATTCAATGTCTTGCATTTGTATCTTGAGGACCTCGTCAAACCTGAGGAGACATAGGAATGATAGCACATATGCCAAAGTGAGTAATCTCCGCGCACGTCCGCCGCCCCAATCATTTATACCCTTGGCTTGTTTCCGACTGCCTGCCGAATATTCTTTGACTTCTGCAACCTCTGATTGATTGTTGAAGTCGTAAAGCATGCGGAGGGTTTCCTGCAATGGTTCAGCATCTATTCTCTGCAAATGAATATAACATTACCTGTGTTATGGCCCGTGCACTTGTTGCTGTTTCTCCAGCGCGAACCTGTCAATTAAATTAGTTTTTAGTTACCAATGTACGGTTATGGATACTTGCCTTGCGGCGGCGTAGACTGGTCATATATGTTGCAACCGTTTCGGACACAGAGGGGTTGCCAACCATTTGACCCGTCAACTCACTCTGGTGCCAAGGAAGAGCACCGAGTCCGCACAAACGACCGAATGCATAGGTCATTGCAGCTCTCATCTTCTGTGCATGATTGTAACTATTCCGCACTTGCGTGGGTGGCTTCATGGAACCATCGAAATTGCTTTCATCACACCTGAATTCATGTCAGAGTTATTAATACATTCAAGTGAAATGATTGAGCGCACTCATGCATGATCCAGGCACAAATACATAAAGGAACAAGTTGGCTCGGGGTACTGGTGAAGAATAAATCCTTTTCTTTGATGAGCTTCGTGTCCCTCAAGAATTTGAGACATCGCTGCATCAATCTACTGTCTGTCAGCCACGCTTTAACAGAAATACTGGTCTAGATACCGCTTGTATTCCTTATCCGTATCACCAGTAACACCCTTTGAAGCATCCAGAAGAAACTCTTGCAATTTTGAGATGTCGAAAGTGTCAGGGGTGTCCGTATCTTCGCCATCGTCGGGCTCAGCAGCATCGGGAAGGGTTTCACCCTCTGCCTCTAAATCTTCAATGATTTCATCGGTGGGAGCTCTGTCAGCGGCTTCTGGGGAATGAATGGCTTGATAGAGTGCCGCAAGGACTGAGGGAACGTCGCGAGACATGGTAAGAGAGAAATGTATTAACCCCTACAGAATCTGACTTGTATACGATCGGGCTCGGAAAATATATGTAACAGCCTCAAATTTGAGGAACTCGCAGACAGAATGCGCAGAAACGATTCAAGTATTGTGCTACTAGCAGTCGGAATCAGCTGAGAAAAAAGGCCAGGGACGAAAAAAATACAGACCTTATGCGGACGGGTGATATTGAGATCTATTGAAACACTGGGAATAAGCGAATAAACAGATAAACAAGTCAGTGCTCACGTTCAGGCTCGGGCGACGTAAGATCAATAATGTCCCGGGGATTAACTGACTAGAGTTTGGACAACGTGGCTAGTGAACGACGGGAGATACATACCTGCAATCCGAGATGGGCCAGCAACGGGAGCTGTGGTGTGTGCAGCTCTCGTCTTGGGACGACCCTTGGCTTTGGATTTCGAGAGTTTGGCAGAAATGTGGGACCTTGAAACCAGATCTGGGAGCGCGTAGTCAATAATTGGGGCAGGGATCCATTTGATAATAAGGGTCGGTGCAGGGAAAGCCGAGGCATCATTTAAGCCAGCCTTGACGTGAAGAGTAAGGGCGCCGGCAGACATCTCGGTGAGATAACTTTGTGTAGTCTGATTGCCCGACGTTGTTGTCTTCTTCTTCACGATTCGAAGGACAGAGGAGCGGGGGAAATCCTCCTCAAAACTGAGCCCTGATTCTACATGGGCCTGAAGCAACGCATTTAAATCATAAGGCTGGCAATCACATCAGATTTTAAGCGAAAAATGTAGGATTAAGCGGACCTTAAGAAGCGATTGAATGGCAATGCCAGAATATAAAAATTTGCTGAATTTGGTGGCGATTGTAGCTGCATCCCATCGAAATTGAAGCTGACAGGACCTCGCAATACTGGTGAGATTCGGCTGCGCGAGACCCCAAGAATGAGAATCAGGGAGTAAATAATTTTCGGACCATGAAGTGATGGGATGGACGTAGGCGAAGATCACATCAAGATTCGGGAATGAGGGCATTTCAGCAATGGTAGCTGCGATGGTCTTGTGTTTGCGCCCCAAGTGCCCGTGAGGATCATTCGAAAACTCGTTGCAAAGAGCCTCCCTCCACCACGTCAAAAAATTTAAAAAGTGAGCGGTCGGGGTGGGACTCTGCAAGGCCGCATCTAATAATAGGTCCCCCAGATTGCCCCGAGCAATTGCATGCGCCGTCGCGATGCCACACCCCGGAACACCCTGCTTCATTTGTTAATCAAAATAAGTGATAAGAAAACAGTACGTACTTTGTCGTAGTCGGCACCCGAGAGCAGTGTGATGAGGAGGAGACCGCCCCGAGTGAGAGATACACTTGGTGTAATAAACAAGTTCTCGGCCGTATAAATGGTTACATTCTTCCCATCCTTCTTCTTGCGAGGACTGGATAAAAAATGAGTTGATGAATTGGAGAAGAACGGTCGACTCACATATAAATAACTGTGGGTGCCCCGAACAGCAAAACGTCATTATCTGTTGTTTGTACGGCATCGATAACACCCTCTGAGGCGAGACGACCTAATTCGGCGTCGGCTTCTGCAGGGGCCTTTGATTTACATTAACTTAGTGGTCATGCATAGTTTGAGAGACATACTGTATAAGAGTGATAGCCGAAATGACGAATTAATTCACGGAACTGGTCTGTAAGCCAATGGCCGTGAGTGAGCACGCGGGTGCCGCGCTTGAATTCAGGTCGGGCTGGTCCGTCAAATACGAATACGACACGAATCGGGAGCTCCAAGAGAGTGGCGAGCCTGTAGAAAAGGACCCGAAGCTGAGGATTCGGACCTCGCTGTGCATTGCTGGGTGTTACAGCCCGTTCAGCTTGGTACATCCAAATACTGATATCATCAGTGAGGAAGCGGTAACTGGAGCTGGTAACTGATTCACCTCGCATCAACACCCATAATGATGGCCTGGCATTCTCCAGTACCGGTCTTGAAACCTTCTGATACAGCAAACTCGAGAAAGTTGTGTATTCTAGCTGCATCTTGCAAGCGCTATAACCTATTCAGGACTTGAATGAAGCACAGTTACAGACACTTACCTCCCAAAGTTTTGGTGTTCCCATATCGTAGTAGGAGGCAAGAGACAAGTCTCGGAGCCCCTTAAGATATGATCGGGTAGAATTGCCTATTCGGGATTTGTGGATGTTGGGTAGCTTGAGGCGCGCAGAAAGGCGACACATAGCTGCACAACATCTCACGGCGTGCGGAATCGCACTCGCGGAAGATGTGCAGCTCGTGGGTGGAGCCGTGGGAGTAGGTGCCTAATGGGTGCTTAGCACCACCTCAGATTTTGTGCGCTGAACAAGCTCTGCTCACAAAAATCTGCGGTGGTACTAAGCGCCCAACGGTAACTAGTCAGGTCCCCTACATGCACTTTTTATGTTCCCGAGGCACACGGAAAGTGTAGGTAGGGAACTTAAAAGTAGCCGCGTGTGAGCAAGGTGATGTGGCAACGTTAGTGGACTGGTGGTGTCAACAACGTTGATGGGCGCGTGTTGTACGGAGTCCGAGGAAAGAAGGTAGAGGGGGGATGCCTACCAGTCGTTGTGTCAAAGAATTGAGGAGAATGAGCGAAGTTTGCTCACAGGAAATACTTTTGAGTAGGAGGGTCGCACTTTTGGACTATTTGGTCCAATGGCAGCACCGACGACATCGATGGGGGCATGGCGTCCTAGATTCGAGGGTAGATAGTGAAGCGGGGGATGTCTGCGAGTCGTTTGGTCAAGAGAACGAGGAGAAAGAACGAGATCTGCTCACAGGGGACACTATTCAGTGTTAAGATAGAGATTTTGGCTTATTTTGGGCCAATGACAGCGTCGATGACGTCGATTGCGGCCTAGCGTTCGGGATTAGAGGGTAGGGGTGGAGGGGAGGATGCCTGGGATTCATTTGGTCAAGGAATCAATGGAAACGAGCAAGGTTTGCTCACAGGGAACACTTTTCAGTGTGAAGGTCGCAATTTTGCCCTATTTGGTAGAAGGACGGCGACGACGACGTCAATTGCGGTCTGGCGTTCGGGATTCGAGGGTAGGGGGTGGAAGGGAGGATGTCTGGGATTCATTTGGTCAAGGAATCAATGGAAACGAGCAAGGTTTGCTTACAGGGAACACTTTTCAGTGTGAAGGTCGCAATTTTGCCCTATTTGGTAGAAAGGTGGCGGCGACGACGTCGACTGCGGTCTGGCGTTCGGAATTCGAGGGTGGGGGGTGGAGGGGAGGATTCCTGGGACTCGTTTGGTCAAGGAATCAATGGAAACGCGCAAGGTTTACTCACAGGGGAGACATTTTGGTGTGAAGGTCGCAATTTTGCCTGATTTGGTAGAAGGGCGGCGACGACGTCGTCAATTGCGGTCTGGCGTTCAGGATTCGAGGGTAGGGGATGGAAGGGAGGATGCCTGGGATTCATTTGGTCAAGGAATCAATGGAAACGCGCAAGGTTTACTCACAGGGGAGACATTTTGGTGTGAAGGTCGCAATTTTGCCTGATTTGGTAGAAGGGCGGCGGCGACGACGTCAATTGCGGTCTGGCGTTCAGGATTCGAGGGTAGGGAATGGAAGGGAGGATGCCTGGGATTCATTTGGTCAAGGAATCAATGGAAACGAGCAAGGTTTGCTTACAGGGAACACTTTTCAGTGTGAAGGTCGCAATTTTGCCCTATTTGGTAGAAAGGTGGCGGCGACGACGTCGACTGCGGTCTGGCGTTCGGAATTCAAGGGTGGGAGGTGGAGGGGAGAATGCCTGGAACTCATTTGGTCAAGGAATCAATGGAAACGAGCAAGGTTTACTCACAGGGGAGACATTTTGGTGTGAAGGTCGCAATTTTGCCTGATTTGGTAGAAGGGCGGCGTCGATGACGTCGATTGGGGTCTGGCGTCCGGGATTCGAAGGTAGAGGGTGAGACGGGGGATGCATGTGAGTCGTTTGGTCAAGGAATCGCGGAGAAAGAGCAAGATCTGCTCACGGGGGACACTTTTAAGTGTCAGAATAGAGATTTTGGGTTATTTTGGGCCAATGACAGTGTCAACGACATCGATTGGGGGGTGGCATCCCGTATTCGAGGGTGGAGTGTGAAGGGGAAGATGCCTATAATTCGTCTGACCAAAGAACCAAAGAGAAGGAACAAGATCTGCTCACAGAGCACACTTTTGAGTGTCAAAGTCGCAATTCTGGCCTATTGGGTTCAATGGTGAGGTCGTCAACATAAAAGTCAGTCAACATAAAAGTCAAGGGTAGAATATGGAAGGCAGGATGCCTACGAGATGTTTTGGTGAAGAGATTGAGGAGAACGAGCAAGATCTGCTAGTAGGCGACACTTCCGAGTGAAAGAAGCAGTAAACACGTTACACATCACGTGAGTGTCTCCGAGCGCGTCAAGAACTGGCCGACGGTGGCCAGTTCTTGACGCGGTACAATACACGCGTTTTACGCGTTTAACTTGCTGAAAATCAATGCCGAAATACTCTCCAATCCGCCAAAAGGACATTTCTGCTACATAACACCTAGAAAAACGGTGTTGAGCAAAAAAATTGAAAAATTGAACTAGAGGTCCTCCGCGTGTTTTCAAGCACACCTAAATCAGGTTTTAGCCACAGAACGGGAGGACATTAGAGGTTGGACATGAGAACCTCTCGAGTGGCTGCCACCGTGAGTTGGGGTGATCGGGGCTAAGGGAAATCACCAAATAATGTCGTGTGGGCTGTCCTGGGCTACAAGCGAGGTGATCCCCGGGACTGTCTTTGATCTCGTTTGGACCGTTAATTTTTTGCCCTGCGACAGTTCCGGCGAAACTCTCGCAGACATCTGCGTACGCGATTTTGCATCAAACCACAGTCCGACGCCTCCCACAGGACAGTCCCTCCATCGGAGTTGACAATCTAGACAGCCTGCCGTCACCACCTCCGGCTAGTAGTCACACAACCTATTTGAGAATATCTCGGACGTAGACGTAGCCGCCACATATAAATTAGTTGCAACATTTCACTGGTCCCCCCCCCATCCCCTCATAGCTCAGCCTGCCAATAACGACCATAATCCATTCGCGATTTCAGTTCCACAGTTCAACATGCCTGGCTTGTCAAGTGGCACCCTTCTAGTCGCATTTATATTTGCGGCCGTCTTAGCTGCCTTGCGGTGAGTGGGTGACTTCCTTTATTTCTGTTCAAGCCTCTCCGATGGCCACCTTTGGCCACTTATTCTTGGGTGGATTTCGTGGAATTCAGGGCATTCCTCCACCTTCCCCGCTTCAAATTTTCTCCCCCCAAATGTCTGTCTTGTGTCCCCTCCCCCCCGGGTCGGTAGCGGGGCGCGTAGGAGCGGGGCGCGTAGTAGGGAGGGAGGCATTTTCTCCAAGCCAAGCCGGCCTGCCTGGCTCAGCCTCCTCCAACTTGTCGTCCGTTCCTTTTCCTTCATCTATTTCATAATTTTCATGATTGATTCTTTCTTTTCTTTTTCGCTGCTGCCTTTTTTCTCGCTCGCTCGCGCGCGGCTGATCGGGCCCGCTTGCCCTCGATCGCGTAGCCCGTTTCGGCTCGCTTCCGCTCGCCTGCCGCTTCGGGCTCATCACCCGATCCTTGTTACTGATGTGACTGGACTGTTATTCTACTACATCACACGTTTACTTCTAGGCCGGTATACCTGTTTTAGTGTTCCCGGCCGGCCATGGCACCTATTTTATGGCAAATATCTAGAGATTGGTAAGGAAAGTTTCTTTATTGGGGATCGGCTTGTTCTGCCGAGCGGCCGAAATCCCAAATGTAGAGAGGAGAAAAAATTCCGTGTTAACCAATCCCGAGATTTATCCATTCAAAAATGTTTGGCCTCTTAAATTTAGCCTCGTTAGAGGGAGGAAGGGTTAAAACCCCGGAGGCGTTTCCGATTCAGCATTTGGCAGGGAAGCCTCATCAAACAACAGGAACAAACAAATCACCCTTTTTATAGGCGGTGCCCACTCCCATGAGCAGGTACAAGGTGCGTGAGTCACGGGGATAGCACTGCCGGCAACTGCATTCTTCCCGTTCGGGCACGATACCACAAACGCACTCCGCAGTGCACCTGGCAACCCACCTATAAGCAACCGACGCCTAGCCATGTCGTACCTCTCCCCGCCCCTCTTGACGAGTCCCTCTCTTCTCCACCTTGACTCCACTTGACGTTACATAATGGCCACGACGACAATGACGAGCGCGCCGCCGTCGACGCACAATGCGCTCCCGCATGCCCAGCGCCTGCGCCTGATGCGCTCCACCCGCAAGCTCGGCGCTCTCCTCGGCGAGACGCCCCTCGTCGAGTCCACACGCACGTACGGCCACGCTCGGAGCAGCAGCAGCAGCAGCACCGCATCCAAGCGCGAGGGGCGTCTCTTCGCCGCCCCGCCCTCCTCGTCCCTAGCCCTCTCCACCTGCGCCTCTCACTCCGCCTCCGCCTCGTCTTCCTCGCACCACCCAAATGCCGCATTGACGCACACCCACGAACGCCCCACGCTCCTCCTCCGCCTGCCCTCTGCGCACGCCCACTCGTACTCCCTCCCCTCCCCGCTCACCCCCACCTTCGGCGCCCAGCCCACCCTCCCGCCGACGCCCACCTGGCCCTCGACCCCGCCCCCCGACGAGGACGCAGGGCGGCGCCGCAAGATGCTCACGATGGCGAAGCTCGTGCGCACGCTCGGCGAGAACGTCCCGCCCGAGCTCGTCTTCCACTCCCACTCCCATGCCTCTGCCTCCTCTTCCTCTTCTGTCACCCACTCGCGCGCAGCGTCCCCGCATGCGTTCCAAGACAGGCCGAAAGCCCGCCGCCGCGCGAGCACGCTGTCCATGCCTGACGCTGCCCACTACACGCAGGAACCCTTCTCATTCCCTTCCACCGTCCCCATCGAAGAGCAGGGCAATGGGCGGGCGTCGCTGGATACTGTCTCCTCCACTACACGGTTGCTGCCTCCTTCCTCCCAGCCCGCGCGGATATCCTCCCGTTCGCACTTGCGCTCGGACGGGATGGGGCGGGGCGCGCCCACGCTCATGCGCAGCGGCAGCGTGAACGGGCGCAGCAACAGTGGGAAAGGCGGCAGGGCGTACACCGCAAGCAGGGATGACGACGACGGCGACATCGAAGAAGGCGGGATGCGCCGCCACGAGGCGCGCGACGGCTGGAGCGGCGAGTGGCGCGGCAACGTCGGCACTATGGAGGATGTCGTGCGGGGGCTGCGCGGGCTGCGGGTCAAGTGAGCGGCGCTTCTCGTCTGTCTGTCTGTCTGTGTGGAAGGGCCATATACACGTCCGCCCCCGGCTGCGACCCCGGCGCTGGCTTCGTCCTTCCCGAGCGGCACTGCTCGCGCCGCTGCCTGCGCCCCGGGATCTGGCTCGGCGATATCCGCCCCACGTCTGCGTCCCTCCACGTCATGCCCATCTACGTCTACGTCTACGTCTTGCCCCCCGTGCTTCATCTTCACGTCGTCACGCCTTCACATCTTTCTCGTCCACACATGCCCCCCACCCTGTATCATACACGGACTCAGCGCAGCGCGCCCTCCTTCCCTCCCCACTCTTCATTCCTTAATCTTAATCTTAATATTCATCGTGTAAATTCTGTATGTACGATATCGTGTACGATGGTTGTTGTGCTGTGCTTAATGGACATGTACTCAATAACGAGAAGGACGTTAACCTTGAGGCGGAGCACGACGTGGATGCACACCGCACGACTTGGGAGGGTGTCCTTTATAATCCAATCCTCAATCCAATCCTGTATCCTGTATCCTGTACTCCTGTACGATGTACGATAGTGTACGATAGTGTACGCCAGTGTACGATACTGTACGATATCGATCGATACGGTACGATATACGAGGACGTAGGTGTGGGCGCGACTTAACGCCCCTCGCACATCCACATCTTGCTCGCCTTCAGAATATACTTGGGGGTGGGCGGGGTGTACTTGTACGAGGACGAGGACGGGTTTGTGTGGAGGGGGAGGGGGAGGGGGAGGGGGAGCGTGCGTGGAGGGGGATAGGGAGGGAGGGGGAGGGACGAGAACGAGAATCGCACGAGCGTGCAAATGAAATCCTGCCCGCCTCCATCTCTCTTCTCCTCTCCCCCAAGTCGACTCCCTCGCGACTCCTCTCGCCCCCCGTGCGACGCGGCCCCATTCCAAGTCTTCCTTCCTCGCGACCTCCCCCAAGTCGAGCGCAAGGATCTGCCTCAAAGCCGAGCACGCATCACGTCTCCCACACGACGTCCCCCAGAATCGTCCTCCAAGCCATTCGACCCCCACCCAAGTCTTCCGCGCGACTTCCCCCCGAGCCAAGTCGAGCGCGAGATTCCGCCTCTAGTCGAGCTGGAGGATGGCGAATCGAATCGATGAGAATAGGAATGACGCGACGCGGGCGTGGCGCGTCGCGCTCACGGATCTGCGTCCAAGGCGAGATATCGAATACCGATCGAGGATCTACGCCAGGTGACAAGTCAGCTCGAGGATTCGCCCCAAGCCGCGTTCCTCGCTGCCCCGTTTTCTTCGGTTCCCCGTCCTCCTTGCCGCTCCCCGCTCAAAGTCGAGAACGGGAGCAAGTGGTGGTAGCGCGGCGCGAGTCTGTCCTGGAATCTGGAATGAGATCGAGAGGAAGGGACGAAGAAGGAAGGAAGGAGCGGCACGCGTTGCATACCTCGCAGTAAATCTATACACAGTCCCACCGTCTGAGCCAGCCAGAAAGACCGTCTGTGGCACCAAGGGCCTGTGCCTGCCACGAAGACGTCAGCCTGCATCCCGAGTAACTGGAATCGAATCGGGACGCACCAAGTCTTCGCAAGCGTGCCCTCAATCCCGCCCTTCCTCCCTCCCTCCCTCGACCTCGACTCCATCCCGCGTTCTAATAGACATCCCGCGCGCGTTTTCCCATGCTCCTCCGTGCCGGTGGCGAAAGTCGACGCTGACGCTCCGTGCCTTCCCCTCCCTCATATCGCCCCATTCCGCCTCCGCCAAGAGCAAGGCGGGCGCCCTGCCCTCTCCTCACACCGCCCCCTCTCCCCGCCGGTGACGAAGACGAAGTCGACACCGTCCACTCTTCACGTTGGTGTCTGGCACAAATGATTGGCATCCACGCCCGAGCGCCGGATAGGCGAGTTGGAGTTGGTGGAAGCAAGGACGTGTGAAACGCGCTAGGACGCCGGGATTCGAGGCGCGGAAAGTAGGCCGCCATGATCAAGATCGCCTCCTCACGCCCGCCAGCGACAGCGTCCACTCCTCGCGCTGGTGTCTTGTCCAAACGCCCCGAATGTCGTTGTACTCCCGTGCGTTGGCGCATTGGGAAGATGGCGGGGGTACTAGATTCGATTTTGACTTGGATCGGATTTGGCTTTGGTGGCAGGGGAGAAAGGGACCCGGGCATACTGCGGGAAGGCGGGAAGGTGCTGGTGCGGAAGGGTACGCCGCCATAACCGGGAATCATAAGCGCGCGCGTCCATTCCTCGCTTCCCCTCCCCGCTAACGACGACACCGCGAGCGCCTTCGTTTCGTCCAATCCGCGAGTTCGCTCGCAGGGGCAGGGATAGGCGCACAAGCCGCGGGTGCGTAGCGCAGACCGGAGGCACACGCTCGCCTTCGCCCTCCCATTGCCCCCTCGCTTCGCTCCCTCCTCCCTCCGCATCCCGCCTTCGGCAGCAAGGACCTCGTCCTTCACCACTATCTCGTCCCCGTCCTTCTTCTCGTCCACCGCCTCCCCTTGGCCCTCCTCCTTGCCTCCCGGATGGCCAACGCCGTCTTGCAAATCTTCACCGAGACCGTCGATAGGATAGAGCGACCCGCGTCGTCAAGTGGCGGATCGTGCACCACCGCGAGAACCTGCGCCTGTCTTCCTCCCTCGGCCGCGCGTGTTCAGCCCCGACGCGAGTTTGGACGAGGGAGTGAGAATGGACGGACGCGGCTGGAGACGGGGGTACAGGTGCACACGAACAGCGGTACGTACGGGGATGCCGCGCCTGCGTGTATCGGCGTCTGCATCTGCGTTTGCGTGTGCCGGAAGAGGGCGACTTGCAATCCGTGCACCGCGGGGTGCGTATAGCATACTGATTGCGTCATCCTCCTACCCCAGAGGGTCCCGCAACATACGAGCGAATGGAGAGCCTGACGACTCGACGCGAGGAAATTGAAGCGGCTCAGCGGACGACAGCACGGATAGGAAATCGACTCGGATTCGAGGAAAAAGGCGGAGCACATCCGCGTTATCCCAGATGGCACTGTGGCGGCCTCGGCGCGATAACGGGGCTGGCGGCTGCGATGGCAGTGGCTTGCGGATAAAGGCCGGCACGGAGAGAGAGATCGAGGCCCGTGCACGCCCGCTACGTTGAAGCTACGCGAGTGTGGGGGATGTGTTAGGCAAGCCCGTAGACACTAGACACGCGCGGGACCCGACGCTCGTGGGAGCACGCTGGGACTCGAGTGTCAAAGAGATGGGGACGACGGGGTACGCTTGAGGTACGCTTAAGGTCCCGGGGCCCAGAGCGAAGACACATGCGGCGCGAGTTGGGGAGTATGCGATGCGGGTATGTATGCGGACGCCGTGAAAGTGCGTGTGGAAGCGGGAAGTTAGGAGGATGGGGCAGCAGGGGCGGAGGACGCGCCCCACATATGATGGCAGAGGAACGGGACTCGCTCGAAGACAGGGAAGGCTCGTTCACGGAGATGGACTCGTGAGAAGATGATTCAAGGACGATGCGTAGGCGGGACGTGCGAGTGGCGGACAGGTACGCGGGTGCCTCTGAGCGCGACTGCTGGAGATGCGGGTGCGCGCTCCGCCGGCAGAAGAAGACTAAAAAATCTGTCTTGTATGTGAGCTCCAGAGATACAAGATGAGCAGGACAAGTGGTATGCGGACCTCACGCCGCATCCCAGTGTTTCTGTGTATCGCCCAGATTCGTCGTGTATAGTAGCGCAGCTCTTCGTTCTCCGAGTCGAGAGGCCGCGTTGGCCGCAGGAAGGGAAATTGGCTGAGGTTCGCAGGTCTACCGCAACGAGACCAGTTAGAAAGTCAGGGAATGGATTCATATATGGGACGCACGACAAGTCATGAACTGGCTTCGCATACTCGCGATGAATGAGCTTCACTGCTGCCGCGTCTACCATTCATCCTATTAAGACGAAGGAAGACGATTAAGCTTAAATGGATTAAGCGCCTCTTCGTCCTCTTAGAACCCTAGTCGTCGTCCTCCTCCTACACTAACAGCAATCCGTGCACCCGAAACTTGCACGTATCCGAGCTCTGGAGGACGAATCAGGGAGATCGCGCGCATCCATGCGTCAGCTTGTGGTGGGCAAATTGCATCGTGTTCTGCATCGAAAGACAATCGAAAAAGGTCGGGAGAGAAGAAGCAGGAGTCACAGTTATGGGTGACACTTTGACACGTGGATGTGACGGATCAATATCACGCGGAAACGCGTCGCGTCCTTTGCCGCTGCGCGTCTAAATTGACGAATGCTCAAGTCGAACGAAAATTGGTTTGCTGTGGCCAAATGAATTGACCTATTACTTTTTGACTTGGTACATTAATTTCTTATCTAACGCCGGTGTGATGCTAGTGCAGACTGAGCCAGGCTGAGCCTGGATTAGAAGTCAACATCAAGCGGGGTGGAGATATAATCTCTGAAATGCGCTTTTGAACTGGTTCCAACTAATTTCCGTGAATACGACGACTCAGCATCATGTCAACCTCAGCTATCGAACGACGACCAGGGCGCCCAATAGGCGTTTTGTCAATGTACGTTCAAACCCCGAGATCACCGAAAGAGGAACGAGCACGGAAAGAGGTCATAGAATCTTGAAGGGCAGATAGATTGGCGTTGATGCGACGAGCCTTGGAACCACCAAGCAAGAACTATATACTGCACAATCTCAAGACTTAAGTAGGTAAGTAGAGTATTGTGAATGAATGGGAAAGCGCGATGATACAGATTATTAGATCTTTGCGAGTGAACGCACCTAATAAATATTCTTAGTGCAAACATCCGACTCGGACGGCACCCTCATTGAATGCATGCAGTAAGATACCGGGCTGCCTGTGTCAAGGTTTCAGGGAATTGGAGTGTATCCTAACCAAGTTTCCGCGGTCGCGCAGGCCGCACTTTTTGGGTAAAATTATCTGCTTGCGATGTCCGGACCTAGTACGCTCAACACTCCCATGAGTGCGGTGGGATATTTTATATCCAGGAACCACGCAAGGGAAGATGGGTCATGAGATCGCTACAGAAACTCGGTCTTTGAGTTTTTGAGAAACATTGCGTGCAAACCAAAGGGGTAGTTTCGCTTCAAGTACTCAACATGGCGGGTTGGCGGGACGCGCGGAAATGCAACGACGCATCAAATGTTGATAAATCTAGACGGAGGTAATTAACGCGATACAATGCGGTAAATTGAACGAGTAACATGTCGGGGACAATGATCTGAGATGAACCTAGAATGAGGAGTGATAGTCTTGAGCGAAGGTGTAGGATTACCACCGAAAAGAACCCCCACGGTACTCATGAACTACCACGAATGTTTAGGCGAGTCTTCAAATTAGCCTGATGCACCGCAAGCCTACTAATAACTATCACCCTTAGCATAGTTTCGAGTGCGTGCCGGTGCCGGCAGACCTGCCCCGAGAACCACGGACCTGAAGGAATCCATGTCCCGTTCCGGGGCGCTGGGACGTGCGCGATAAACTAGAGTGGCGCTATGTATCTGATCCTGTGACATGGGCCCAGGTTCCACTCTTTAAGGAGCCAATTGGCCTCGGATCGGCCTTGATTCGCCCATATACGTCAAAAAGCCCAGGTTCCGCCGAAATTCGCTGGAACCTGGGCTTGTTGCCGGTTTCAACCTCGTTTTGCAAGTTTTATTCGTCTGATCCTGACGGTCCCACTCTTTAAGGCGACCATGTTGTTAAATAATGACTCATATCGCCTCGATTCTCGGATATTCGTCAAAAACGCCAAGTTCGGCCGAAATCGGCTGGAATCTGGGAATTTTCATGGAACTTAGGTTTTTTGCCAAGTTCCGCCTCACTGCGCAAGTTATTTAATGCTTGGCCTGCGTTAACTAAGCTCCAAAATCGGTGGAACTTGGGAATTTTCCTGGAACTCGGGCTTTTTGTATGGCTGTAATAGTGTCTCATAATTATTTGGTGCACCGCTGGACACATTTTCACCTATTCTTACCCACCTTCCCATGTTTTGATGAGAATTCACACCACTCCGTCAAAGTCCATGTGTTTGTACTCAGCCACGCCGCTGTATTATTTAAATACCCCGGTCCTCCCAAATGAAAACACTCACCGCCTGTAACGATCGAAAAAAGTGCACATGTCCAATGTTAATAAATTTCACCACCCGAATAGCAACAAAATTAAATTCACACCCTTGAAACCCTTTCTTCTTCACTACTAACATGCCATAAAATAATTTTCAGATGCCAAGCACCAACCACAAAAAAAAACACCACCTAGCGGATTTGGTCCTTAGATTGGAGGACAGCCACTAGGAAGGCAAGATGCACTTCAATGGCTCTCGGGTGGAGTTTGCAAGGTACCATGATGGACAGTTCACCCGAGGTGGTATGTATATTGATAGAATGTGGCATACAGCTCTTTGAGACTGCTCTTGCATCCCATATACTGACCTTCCCACACTCCTCACTGTCCCTCAACACTGGAGCTATTTCTTTATATAATCTGATTTAAATTCTAACTCTGAACACAGGGAGGAAGGCAATTCAAACCACGTGAAGGATGAAGTTGGATACTTGGATAAATCTTGCTCAAATTGCACTCCAAATGAAAGGATATCATGGGAATATTGACCGTTGTGCAACACCTCACACAAATTCCCTTGAGCTCAAGTTGGATTTGTGACGAAAACACTGGATGTACTTGGTGAGTTTTCTGATTGAAACACACAACTTGAACCAACAGTTTCAGTTTCAGGCCTCAAGTAGTGGAAGGGTCTACGAAGAAATCAGATCCTAAATAGCTGGTGCTGTAGCAATAGAAAAGGCAGAGAGCCGGTAGGATCCATGATGAGATACTTTAAAACCACCACAAGAGCTTCATTGAACCTCAATGGACACCTATATTAGTCAATAGCTTGGTGTGCCAAGAAAGATGGTGACTGCAGCATCAGTATACCCTGTAGTATAGTGCACGTTGACTGGGTACACAGACGACCAGTGGTACATTTTTGGCTGCGAGGTGTGTACTGTTTCTTTTATCTCGACCTGAAGGTGGTGAATTATTTTGAGTCTCCAAGGAAGATGTGTCAAAAAAAAGGAGTGAGGTGGACCAGTGTATTTAAGTAACTATGCACCACGGTGTGTGTGTTTTTTTTGTGAGAAATGTGGACTTGTGAATATTTGGATTTCCACAAAGGTGGTGTGTATTTTGGGCTCAGGGTACCTGTGTGTTTTCTTTAGCAGTGGTGTGTTTTTTTTGCTCAAAACTGGTATAATTATATGGGCCATATACTGTCCAATAATTCAGTTCAAAAAAGCAGGGAAACACACCCCTCAACTGGAGCTATAAAAAAAGGCGGACCTGAATTTGAATCAAAAAAAATAAGCACACCTTCACCTTTGACGAAATTTCGACGCAGCTTGAGTTTGTTTGCGAAAAAAAATGACACAGCTCATGTGGATACAAAAGTTGCCACACCTTGCTCTCCGGCTCCATTCCAAAACAACATTGCTTGCTGAACCACACCAGTTGGACTTGTACTCTGGAGAACGAAATTCTCATTTGAAATTGAGTGGACCCGTGGACTTTCATGCTAGAATGTCGATTTCCACGGCGTCATGTGAGAATGGAGCAGAAAACCCTAGCAGTTACGCATGGGATTTATTCCAGGGGTACAGCATACATACAAGAGCTAGTACCAGCTTGGATATCGGAAATAAAGGTACAACGGCAGCAGAGGGGAAAGGTACGAAGGGCGATGGGAAGGGGGACAGTAATAATGGCCCGTAACGGCTGTGTGAACGAACAGAGCAAAAAGGGGTAGTGGAAGTGCCGAGTAAAAAGACCGAATAAGGAAGGCAGTGAATGGTAAGCGGATGTGACACATATGAGCATTATTGCATTATCACACCTGTCTTTTTCTTTCATCCTCACGCTTCTGCCATCTCCACGACTTGGGCAAATGGGGTTGTCTTTTTCCATTTCCTCGCCATGCTGCTGTGTATTTTCTCTCTCTCGATTTCCAGCTTGTGTCATTTTTTTTTTGCTCACCTTTTCTGCAAGGCGGGTCACTTTAGCGCCCAAACACCAGTCGTGTCTAATATTGCACCCAATGTGCACATGGTGCTTTTTTTGTAGACCATTTTCGTGAAGTTGTGTGTTTTAGCCGCATTTACCTCCAAGTTGTGTCTTTTTCTTTGATTTTCATCCTGGTTGTCATTTTTTGTAATTATTGGACAGTATATGTGCCATATAATTATGAGACAGTATTACCCCCATATGGGGGTAATACTGTGACATTATTATTCCCAAATTCACAGAATTTGCACAAGTGTTTTCCAAATTTGCACCAGTGTTTCCCCCAAAAAGACACACCCCCATTGAGGTTTAACCACTCAAAACCTCTTCTGATACATTCACAGGTTGCCTATCACCAAAAATTACACCACTCCTGAGAAATCCACTACAAGTGATGATGTGTTCATTTAGCACACCCTTCATTCCAAAAAAATTCACACCTGGTTCAGAAGTGAAAAAAAAAACACTGGTCCCAAGAGTCACTTAATTTCACAGGTGATTGAACTTAGCGATAGACCGGCCCTTGGACTGTTATAGTCCTAAGTGATCCGACTCTCTCAAGGTGTCAGCGTCAGCTCAGGTCGACTTGACCAGAAAGTACACGGGGAACCGTTCGGGGATATTGGGCACAACTGAGTAGCTGATACGGTTGTCAAGGATTACGACGAGCCGGATAGCTTCCTTGTTGGGTCGAGACGGATTAATCCAAGGGGTGAGCGAGGGAAATCGGTGAGAGCCAATGACGGAGGGGTTTCCGTAGAGGAAGGTAACGGGTAGTCGTATAATCCGGTGTAGTATGAGCGACCGGTGAGAATCCAGAGCCTCGGGATAACCCGAGGGAACAATGAGGTCAAGCCAAGGTAAGCCTGAGTATAGAAGAGGTAGAATCTACTGTACAGGGAGATTCTACTCTACTTATATACTATTTGATAGTCAGGAGAGTATCTATGTGATAAATGCGACACTGAGGAGAATCAAGGAATGCAGGGGCGTAGTGACGCGCCAAGAACAGAGAGGGGTAGTTGTGATGCGTAGGGACGGGTCGGAACTACTGCGATTGCGTGTCTCAATCGGGTTTGCGATAGTTGATGGGGTGTCACGTGGCCGGGTTACCCTTGGGTTAATCCAGGCAGTTGAACCGAATCATGACACAAGGCTGCGGTAGTCAATAACTGGTCATTTTCAGAGTTGAAAATCATACTTCAGAGGAAGATCAGGCATAAATTCTGACTGTAGACCGGTTCAGAGACTGTGGTAAGGTTTGAAGGCTATTATCTCACATGTTGGATTTCAACCTTCAGTTCACCAGTCCTGTAGAATCAATTGCTTCATATAGCGGTAGTTGTATGGTCGCAGCCACGGTGTCAAGAGCATTGAACATTAGATATGGAGAAAACTTGCCAGAGATTTAAGCCTACATGTTGCTTGTTGCTTGTGGTATGACCTGAACCTGCCTGGAAACACTGAGTACTGGGTATGGGCAGATCACGTCGCATGTGATGTTACCAAACAGAGAATGCAGCGACCTCCTGAAGGTGGTGAATTTCGGAGGACACCTCGGGGCTGTGTAATTTTTAGCGGTGACTAAAAGAACCGGTGTCTGTGATGATAAGCAGCGGCGAATATTCTTTTCAAATCTGGAGGGTGTGAATATTATAGATTACTACCTGTGCATTTTTTGCACCTCGAATCCAGGCAGTGTATTTTTTAAATCCCCTACAACAACCTGTGTTTTCATTTAAAACATGGGGTGCGAGTTATTCTCCTATGTGACTGATGAGCTGTTAATATAAACTAAAATGTCGTTGGAGTGGTGTAATTTTCAACCAAAACAAGCTTGTGGTTTACCAAATAATAATGTCACACTATTACAGCCATACCCCCATATTTTTGCCAAGTTCCGCCTCGTTTCGCAAGTTATTTAACGCTCCACCTGCGTTAAAGAAACTCTCGCACACATGGAATCTGGGGTGTGTTCTATATAATTTATCCGGTGGTTTGATTTCTTTTAGTAAGTTCTCTGATGTCGGCGTCTGACGTATCACACGGTGCATCTCACCCCTGTGCTTCACCTAAGAATTCATCCCTTCAAAGAGTCGCAAGATCTTACCTCATCAAAGAGACCATCCGACACCAATTTGGTATTTTCACCGTCCCGATTAAAAATGTGCGTGATCTTGGGGTGCAAGTGGATGGATTGAATACCGGAACCTCTTGTGGATACAATGAGGACAGATGCTTCAATAGACGAAGCTCATTCCTCGCTTGTTGAAAGGAAAGACCCATGGCACAATGGGACACATCTGCGCGGAGTACTTTTGCTTAATTCTGGCGTGCAGGACCAACTACAAGCATGCAGAGGGGCTGATCAAGTGCGGCACTTGAAGATATCAAACCCGCCACATGTCAATCAATGCTAGTCTCTTATAAACAGATGCTACAAACGTTGATGCTCGTACCTCGCATGTTTGTAAATCAATGCCGCTTTTGATTTGTAGTGCCGCCCTTGCCAATGAGGTGTGTGCACCGTGTTTCGTATATCCTCGCGTTGTCGGCGTTATATTCACCCGAGTGAGCACAGCGTCGGTAGCTGGTAAGAGCTCAACATACCGCGCGACAATCCTCACATGTCCAACGAGCGGAGTGGGTCGGGCGATAACGGGGTTCGCGCGGATGTCTCGGCGGGTTAGTGTGAATGCGGTCAGGCGGAGACTTCAGTGTTCGCCCTAAGGGCTAAGGCCTTGAGACTATATTAAGGCCTAAGGCCTTAATTAAGGGCTTAGGTTAAGCCTTAAGTTGCGGACCGATTTTCATGGAAGGCCTTAGATATACTGACGTGTACAATTAGCAAACAATTACGCCACTTGGAAATTTTCTTTTTCCCGGTCGCGTCGCGTGGACAGGTACATTGGTATCCAGTCCTTCATCTAGCGTCGTTGCGTTCTCCTCACTCTATTGTCAGATTGATGCAAAAATTCGTTCTGAGCATCGCAAAGTGGGCTTGGTCAAGACTCGTCAAGTTCGACACAATCACAACGCCGCCAGCACTTTACTTGACATTCCACGGTACACAAACCTCTTCCAGGACCAGGATGACGAAGACCCGAGCGAGCGCGGGTGGGCTCTTGTGCAGTCAGCGGAGGGTTGGCGCACCGAGATGGCGCGCTGGATTGCAGATGCACAGGAAGCCGAGGCCGAGGAGGACGAGGAAAACGACGAGGAAGATGTCCCCGTTGTTCCCAACCCACCGCGTCTCAACCAGCCTCGTGCCCCTCGCAAGTGGCAGCCCATTTCTCTCGAGCACCTGTTTGCGAAGACAGCCGAGGAGTCCCTCCGTGCTAGGCATGGCAAGCGAATGGTTAGGGAATCGCACCGTACGTACCGTATACGGTACGTGACCAAATACGTGGATACGGACACGTATTCGGATACGTACGGTGGGCAAAAAGAGCGCTCGAGGGCGGTACGGTACGGTACGGGTAAAATACGTACGTATACGTGATACGTACGGAAAAAAGGAACTTTCTGCCGATGTGCTGAGACCAGTGACATGCAGCTCGTGCAACGACTCCCGGGCCCTCTTCGCCAACTCTTCGCTCACATTTATTTGCCTTGAAGTCCACGCAGTGAACAAGAGTCGATGAACTGCTTGTACATAGCTACAATTCACACGGTTTCAGATCCCAACATCCACCATACTGGTAGGACCTGTCATTGAACATGATTTATTGAAAGGAATTTATCGCCTCTCCCAGCCTCGCGGCGCCGGGGGGCGGGATATTACCAAATCGGGAAGTTGATGCGTTGATGCCATCCGGCCATCAACGCATCAACGCGCCCTGTGTCCCGCCCAACCCTAGCCAAGACCTCACCACACATTCTACTCCGTCCAAACACCTAATACCTGACCGAGTACTGAGAAGTGACCCTTTCTCAACCACTCTAGGGTCTCGCTGGGGACCTTTCAAGATACGATCAGAAAAGCTCCGTATACGGCCGTATACGGGTATACGGTACGGGAAGATACGGACCCGCGCTGTATACGTACGGAGGTTCCCGAGGGCAGCTCCAAGGCTTACGGTACGTGCACCGTACGTACGTACCGTACGTATGACCGTAAGCCATACGTACGGTGCGATTCCCTACGAATGGTGCGGCGTGCGCAGGAAGAGGAGCAGATGTATATGCAGGTTATGGCCGAGTTGGATGCGGCGGACAACACCCCCGATGATGGCGAGGTTGAGATCGATGATTTGGAGGTGTACGGAGAGTAATTGCGACAGTTTCTGGCACTCTAAGTTTCCGAGAATGTATTTCCTTTTTGGGAACTAAGGCCTTCGGCGAGGCCTTATCTTAAGGCCTGAACCTTAAGCTAAGCCTTAGCTTGCCAGCAAGCCAATTTTTAAGGCCTTAAGGCGAACACTGGGCGGAGTTTCCGCACGGCGCTGGGAGGGCGGACGGGGCGGGGACGGAAATGTGCACAGACACGGACTGGATGTGGCCAGATGTCATTAGCGAAGGAAAGAGAGTGTGTGTGTTAGCCTTCAGGTAGTCACAGTTTTCGAAAGTAGTCGTCTGGTGGGAAGAGAGAGAGTCACATATGCGACTACGTTACACAGTGTGACAAATGTGAGCTCGAAAATGAAAGTTCGCATTTGTTTGGCACCAATTTTCATCCAAAAAACATTCTGAATAGACAGAACATCTTAGATCTCCAAGCTGAATTGCTAGGTGTACACAATGTATGAAAAACCCGAGCAACACCTAAGATTGCAAACCCAGAAAATCGGAAAACGGCCTTGATAACACTCTAGAATTCTTCATATCTGTATTCTGACATGATATATGATGTCAGGGAGTCTAACCGACTGCTAGAATAGAAATTGTATGAGGTGAAAAAATAATGTTTGAACTTTGCACTAAAGGTGCCTGTTCACAACCGTAAACTCAGTATGGCAACAGACCAGTGTCTTTGTCCAATTGTTGAGTTGAATTTCTGTGCCAAATACTTCCAAATACTTTAAAGAGGGCCATTGTATAGATCTCCCGTACTCCAGATACACCAAACCATCTCAATGAGCTGTATTTCCGGCACGCATCAAATTCACCTATCAACCATTTCGCTGATTGTTGCCATTTCCACAAGTTGAAGCCGTCGAAACGGATATATTTTGCGCTGCATAGCTCACCAATACATACATACAGGTTCCACAAATGGAGTGCTCGAAGATGCAGGGCAGTTTCGGGTCGAATATGGGAATTATAGAAATGGGCTTTATTAACGCTTCTTGATCAAATGTCACATGCTAATCAGTATGTAGAGAATATGGAGACATACTGTACTTGAATACAGCAAGATGATGGCAGCAATGTAGATAAACAGGGGGGCAGGGTGGGACGGGTCGCGGGACCAGTGAACGCCGCCGAACTTCTCGCAGAGCTCCGGATTGCAATCCTACTGGGTACGGCAGTATGATGGAGCGATGAAATAAAAAGGGCAGCGCCGTCCAGGAGGTGTTGGAACGATCGGTGCAAACATATGTATGCAGTGTATTCTTCCCTTATCCGTATGCGGAGACCCAGGAGGGACGCTTGCGAGCAGCCAAGTGCTCTGCGGACGCGGTACGACAAAGGCAAGTCATGCATGAAATAGAAACGCCGCGGTGGGCACTGGACGGTGCGTGGGAACGAACGGAGGGGGGTTGAAAGCGCCCACGGAGAGCGGCGGGACTGGATCATAGATGAGCCGGGGGGTCCGTGTACGGCGCTGTATGGTGGCGGGACCAGAAACAGGACGAAAGCCCTGCGTTCCAAGCAGCAGCAGCAGTACCCCGATTCCATACCGCACTGTGGACAGGAAATTACCCAGATCGGGATTACCGAAGAGAGCGGCGATCAATGCAGTCGTAAGAGAAGACGAGATGGCATAATGGAGGTGCAAGATTCCGAGTTGGTGTAGGCCCAGGGCCGGAGGAGTGCAGAAAGAACGGCCACCAAAGGTGCAGCCACCATTTCAGCAATACAACGACAAGAACAGTGATGCAGAGACACGGAGTTGAATGAGGAATGTGCAGAGGACGCTCCATCCGTGACAAATGGAGTAGATGCTGGGGTGCCAGAGGATGGATGCGATAAAGGGCCGTAGAATAGCTCAGTTTGGGAGGGATTAGGGCCAGCAGGCGACAGAAGGAACTCGGGTGGTAGGAGGGAAGCGAGGGTGTGTATTGATAACAAGAGTAAACAAATATCCAAATTGGGAACAGTGCTGCGCCGTGCACCACTCCGATGGATTAGCAGACATTGATATATCAGATCCCCACATATGCCTGCAGAGTGTTGAACAAAAAGGTGGATCTCTTATCTCAGAAATCAGATCACGACCAAGGGAAGGGTAACAACGAAAATGTTGTCATGCTAAAACCCGATGCACAAGACATAGTGCTAGAAGGACCGGAGGCGCAGATCTTGAACGAGATCAAGAAGGAAAAAAAAGATAGACAAGAGCGTGAAGCTGGCACTCGAGAAAAAGTTGACAGCTTGGGAAAAGATCGAAGATATTATCTATTATATAACGGACTTAGATATGTACTGCGGAATGAAGAACTCCACGATAAGATTATTAGATTGCATCACAATTCACCCCTGCTCGAGCATCTCAGAGAGAACTGCATGCAGGAGATGATTGAACATAATTATTGGTCGCCCCAATTGGGGATTCTATAAAGAAGTGCGAGGCCTGTCATCAATATCAGCAAGGAAAGCTGAATCCGCACAAGATTATGGAAGGACCCTGGCAGGTCATATCTATGGACCTTATCTGGCCATTGCCAGTGAGTAACAGCTTTAATGCTATTCAAGTCTGGGTGGATACATTTTCGAAGATGATTCATTGTGAGCCAGTAAATATGGAGCTCACCAGCGAAGGAGTGGCCCGGTTGACCCCGGACCGGGTGATTAGATATCACGGAGTACCGCAGAAGACATCTCGGACAGGGATCCGAGATATGTTGCAGGGTTCATCAGAGAACTGAACCAGCTGCTCGGCATTGAGATGAACCTGAGCACGGCTTTCCACCTGATCACGGAGGGCTGAACAGAACAGATGAACCAGGAGATGGAGAAGTATCCCTGTATTTTATGTAAACTATTGCCAATTGGATTGGGCAGAGTGGCTTGCGTTGGCCGAGTTCACACACAACAACAAAGCAAGCTCGTCGACGAGCATGTCACCATTCTATACGAACACAGGATACCACCCCTGGAAGGGAATCAAAAATGCAGTTGAGTCACGCAACGAAGCCATGAACGACTTTGCAGAAAAAATGAAAGATCTGCGACGAGGCAGCAGCTGCACTGGAGAAAACACAGAAAACAATGAAAAAATATCATGACTCCCAATATACAGGTCTAGCTAGGTGTCAGCAGTACCAGGGGTGCCCAGAGGGCGTTGTGAATCTAGGAGTGGAGCTTGTCGATCTTGACCCGAAGAATCATACACGAACGTTGGGAAGATGCTGAGAAATTGATGGTCGCTCGGAGCGACCGTCAAAATTTGATGGCATCACTGCATCTTCCTCCACTCGAATTTGACTCGAATTGAACGGAACTTCGGTACTATGGAATGCAGATGCGAAGTCGACCATGCACCGCAAAGAGGGAGCGCGGTTTGCGGTTTGCCCCGTTCAGTACGTCATGTTGGCAGTCCTCGGTCCTCTTCCTTGGTTCTCATACAGTATACTGGGTTATGTGTTACATTGCCAGCAGACAGTATTCGTGGGTCTGAGTGTCAGAATTGTGCTGCGCCGGACGAATGCCGCCACTGTCGGATGTACTAGCTAGTACGTGCGTCGTTCTCATATCATGACGCTTGAGCTGGGCAGGGTTGCCGCCGCACTCTGAGTACTGCCTTGAGGCCCATCGGCACAGCAAGCAAGAACGGGGGCCTGCATGTCGCCGACTCCCAACCTTTCATACTGGGCGGTGGCATGTCCTGATGTGGCAAGGAGGACTCATGTCGCGCCGTCTTTACGCTCTCGTCAAGCTTGTTATTATAAAATGATCCGAGGCATTCTGTTGAAGCCATGGGAGGACTTTGTGTCGGGTGCGCAAACGAGAATGTTCGGAGATCGTCCTCACGGCGTCGCGGCCGCTTTCGCAGAGTTTCGCAGTTATAGACGCTGCATCGGTTGGCTAGATAATAATATGCCTAATAGAAGTGCTGACGAGTTTCAGAACTAACAGATTTTGTTTCAGAACTAATAAAAGATTTGTTCCAAAACCAAAAATACAGGCCCGGCGCAAGGGTAGGGTTTGACGATGTGGAATGGCTCAAAACGTTGGCACCGATGACTCGGACTAAATTCCAGGTGAATCCATTCGGGCCTCGTTCAACTTTGCAAGAACTTCCGGCCAAGAAAACGGTCAACTTGGCAATGAACGGTGGAGCAGTGTTCCTCAGAAACTTTCTGATGATCATAACGAACTAACGGCAGGAGGGCGGCACAGCCGCCGCCGTAAAGCCATCTCAGCCCTCACCACTTCGCACCTCCTCGCACCCACCTCGCACTTCAGTGCACCACTGTCTCTATGTTCCTTCTTAGCACGAGAACCCTGTTCGTTGCGCTCGATCAACGCTGTTATGACCTCGGCTAATCACTTCTATCCCGATTCCAGTGCAGGCGCCGTGGTCCTGGGGTTCTGCGCGCCCAGTGTCCTGCCGTTCACAATGACAGGACCGAGCTCAGCTCATTCCAACGGCCCTATAACGATAACCTGGACCAGTGTTTCTACTGACCCGACGTGCGTTCGGTCATACGATTGCGTGGTAGAAGTAACTAACGTCGAGTTGTCCACCGCTGCGTTAGGTTATTCGAGATCGACATCGACGAGAACCTCGACAGTGTACGTCCTGTGCTTTTTCCTCGGCTTGTATTAGGTGGCTGACTTGATGCTACTCACCCTCTTCGTCCTGTAGCTCCTGCAATCAGACCCGTATTATATTATAAATGATCTAGAGACGGCGAGCGGCTCTGCTACGTTCGATCTCCCTGTCCTCTCCGTCGGGTAATGTTCTACGTTTCAATATAATACTTGATCTAATGGCAAAGGCCACCATGACAGAACCCACCGTATAGCTTTCTCCAGCACTGATAGCTTCCAGATTTTGACTGAGGGCAGCATCGAAATCCTGGCTGAGGGATCTTCGTCGATTCCCAGTTCCTCCAGCGTTAGCTCCAGCACCAGCACACCCATACCGACTCCCCCAGCGCCACCGACTACTCCATCATCACCGTCATCGTCAACCAAGTCGTCTCCGCCATTCATTCCTACGTCTACCCAGTCTCAGACCACAACTAGCGAACCTCAAAAGTCAGCGCCGGTATCATCGACCCCGGCATCATCGACCGGTTCAATGCCATCGCCATCCAGCTCGCCTGCTCCATCTATTCCGAGTTCTACCCAGTCCCAGCCCCAGTCACAGCCCCAGTCCCAAACTACAACTAGTGACCCTCAAATGTCAGTACCGCTTCACGAGCACTCATCACCTCCGTGTACCTTCATGTAAATAACAAATTCTCACAGCAGAGTCACAAAACCTCACAGCAATGCCAGCGCGATCGCCGGAGGAGTCGTCGGAGCCACCGTGGTGATCCTCCTGGCCCTCCTCGGCTGCTGGTATCTTAGCCGTAGAAGACGCTCGGCTGCTGCGAGTCAGAAATCATATGGTCGCTCGCAAACGCCACAATTTTTGGTCGCTCCGGTCAGCAACGCACTCGCCGGTAAGTGGTCGCAATGTCCTTCTCTCGCAGTATCCGATCTTCTTCCAGGTGGAGTGGAAAACCGGTCCCAAATCGATGAGTTCCGGTCATGGGAGGACAGCGAGATGACTGCCTCCTCTGCAACCACCCGTGGTAAAACAAATCCGCGATAATGAGTGTCTTGATTGACGTATCCCACCTTCCCAGCACCACCCGCCTCAACGATCTCCACAAGTCGAAAGCGACCCATCGGTGCTCCGGCGGTGAATACTGCCCAGTCTGGTTCCGGCCCGTCGCGTGACGAGCTTCTCGAGGAGATACAGAGGTTGAGACAACACATGATCATTATTTCTCCCCCTGCTTACCCTGGGCATGAGTGAGTGAGATGGGTTTCGCGAGTACTTTCTTTCATTACATGGACTGTGTTTTACCTACTCCCTAATTTGCACGGCATGTGCTGAAATGGGCCCAAGCTTCCCACTCCTACCTGTTGAACTGCTGCGCGGTACTCTGAGGGGACATTTCGCGTGATGCGAAGAATTCCCGATTTTTGAGGCCCCATTGACAACCCCCGCTGAATTGGGCCAAGCTTTAGAGTGGCGTAAATACAACCCCATACTGGATATCCTGGGTGATTCAACATTGAACTTGAAGCGCGTTTCTGTAATCATAGAGCCAACCGCTGCTGAGTTACTAAGTCGCAATTTACTGTACTATTACATTCAATTTGACAGGGGGAGTGACATGTTGAACATATTCGACACTTCGACACGGGTCACGTTAGACCGTGACAACCCCAAAAAATTTGACCACATCCCAAAACAATGCAGGGACATCATAGAATCGTTTGGGATAGTCTGCAGAAGCAGGGAAAGCCAGGCAGACCTTCGTTTAAATTAATTCCCTGATGATGATTTTCCTAGTGATTTTGTGAGAATTTATTGAGTTTAGGCTGATACATATGTAGAATTAACAAAAGAAAAAATCCATAGCCAGTTTCGATGCGGGGGATGCACAAGATTTGTTTTTGTCACGCTCTCGCTGCTGAGAGCCTTTTTTTAGAATTTTGCGAACCGTCGAACCTATTCGATAAACCCCCCTGTGACCCGTGACAAGCAACCAAAGTTCGTCATTGACAGGTACCCCTGTGACCCGTGACTGTCGAATTGAATGTAATAGTACAGTACTGGCTTGAGTTTTTGGGTTGGTTGATTATAATGATTCAGGTCTCACTGGTGGCCATTCGGCCGCTTCACGGCCCCGCATCCTTTGGGTTTGGAAGTTCAAACCCATCTTGCCAGGAAAATCCGATAGCTGCACTGGAGCCTGATAAATACTTAGTCCATAACTCAGAGACGGACTAGTGGAAGGCATGAAAGACTATACCTTTCATGATACCGTTTGCTCCGAAACCTGCGCTCCTTAAATAAAGCGGGTAGGGCCGACGAGCGGCACGGCCCGCTACCATTTTCTTTTTTCTTATGATTCAATTTGATTCAAGCTCAATTTCAAGTACCAAGGCTCTCTGGGCACCCCCTGGTACCTCATTCTAGACCTGGATTCATATGGGAGAGTTGTACTGGAGCAGAATAAATAGATTTAAAGATGGCCTGCTCGCAAGGACTCCCCTGCCTCACATGGCTTGATGTTATATTCTGGATGAATATATTTCTAACAAGAGCTGTAACTAAAACCTGGGTAGTGGGGGCTTTACCCTATATAACTAGAGGTATTGTGAGGTCATTTTAGACAATTTTCACTGTCTGTGCTCACAGAATTCTAGAGGACAATGGTCTGTGGAAGGTGGCAGCCTGCCTGGCCCTCTTTATCTCTCATCTTTCATTCATTTCACTATCTCATATTGCTTCTGGAAGTAACATGGCCTCTGCACAAGGATGACACACTTTTCCGGAGTGGCAGACTTACAAGTCTCAATCTTTATGATATTTTCCAGGCTCTATGGGAGGTTTCTGAGCATGGCACCAAAAAAAAGTTGTTAAAATGGTAGTACTATTACGAACATATGGTTAGGAGTTCCCAAAGTTGTTGTAAAAAGCATAAATATTGAGACCCGTAGGTCTACCACTCCGGAAAAGCGTGTCATCCTTGTGCAGGGGCCATGCTAATCTTCTCTGTATCGTTCCAATTTTTCGTATGACACCCCGAAGGGGTCGTAGTAGTGTGTGGAACTCATCTAGTGATCATCAGAATGATCTACCTTGTTCGGTGTCCCGGGATATCACGTGGTTTCTCATGTATTCTTTAAATGTGACGATTTTGAACTCCAACGGCCGCACTTTACACGAAAATGCAAAGTGTCTATCATTTTTCACTTGGCTGGAATAATGTTGGGCTAGACAATGTTGTTTGTTTCCCCATCAATGTCAGATTTTTGTTTGTCTTGTTCTTTAGCTTGAATCACATCTGACTTTTCTGAGATTTGTTGTGAGATTGATCATGAGTAGTGTTATTATTGACATTTCTTTGTATCCCTACTGTGAGCTTGAATGATCTTATCAGGTTCTTAAGTAGCAGTAATTGCTCATATTCTGAGCTTACACCACACGTTGATTTCGCAGATGCTTAGTGACAGTTCACAATTCAACTCATAGCTTGCACAAAGGGAATAATGAGATTGTGGTTACTCAGCAATCCTCCACTATAGTTTGATCAGGCTGCAGATAAAATCTTCAACCTCAGTTGTTGGAGTCCCCCCCAAAAATGTGTTTAAAGTTGAAAGCAGTAGGGAGAGACAGATTGTGGGTTTCAGAGAATTTAGCGCCAAATGTGCACCCCGATGAATTGAATCAACGGGAGATAGCCGGCGTTGCAGTGAATTTTGGATTTAATTTACATCGATTTATACCGAAGGATATTAATATTTTACGGGATATTTATCGTTTCGGATGGCGGACCGACATGATTGGCGAAAAGTACATTATGAGTTTGAGACCTGGTTCCTAAGTCGGTAACAAGAATTGTAATAATCCAAGAATTTTTTTTTTTCAAGGCGGGCCAAAGCTTGCTTGGTCGATGTGGAAGCGTCGACTAGCTCACATTGGGCTGCAGGACAACCAGTAAATCTCCATATGAGCGTAGGAGAACTGAGCTTCAAGCAAAGCTCCATCTGCGACACATTGGATTTTACATTGGGATGGAGAACCTGCAGTGCATTAGTACAATCACTATAATTCCTGTCAATTTCTGCAGTTGAACTTCGAGAGTCTAAGTACCACATCAACCTTCAAATTCAAGCCCAACAAGTGAGGGACGAGTAAATCTTTTTTAATGATCTGCATCTGAGAGAATAAGTTAAAGCTAGATCTGGACAGAGAATTTCTTTGAAAAGAAAGGGTAAGCAGCTCAGTTGCCATATTTCGACCTTGCTTCCTGGTTACAGCAGCATAAGCATGATTATTCACCCTGCCGAGGCAATCATCGGCATGAGCAGCCGCCGTGGGTAAGCGAAACATTCTGGCGTGCAGGAAATGTGCTTACGCAAAAAGAGATGACGAAAATGTGATCGTC
This sequence comes from Mycena epipterygia, assembly GCA_029281465.1. Classification (NCBI taxonomy): domain Eukaryota; kingdom Fungi; phylum Basidiomycota; class Agaricomycetes; order Agaricales; family Mycenaceae; genus Mycena; species Mycena epipterygia. The sequence continues at coordinate 256,252 of JARJCQ010000080.1, read as the reverse complement.
TGCGAGTCCTGAGAATAGGGCGCCCTAAGACCCTTACCTAAAGGTAGCGGGAATTGTTCACTTGGGGTATGGGGCCGTGGCTTTACCCAGCAGGAACTTCGTACTTATGTCCTTTTACTGTAAGGATGCCATCCTCACACTTGCATCTTACTGTTAACCTGGTTTCTCACATGACCACTTACTCAGCCACATTCTCCTTTGTATATATAGCCACCATTTACCTTCCCTTCTGGACCGCACGTAAAACCCCGACTTGACCCCCCTTGTATTCCTCCTGTTGCTCGTAGCCTGGTGATCTCACCTCTAGGAATATATTGTGGTCCTGTCAACGTGTGTGTGTCTCTGCCCTGGTTCGCCCGTTAGTGTCTGTCGAGAGAACGACAGCCTTTCATCTACCCAGTACCAACTTGACAATGAAATAACTTGATGTATGACGTGTATGACATTCTTTTGCTTTTTTTTTCATGTTCCTCAACACCGCAGTTGGGGATGTACAGAGAGGGCATTAGAGCGGGAATATTGCAGGTTCCTCCAGTTTGTGAACCAAACCCTTCTGACACAGAGGACCAAGTGGTGGTAAGGATCAGTTCTCAAGGCCCTTCGCTCTGAACACTGGACCAGAACCTCACATTAGGTTCACCCAAAACGTGAACATCGAACTTGAGCAGTTCCAGATCTGGCTGAACATGCGGAAAATAGTTTCGGACATCTCGGAGAGCCCTTCCCCCCCAATATATATATATTCAGATCCGCTGGTGTGCAGAACATGACGTGGATTTCACCGTTACAAAATATCTCTCTGATCGAATCAAAGCACAACAACGGTATACCAGCACCGCATATTGTCACGCAGCGCCGATGTCGAAAGTTGAAACACACCTGAATTGGGACCTAAACAACGCAAGTGAGTGCTCGACAGTCTTTATGTAAACATAAGTGATGCATGCACCAGAAGAAAAGCATCAAATATTCTGCAAAATGAGCCAGTTTCTCAGGATCGGAATTAGAACATGGACTTAAAGACGCTAATGCGGGACCCAACTTGCGGTTCAGATTATATTTGCTGAAATATGCACCATGGGAAAAAAAAATTGGTGAATCTGACCTAGGTGGCTCTCATAGCTATAGATAATTACAGTGTTGGAGTGTCAAACAGAGGCATCGACGGTTGATGAGCTCCTTGAAGAACATAAATGACTGAATATGATCATACTTGACAGCATAAGGTCGACCAAATGACTGAGCGTCATATTTGCCAGCATAAAAACAACTATAGCTGAAATAAGTACAGAAAAAAAAGATTGCGGAAATGGGGGATTCGAACGGGTGACCGTAGGATTACATAAAAACCGGACAGCCACTATTTTGCCACAAAAACCGTATTGAACCGAATAAAAAAGGCTTCAACACAGCCACTATTAGAGTAATCACAGTTTTGGCGGGCTAATAAAAAATCGAGGTCGCCAAATCTTGGTATGACGTTTCCGAAATAGACGATCACTTATTACATAAGTACTCGTAACCTTCTGAATGTGAGAGATAGCTGCGCCCGCAGGACTCCTCGAGTATTCGATCGCTCGATTAAGCGCCGCCTTCGTTGTGTCTCCGCTAGTAGGCGTGCTGCTGACAATGTGAGTCGTCCGCTGCACTTTCTGAAAAATTGTTAGAAATATTCAAATAGCTTTGTAGTACACATGATTCGAACCTTCAATTTTCAGGATTGCGATACAGAGCTTGTCGAAATTCCAAGTGAAAGTTCGGTGTTCTTCACGTTGTTTTCGAACAAGTGGTCGCAGCAGTCCTCTCTCGATGACGTGCGAAAAATCCTCATCGCGACGGTTTCTGGTAAACCAGACGCGCGATTCTCCAGTGATGTGGAGTTTCCTCGCGGAAGCTCTGACGCTGTCCAGCCATTCTGAAGCGGAAAGCCCGTCCGCCTCAGAAGGGAACTTGCCTACGCCGGTGTACAGAATGAGCTGAGTCTCGTTGCTCATGATCACCACAAGCAGTGAAGAGGATGTATGGTATGATCGAATGGCGGACTGGCACTTGGGTTGGACACTATAAGTATTCATCTTTGGGCGAAGGAGCCCCGTTACGACACCTAAAATTAGTTTGCTGCGCATTCAATGAGACGGTGGAAGACGCCGCCGACATACCTGCGTGCTGCCTGAAATTAGACTTTGAGAATGGCCGCTCGGATTTTCTGCGATTGCAGACACTATCACTATCACATGTACAGGGCAGAGGGTTACGGGAACGGTTCTACGAGGGAATGGAAGACATTTGGACGCTTCGCAATGAAGAGGTGTGTGTTTGGGAACTTTTTTCGTCGTTTATTCCCACTCCGATAGCCAAGTCCCAAGAATCCGGCTATTAAGTTGCCGCTCCACTCTCACGGGGGGCAAAACCCACGGCAGGTGAAATCAAACTGCCGTTAGAGCAGGTGAACGGCAGTGATTTAGGCACCTACCTGGCAGACGAGTTCAGAATACATTACTGCATCAGGAAACAACAATTTGTCGGGTAGCTCCCTGCCAGAGCTCTCGTCAGTCGGTAGCTCTGGTAGCCCTCCCCCAAAGACCAGTTGCCACTGGTAGCTCCGGTAGCCATCCGGTTGGTGTTCCGTAGCGCGTGGTAGCGCATCACTCACGGATCAGTAGCGCTCTATATCCGGCTTCCTAGAAATGATGTATTCGAGCGACGGTCTCTGTGTACACCATTGTCGATGGCATCCCCGCATATTTTGGTGACTTTTTGGCCAATTTTATCAATAGAATTCACTACTTCCTCTGTGCACTAGTGCGATGATAAAAACTCACAAGTCATTTGAAACTCCGATGGCACGTGCACATTGCGTGATTGTTGGAGCACCAAACACCGTTTGTTGATGTCGCTCTTCTTCCTTCCCTCCATCTTCACTTTCCCTCTTCCACCCCATCGCCGGTGTGCTTATAATCTCCTTGTCCATCTGTATGCCCTGGCACCTGCCGTTGTTCAACCTTCATTCCTGGAGCTTCTCGGTGTGCCACGTCACGCTTCAAGTCGGCGTTCTCTTGCCGGGTGCTCCTCTATCCCTCAAAGTGCTCAAGCTCGCGATCGTCAAGCCGGGTATCCTTCAAGCTCGTCAAGCTATCATGTCAAATTCTCTAGCTTTGGGTTTTCCTCAAGAATCATTGTCGTCACCAGTACTCCTACTCCTACTCAACGCACACCGACACTGACCCCGGCGCAGACGCCAACGCCTCCTCGTCGCCATACTCGACGCCATAAGCGTCCGGCCCGTCCATGTCGTCCGTTCCCGAGCACGTGTTTGAGCCGACCCTGCACTTTCGAAGGCGATTGTGGATAAGACTCTGGGCTGTGGAGCATTGTTTGTGGAGGGACGGGTGGGATCGGTGGTGGCATGAGGAGGTCGCGAAGGTGGGTCTCCCTCTCCCTACATTTTCGTTTTGAGACTGACGAGATGCAGGTACCGAGCTACTGCCCGCCGACGATCATGAGCTCCGAGGACCCGCTCTTCATTCTTCGTGCGTCCCCTTCCCTCCCCCCTCCGTCTTCTTTGTTCCTAGTGCGTGCGTATAGACGAGTGGATCGACGGGCAAGCCCAAGGGCATGATGCACACGACGGGCGGGGACCTCTGCGCGCCGCTCACGCTCAAGTACGTGTTCGACATCCACGAGGGTGACCGCCTTGCGTGCAGGCGTTGGGTGGATTACGGGCATACGTGCGTTTTCTTTTGTCTGAGTACTCTTCCCCGTTTTGCACCATGTCTCCCTTATGTCTTGTCCACCATCTCCCCGTGTAACTGTAGCATGCAATATATTTGTTTATGAACCATCCAATATGTCGACTATGAGCAGATATGGAGAGCTACTGACTGCTCCTGGTCAAACATGCCACAGCTATTGGAAGCTACTGGGCGCTACTGAGTTCTTGTGCCAACGCTACCAGGCGCTGGCGTGGAGCTACCAGCTGCTACCAGACGCTGGCGTGGAGCTACCGGGAGCTTCATATCAGGGGACTAGGCTACCAGGCTACCACGACTACTGGGGCTACCAGGCGCTATCTAACCAAGTCTTTTTTTCCTGATGTGTTCTGTAGCAATCACACATCTGTCAACTGTGGGGTCATTCATCTGTCGAAAGGTGGGATCGTAGTTACGGTCTTTGTTCCTCTTCCACCTACCACTGTGTCGTCATGCTGATGAATTGTGTTTGCTCTGCCTGCTGCAGGAAGCAAGCAGGAAGAATGGTCCAGCAGGATTCCCAGTTTCAAATTCAACCTGACAAGCTCATGAAAAGATTGAGGCCCAACAACAGCTTCACAAAGACTACAATGATGGGAAGGAGGTGTCGTGTTGATCTGCACACGGAGATCATTTGCGGTTGAAGGTCGACCCGTCGTCCTTCTTTTCTTGAATGATTGACATGTCTAACATATCAGGAAAGTCTTGTATTAATACAAGGTAGTGGGACAACAAGCACTCCATAATCTGAGTGTTCGCCGTATGCATGAATGTTCCCATGAATGTTCTGATTCCATTTTAGGAAAGTTTGGACATGTGATCGTGTTTCAAAGTTTGGAACAGAGAACAAAGACTTTTTTTTGGCCATCGCTGCGTAAGGTCTCATGGTCGAAAGACAGCCATAGTACAATGATACTGAATTAGTACTTCCATTGCTAGTGCCTTCATACTGCTCCACAACCGGGCTAACGGCAGTCTCAGCTTACCTGCCGCGGGTTTTGCCCCCCGTGTCTGTGGTACAAAACTTTGGGTGGCTATGCCCAAGACACAGCCACAGGTTTGTGCCACAGAACGGAGTGGCAACTTAATAGATAGATATAAGATTTGCGTCGAATACGTAATGTCGCTCTTTGGAATGGTGCTGTAAGTATAATGATTGGAACAATAACTCGAACTCAGTTGGAACTTGGAGTAACATGAATCTTGGCCGCAAAGATAACACTCCGATTCGTCATTGACCTCCTGCGAAACAAAGGCCGTAGTTGGTTGGGCCGTAGGATTCAAGAACTCATGAGCGTAGTTAAATTCATAAGGAGCTCGATCAAAACTTAGCGCTGTCTGGTACGTTGACGGATCCTCGTGGAAAGTAGTAGAGGAGAGATTTAGAAGAATGGTCAGTGGTATGGTACACTCGCGCCAGATGTACTGTGCGTGAGCGAATGTGCCGGATCTCAACCGTAATGTGCCGAGCTTGGAATGGATGTACGTTCCGAGTTTGGTTGGTCCCGACGCTCGCCGACCGATCACACGCGACGATCACATGCGCGATGGCAACACTCGCCTCGCTCGGCAATCTCTCATTTCAAACTCCGCGGCAGTTCGTATCAAGCTGTACTCGTAAATCCTTGCCGTAGCCTAAGCAAGCAGGAAGAAGAAGTTTAAAATTATCCCTCCCAATCGTTCCAATGTCTCGGGAAATCACAATGGATACGAAGATCGTGCCAATGCGCTCGTTAATACATCGCCTTCAATTCTACTCATTCGTTTGATCTCCACTAGTTATCTGCGAGCGAATGGTCCTACAACTTGCCCTCAGATACCATCTCCCTAAACATCGCAATCGTCTTCTCCAATAGTGTTCCAAGCCTGGCATTCTCTTCTTCCGGGGTCGGCTTAGGCTTGCTTGCAGGAAGCTCTGTGACCAGATAGAAAAATCAGGACCTAACGCAATTCAAAACCGTGAAATGCCACGGGACGCACCGCGGTTGGAAAAAGAGAACGTCAACAGCAGCTCACCGGCAGCTCCGCGGGACATCACAGTCACAATGCGCAGCCCGTTGCTCACTTCGTGGTACATCTGCCGTCCCGCAAGATCAACGGCGCAAGCGGTGACCATGGACTGCAGGACGTACGATAGTCGAAGGGTGCGCTTGAACGGTCTCCGTCAGGACCTCGGTCTCCGTCCGGTCCTCGTTTTCCACGGTGAGCTCTTGCACGATCTGAAAATTATGCGTGAATCACATCAAGGCCGCATTTGAACGACTGGACACACCTTGTTGCCGCCGTCAGTGATCATCTTGCTCGCAGGCACATTCGGTAAGAACAGCTGCAGCCGATAGGTAAGTAAATAGACGACCTTAGGAATGCTGGGAGACGCACGGCGGGGTTGCGCGTTCGATATTCGAGGCCTCGCCACAGGTGTTTCTCGGTGAGGACGGGTTGGGCGTCAGGAGGGTTAACGGGGCGGGTAGCTGCGAATGCGGAGGACATTTCAGCAAGAACGACTTGACTGACGTTCACACAAGGAATCCGCCTTTTTATCTTGAACGCCCTTGAGGACGTGGGCCCATTGACAAGAGGTTGTTCCGAATTCGATCTTTACTAATGTTCAAGTGACAAATATTCTCTCATAACGAGGTTTTGGGAACACGTAGTTTATCCCGTTTAACCGGGCCCGGGGCTGCCGACCCAAATATTTCTCTCATAACAAGGTTTTGCGAACACGTAGTCTATCCCGTTTAACCGGGCCCGGGGCTTCCGACCCAAAAGGGAATGTTCCAGGCCCATTGACAAGACAGGGTTGATTTTTATCGTGTTCGATCTTTACTAATGTTTCAGTGACAAATATTTCTCTCATACCAAAACCTCGTTATGAGAGAAATATTTGTCACTGGAACATTGCCTTTTGGTTCGGCAGCCCCGGGCCCGGTTAAACGGATAAACTAGGAAAATCGGCACCAAAAAATGCGAGCCCGTTGAAAAAAATGCTGGCCCTTCCAAAACCCAATGGAAAAAGAGGATTCCGGTACCTGCATGAAGCCCCAGATCCCCCGCTCACATTTAATTACTCACCCTGACCACCTCCCCTCCTCCAATATCCCGCACCGAGGCTCACCTCTGTGGTTTGAATTTCGAAAGGTAGCATTACAATTTTCCACATTTTTTCTGGTTCCCCCTCCCGACCGCTGCTTGCCCGTCCCCTTCGACCATCCAGAACCTTCTCAGGCAGTAGATATGACCCTCGGCTACCATCCCACCAACTCCCACCCCATGCGCACCCATTCTTCATACTGTGCGTGGCATATCTTCCTGCAGAGTCCAAAAATATCTTTTTTCCCACTTTTTGCCTCATCGAGTGCCCATCCTACCACGGATATTTCCGCCGACCGGATATTCGCACTCCCCTACTTCCCCCCTCCATGTACATATTTTTATCGTATTTTTATGTGGCCTTTGAAGTTTGTAGGACCGGAAACAAAATCACAATCAGTCGTCGGAAGGACGCCCGACGCGTCCCGTCACAAAGTGTCACGCCCGCTCCGCCATCAGAAAGTTGAACTCCCATCAAACTCGTCGTCATCGTCATCACACCGGAAAATGCAAAAATTAAGTGTTCCTGCAAACACACCTTAATCTGTCAGCATAAGCGGCATATTCGGCACATCTGAAAACGCACCTGAAACTGCGGGTTTCGAACGCGCTGACTATGTTACTGAGTTTGTTAAATAAGGTACGAAATCAACATAATTTAAATCTGTGGTTTAAGATGTATTTACAGCGAGGTCGATTATGTACCTGAAAGTTGGAGTGCTTTTGGGATATGGAAATACCGGGAGTTTGGGAGGCCGGCGGTGTGATCGGCGGTGTGATCGGTAAGCGGCCGGTGTAACGGCAGGCCATAGTCCACTGATATATACAAGGATCAACACCCTCCTATACTGGTCGCAAGTGGGTTAATTCGGCCTATCTGCCCTTCAAGTGCACAAAGTGATCAAATATAGTACATAAAATGTATCTGCGATGTCCAATAGTATGTTTAATCCATATGCAGAGGGAGAATAATATGTGGACGGCAGTTGAACTGCATATTTCAAAGTGTTGTGCTTCGTCGTAGGACCCGCGGGAGTCAGTTAACCAAACATCTCACATAAATCCTCGGTGTCATCTTTGCACGGTGACCAACGACCTTTACAGACATCTGCAAGCTTGAACATAAAATGCGGCCCATTATTGATAAAATTGATCTCTGTAACTGGGCCAGAAAATCCTTCCAAAGCGATGAGTTCAAATGAGATGTAGGGGCCGCCGATATTTTTGTGCAATAACGAAGAGCCGTGAGCGAGCGACCAGCGAGCGAGCCAAGGACAGGTGGAAGATGTTTCAAACTCCGACGGTAGTGCCGGCAGCGCCGCCGGAATTGATGGCGGTGTGTTTGCCGGCATTTCCAACTCCCAAACTTCCTGGAAAGTTGGAGCTTCAGCCGCGTGATTGGTGCGTCTGAAACCTTCAGTTTCAGACGTGTCGAAACCGGCACCGAATTCAAAAGCTTCGGCGGCAGTTTCGGCGCGGCTTAAACCGGTAGTTTCAGCTGCAGTTTCAGCGCGCGGCTAAACTGCAGTCGAAACCACAAGTTTCAGACGCGCTGAAATTAATCCGAGGATCGTCCTCGGATGATCTGGGGATGAGCTTGAGATGAGCTGAGGATCGTCTGATGTCCCGCTCAATCGGATTAATTTCTTTGATATTCCATCCCGAAAAACAATGGTACAGTGGGGGACAGTCAAAGTCATCAAATCACATAACAAATTACACACTTAATAGAGAGCTTAGCCGACTTCAGAATCAGATTCAGCACCTCAAAATAAGCCTAAAACAATTTTTTCGGGAATTTTCCACGAGAGATTACGTACGGCCAAATTTTTGGCGACTTTGAACAAAAATTGTGTGTACCTATTTCGGCCCCTTGAGCCTTCCTGATGCCTCCAAATCCCTCAACGCCTGCTCAGAAATGGTGCAGTGTGACCTGTACTTCTTTACAGCCCAATCTGCAGCCCTCTTCATTGTCAAACTCATAATCATCACCAGACTCAAGCTCGGAGTCTATATCTGATTTGTCAGTATCTTGCTCTTCCTGGCTCCAGTCAACCCGTAAGCTGCCAAAGTATATGGTAGGGTGAAACTCAGTGTTTGGCCCAACATGAGCTTTATTTTTATGCTTGGGGTTCGCTGGTGGGGAGGGAGGAAGTGTACTATCTAGTGGAATATCTGGAATAGGAGCTTGAGTTGATTTTGGACCCTGGTTTTTCAAGCCAGAGATGTTATGGGTCTGTTTCTTCCTGGGAGGCATGCTGGGGGAGGTCAGTATGCACTCCTGATTGATAGGCAGCTATATGTGACCCAGGAACAGAAAGGGCAGGCCGGTTTCTTTGAAGTTGGACCAGGTGACACTGTGACTGTGACGCATGTGACACAGAATTCACAGGCTTTTTTTGAAGGAACCACTCGTTGAAATTTTTTGGAAAAACCAGGATCATACTCAGCTCATTGAAAGGAGTCTATATGAATATTCTCGTGATTTTACTATAGGTTTTGGGGTACGGCCATTATTTTTGAGGTTCAAGATATAAATACGCCTATATCTCAGGAACGGCTCGTGGGATCGGGCTAAAAAAAATTCAGAAGGACCTCCATTAAGTCTTCTTTGCATCCCAATCAACTCCGGGGGCTTACTATAACCTTCATTTCAGTTGATGCCTTTGACTGTCCCCCACTGTAGTAGTAAGTCTGTATGTAAGTGAATACCAAGCGAATCGGCAGCACACATATCACACGGAAATCATCGAGGTCCTCGGCATGTATCCATTCGTCCATGCTCGTACGCATTTGCAAGTGAGTTTTGTGTGAAAATGCAGGCGCAACGTTCGAGCGCCGTATTATATCCAGGTGGCTCTCGATCGCAATATGGGGCATGCAATACCAAAGGGAACCTCCTGTGCACGAGGTGGCACGTCATCGCGCTCGCGAAGGGGCGGAGCGCGCGCGATCAGCGTTCCGGCGGACAGGGAGACGCGGGAGGATGCGAAGGCGGGGAGAAGGTCGGTGGCGGAGGTGTTAAGGCGCTATGTCTGCCGATATCGCTCGGGAATGGGAGATGGGGGGGCTTTGGGAATGGGAGGAGCGGGTAGCAGACGATGTAATTGGGAGTAGTGGGGGTAAATCGCTGTATGGCCCAACACTACTCTTAACCAGGTGGATCTGTAGTCCTGCGTAGTTACGGATGAATTGCGTCTTGTGAAGGACGCATGGAAGAAGGTTCATCGTGAGCTTCGAATCCAAATCTTGCTGCGAGCGCTTGCCTACGAATGAACGAATAAGCTTGTGAATATGGATAAATATTGACAGACCAGAACGCAACTGCCCGAGACTGGCGTACTTCGCCGCAGGCCACTCCCACAGATGCTGCCTCCACACTTCGCGAGTAAACGATGAGCTGCGATCTCAGTTTGCCTAGTGGAGTTCCATTTTGATAAGTGGTGTATTTAGCCTTAGACGCGTACCACTTAGAGGCACACTCTCGTACTTGCCAAATGGGCAGTGCAGCCTTGAAACCGAGACAGTTCATAGACGACACATAGTAGTAAAAATGCAAGTCAATAATACTACCCGAGAATGCAGAGAAATTCGGCACCTACCTGCTTTCGTGAAATAGCGACCTGAGAAAGAGAGTCGCTGCGCGTTTGCACGCTAGCAAACCGTGAGTATGCAAGCAGACGGTTCTATTGAGCCTGACAGCTCCGGCTTGTATGCAATGCCAGTTTCTCGCGAACGGATTCATTGAAGCTTCAATGGGAGGACCGCGTGAACTTGAAGAACCAGAGCGTGGCCCTCGAAGCCATGGAGAAGCAGACGATCGAGCCAACATGCATTTCAAGCTCCGGAACTGCACGAGCTCTTCAAGACGAGATCGTCGAGGAAGAGCGAGAAGCAAAGATGCGGCTGCCTAGTAAGATCCGAATTCACCGTTGGGATGTACGTGGATAGGAAAATCAGTCACAATGCAGTGAATAAGAAAGCTGCGGGAAACAGAGTGTCATCCGAGCTAATGTCGTAGCCGGGATCGACAGGAATATCTATAGGAATTGACTTGGGATTAGAGGTTCTGAGCATGGGCCTGTCATTATTGGATGAGCAGGATAGATGCGCATGTAGTACAGTCAAGCCCACAGAGAGCTCCGAAGCGAGCTCGGCGTATGTGGAGTTCGATGCCCACTGTCCAAATAAGAACATGGTGCAGTTGAACGACAAGACGAAAACGCGACGACACCCGCATCCACGACGATCCTCGTTGAGTTGTCGTCGAGAGTCTCGAGCTCCGCAGAATGTGAGCCCGAACACAGAGGATCAGGGATCCAGGACTACGAAGAAAGGTCACATGAAGCCGCAGAAACAGAATGAGGAAGTATGACATACGCTCATAATTGCGAGGGAGGAGAATTAAGCCGAGCTTGAGCAACATCCAATGCGATCTGATACTCAGCTTAGTAACTTAGTAAGCACTATAGGTGGCTGGTTTCGCCGGTGCCTTATTGTGGTACGTTTGAGCCAACCAGAGAAGGGCTTATTAATTATTGTTTATTGTTCATGAACAGAAGACGCGAGCCAGAGTCCGAGGGTCGAAGTTTGGGCCGAGGATATCGATGGCGCACTGGTACGCAAACGGACTTTGCCCCCGCAACCAATGCCGTAGGGCGCGAGGAAAGCTGCTTGATCGAGAGTGGCGGATCATTTGTTCCCGATGCTGACGAGCGACTGAGGCTGTTCGTGGTCCTGCAACGACGAAATAAGCAAGGCAAAAAATAAGTGCTGCCACACACGGTGACGCACCCGTACTTATTCATCTCGAGCTCCTCCATCGAGCGGAGGGAAAGTGCGCTCATCTCCTTGAGCTTCAGAAGCTCTGCGTTGCTGCGCCGTGTCTTCAGCTTACAGTCCCATCATGAAAAGAAAGATCGGCGCACTCTTGTTAAATCCAGTCGCACCGCCTCGTACTTCGCATCCCTGCGGTCGCACAGCTCCTGAAGCGCGGCCTTCGCATTGATGATCTGTAGATACCGCAGCTCAAGCCGCACAACGTGTATCTGCTCGTGGATCATCTGTCATGCGAGGTCCTAGCGGGTTCACGGTCAGATTTGCAGATAGGTAGACCGAGAAATATATATGTACGACGGCGGCTGGGACGTGGTCATACGTTTCTTCGCGAATTTTAGCCCTCGTTTGACCCTCACTCACGCCTGCGTTGGCGACCGCTGGGCGGTTTCTAGGGGGGAGCAAATCAGGTCAATTGCACACTGGCACGCGGACGGACGGTTACTTACTGAGCTTGTGGTCGAGCTTTCGCCTTCTTGCTCGCCACATCCTTCATTGCGTTGTATCGCTTCTGGAGCGCGCCCCGTACGTAAAGCCCGCCGCCACCGCTTTGAGCGCAGGATGCACCACAAATGACCTTGTGAGCATTGCATAGCCCAGAAGGTTCGAGGACGTGCTCAGCCTAGAGCTCAACTGCCTCTCGCCTGCAGTTTTCTAACGCAGCATCAGTTGGATTTTAGCTCCAGCGAATGTACGCCAACGAATGACTGCACGCACCTTGTGTCTTTTCCGACCAGGTTCCAGACCGCCTCGATCGCGCCTTTCAGCTCTTTTAGTTTTAGCAGGTGCAGCTAGATCGTCTGTGCATCCGATGAATGTGGGCAAACGGGGGGCGGAAGGACACACCGTGCGATGCATGCTAGCTACTGCTTGAGGAGTGGATGGAATCGATCGCGTACCCGTCGAGCCCACGATGGGCACGCTCCATGGGCGATGAAGTTAGCGCGCAGGCGGCACCACGTCGGGATACCTTCGGCGCGCGAGCCTTGATGTGGTAATTGAGGTGTTGTAGTTCCCTCGCAGAACAACTGCAGCGCATGTTAGTTCGCTGCGGTACGGTGTAATGAGGTTCAAGAGCACATCGTCAGCCTCGGCTTCCTGGAGGAATGTGCGTTAACATGCTATAGCAGGACTCTATACTAGCTAGAATCGATAAAGCGTCTGTCAAGAGAGACTAAGCAGGACTCGGAGTCGGGCGTGCTGCAGGAGCGAGCGGTGGGCGAACTAGAATTCAGTCACGAGCGCTTCGCTCGCGAGTCTTTGGAAGGTGGAGGCCAGGACGAGTCCATGCAGTGTATTCATGCAAAGCCGCAGAGCTCATGGCAGCTCTTCAGGACGATATCGTCGAAGAAGAAAGAGAGGCTGATTCAAGATCCGATCAAGTCGGTGACTCGGATCGGCCGAAGCGGTGGCAGTGCTTGCACCGAAGGTTCAAACTGCGGCGAATTTGAAGTGCACTATGCCCGCTGCATCCTCCGAATGTGCCATTTTACTTCAACCAAATTCGAGCTGAAGACTCCCTATTAGACGAAAGAAAAATCGGCAACTGAGCGGACCAAATTTATGACGAAACCCAGAATCTTTGTTTACTGCAGAAAGATGTAGGATACACTCACTGTGGTCGTTGAATGACAAAACCGAGTTCAAATGCTGCCAGCGATACTGGGAAGCGCTACGAGCCATCGGAGCCCCTGGATATTGACTTAGGGACTTTGTCGATCTGTTTTATGTAAAAACCTGCATCCAGTCAAGGTCGACTTCAGAGACAGACGTACGGCGGATCGATTTTCTGCAGAGGTGAATAAGCGTCGCTGAATTGTGTTTGGAAGCTTCAACCAAGATCCTAGTAGGTAGGCTAGATCCAAACTAAGTCGGTATCAAAGTTGGACCCAAGGAAGCAATTGGATAGGATTCGGAAATGTGAAGATCGAAAAAATTATGAGCAGGGCCACTTAATTCGGTTGCTATTCCAGTGAATCAAAATAATTGAGGAACAGGAAAGAATCAAAATAGAAGATCGTGCTTGTTCAGGTAAAATATACCAGAAGGATTGCAATGACCAAACCGGAGCCAGTCCATGTGTTCAAGAAACTGGCGCGCAGTGCCATATAATCCGGCTGTCCGTCTAGAGGATCCACGGGCAACCGGAATAAGTTATAACCCCGACAATGGCAAGGCCGAACTAAGATGTAAGTCGAACATATTGCAAGGAGGATAAGATAAGATGGGATGCGGCCGCCGGCGCAAGGTTTTGAGTCGGAACAGCCGCGTTGGGTGACTCTTTGAATTATCGCGACATAATCGATCACGAAAAATAAAAACGGACTGAGAAAAATAGCATCAGGTGCCCACATCCAGCATAGCGCTCGAGCGCAAAGAACGAGGTACTCGCGCACAGATAGAAATACGACAATGCATCCATAGTCGAACCGCAAACGATCTGGGAGCATCGTTTTAGCTAGGTGATTCGGGGAAGTGCGACAAATCTATGATCATCCGTCGCGAACAGCTGGGGGTAATATATATATATATAGGCCGGATTGAGGTATGTACGCACGGCTGCGCCAACGGGGCAGCGTGAACGGCTCATTGGACATGACGCAGGGAAAGCTGCATCAAGAAAGTGCAGTTAGTGTCGGAAGCTCAAAGGCAATTTTCCGTGCCCTGAGCCTGTGAATCGTCTAAATGCGGCCAAAAAATCACGGCGATTCGCACATGTAGGACAAAACCAAATTTCAGGACGACCCCACCTTCAACTGGGATATTCCGACTTCCTTCTCAAGAGATGTTCTCTTCGCCATTTGGTAATTGAACCAAATAAAAAATTGAAGGTTCAAATCCCCAGACGTTCAACGAGAGCTAAATTGTCTCGATATCCAACGAAATCGTAACACTCGGCGCCATGAGATGAGCTCTAGCAGAAAACCCACACCACCGCCGTCCGGCTAGTATCGCATCAAGACATGAATAGGGCCGGTGGGAATTCAATCATTAGGTATTGAATTAGCGGGTTTCGGTCGCCCCCATGCAGCATCCCATCACAAAAATCGAGCTTTACGACCCGAAAATGATAAACGAGACATTGGAGGTGAGGATAAGAGAGGCGGGAGCAGATACGATCGCAAGGATCGAAAGAAAAGAAAAGCAGAATGAGAAGATTGATAAATTGTGCGGTCGTAGGCGTGAAATCCATAGTGCACATAATCCCTGATCTGCCCATGCTTAAATCATATAAGGAGAACCGTTGGAATAAAACCAGCAACCAAGCTATAAAGCTGTGATTCAGAGGATGCATCACCAATAGCGGGAGCACAAGGTGTGCAATTGTATGAAGGAACACATCGCGAATAGCTCGACGAGAGAGCTGCAAAAATTTCCGAAAAAAATGGCCAAAGAAATAAAGAAAGAAACGCGGGCCCCATGGAACGGACACTATGCCGCGCCCGTATGTAACTGGCCAACGGCACCAGAATCACGTTCCTCGCATCATCGAAGGCAAAATTTAACGAACTGTGAAATACAGATGACATGGCGGGCTCGATGATGAGGAACGGAGAGTGGGAATAACGACGCACCCGGGAATTATGGATGAATGGGTGGAAAGGCTGCCGACCAAGTTCTAACGGCACAGAGACTCAAGAATATTGAGAGGGTTGAAGTTGCAGCTGAGTGCGGTGCAACTGAGAGAGAGCTCTTCACGACGATATCGTCGAGGAAGAGAGTCAGTTAGCGGCGAAGTGGAAGACAAGGGAGGGGCTTTCGAGCCCGCGATTATGATTATTTGAACAGCCGAACTGTGGTTCTTTCCTATTGTCCGGCTTTATTAGTCGGCGTAACGATATCTTATTGTTTGCTGGATTAGTAAGGTCCGACGACAGTGGACTTCCCGGGTTCGCGTTACCACCTTCAAGCCTCGGAATTTTGCCGCTGAGACGCAGAGTCGCTGGATAAGTTATACTAGGCGAAATTGGATTCCACTCTTGCAGTTAGAATTTCTGGACGTTCTGGGAGAAAGAATTGAGCTGTACACGTTGAGAATCTCTGGACTGAAATATTGAGTGAATAAACGCATCTGCAACAAATGCCGAGTCGGTATAGGAGCAGGGAAGCGGTTAGGCTCGAAGTTCGAAAAAATGGGTTCGAATACTTGATCACATAATTATGGATGCTTCGAGATCTTCGTATAATATCGTCGAGGGGGGGAGATGGATACGGTGGTGCCAGGCGGTCGAAGGAGGAAAGCGCGTAACTTGCCGAAGAGTGGCGGTGTTTCCTGCTTTTTGTTCTTTCATCCGCGGTGCTCAGTCTTATTGTCTCATTGTCCTTGCACTTACCCGATTACCGAGCATCCGAGGCTCGCATTCTGCTGCGCGACAGCGCCAAACCCCTCGGAGCTCATTTAAGCATCATTTTGAATTGAAAACAGTTGGAAATCGACAAAAGAAAACGCACAGCGCGACCGCATCTCCGCCGCCGCGTTCAGGACATGGTGCACAGCCCCCTTACCCACCTCCTCCGCCGTGTGCGTCGCGGCAGTGGCGATATCGCGCCGCTGACCCTGTTCACGATGCGCTGGCCTCGTGTGCGTCGAGCAGCTGCCCGCCCACCCTGCGCAGCGCCTCCGCCGCGAGAAACTTTGTGTTCGTGGCGGGGTTAGCAGAGTCGATCAAGCCCGTCGGGTGCACGTACCTGGTCGATGTCGCAGAGGTCCGCGGGCTGCACGAGCGCCGTTGCGAGGCGCCCATCGCCCATTGGTCCCGCGTTCGTCGTCGCGAGCGCGAGCAGGTTGGGGCGTTGCTGCGCAAGGAGGCCCCGGGGCCTGTGTAGCCGCTGGAGGATTCCAAGATTAGCATGTCTGTTGGTGGGCAGGGAGGTGGACACGTACTCCGGTAGCGAGGAGATGCTGCTGTGCGCAGCGACAACGTTGCCGCTGGCAGTGGGCTCGGACTCGACATCCACGACGCTGACCCCCTCTTCCGACTTCATCACCCGCGCACTCCTGAAAATCTCCATGTTGTCCGCTGTCAGCGCTTCAAGGTGCTTCATGAGTGCAGATGTGATGTCTCACGCGCCTTCGGAGGTGCAGTGTAGGTGCAGGGGCGATCTCAGCCATTCTCAAGGCAGGGTTGGATGGAAAAGATGGTAAATGCACTATCCAATACTCGCTGTGCAGCACTCCCCATGTCGATGCCCGAGCTGGCGTAGACATATTCGATCCTGTCTTGCGTCGGCAGAGGGGTGGAGCTCAATATACGAGGGCTTAAGTGCAAGTAACAATTCGAAGAAAAGTATAGGTGTGTTAACAAATTTTGTTGACAAGAATGTTCAAATTCGCGCGGTGGAGATACAACACGCGAGTTACGAGCGAGAATAGTTGTAGCGTCTGTTGTTAAGACTACGTCGGAGATGAATGCATGAGGACGGAGGCTAGCGCTGGGAACGAAATAACACCGCTGTCGTACGAGCGCTGGCCAAAAAAGAAACGAGGTCCGCAGCGAGCCTCCAGAGGTAAAGTGGTAAGGGCCCAGGTCAGTCGGAACGATGCCGAGCTCTTCAGGACGAGATCGTCGAGGAAGACCAAGATCCGAATAGAAGCGATGAGAAAGCGATGATCGGCCGAAGGTGGCTGAGTGCTACATTTCTGATTTTGTTCGTCCGCCCATCGTGGAGGTTAAAACACTACCACCATTCTCACCTCGTTGGCGCACCCAAGAGGCTAAAGAAATTCAGTACATGTAATATTTTGTGAGCCTTGAGCGCACTGGATTCTGTTGCGGCAGCTTGACCCGACCTCGACCGCCCTAGGCAGGATAAGTGAGCAGATTCGGTTGCGAGCCGCGGGCTGGTTTTGCTCTCCGATGATAAATCTGCTCAGAATAGATATAAAGCTCAACTCACTGCCTGCTTATCAGAGACGGAAATAGCTTGACGTACCCGTCCGGGCGCTTCTGGACAGTGACCAGCTGCGGCTTCTACGTGTTGCGGAACTTGAAGAGCGAGTCAGCAGATGGAACAGATGGAAACACAGGTGAGGAAAGACACACTATCGAAAGCGGCGGAAAATTTCTTCCCGAACTGGCGACAAGCAACTGCAGCGCCTGGCGCAACGAAGTTCTTGGCGCCGATTTGCAGAAACCGCGGTCCGCCGTACAAGGTGCGTGTCGTGGATCTGCTCGTCGATCACCCACACGAGGTACGCGCACGGTCAGAGTTGTGGACAAACAGATGAGAAGAGACGGCGTGGGCAACATGCTTCTTTGCGATATCCATGATCTTTGCGCGAAACTTCGCATAGTCTGCGTCTGTGCCAGCAGCCGTCGAGGTATCTGGTCTCTGCGGGGAGAAAATCAATTGCACCCCGGACGTAGCGTAAACGTATTGAGCTTGTGCTCGAGCTTACCCTTTATCGCTGCACACTTCAGTTTGCGTTCCTGGTGCGCACTCTGTACACAAACGTGTCAGCCGCCGCTATCGACGCTGCCGCCGCTTGAACGCACGAAGCCCCAGAACTGCCTTGTGAGCCTGCTCCAGCTCGGCGAGCTGCTGCTCCTACGCTTCGAGGGCGTGCTCGACGCCATCCCATCTGTGTCCCGCCTGCAGTTTTAGTACTTGTGAGCTGGGTGCGCTGCCAGAGCGTTAGCATCAGCTATCCAAAAACGACTGTACGCACCTTGCATCTCGCTGTCGACAAGCCACGCAAAATTACTCGGCGGCCAGAATCTCCCCGTACTTCAAGGCTCAAGCGGCTGCACTTGCTGGACCGGCTATACCGTACCTCTGCCACGCTCGAGAAAGCCGAACGCGGTGGCATATGTATGCGCCATGACAAAAAGAAGCTTGAGAACAAAAGATCGCAGAGGACGACACCGTGAAGGTCCGGTTGAAGGAAATCGCATGCCAGGAGACTTGGATGCTTCCGGTCTTTGGTCGAGGCGTTCCAGAAATCGCTTAACGACAATGAATTTGATACAATGTGCACAGTAAAGTGGTGAAGGACAAAAGCACAAACACCTCCGGTGGTCGTTAGCACTCCGTATGTCGATGGGATATTCCGACCTTGGACATTAAGAAATATATATCCAAAGGAAACCAGTGTCTGCATCATCACAGTTGATCAAGCGAGAAAACACGTCGAGTTCAAAGCTAATCACTGGACTGGTCCAGCGCGAAATACTTTTAAGTTTTGATCTTCAGCGGCCAGCACTTCTCCGGTTGAGACTATCTCTGCAATCAATTGGATCTGACGCCGACATATACAGCCTAGTTTGAGGCCCTGCATTGCTCAGGCTCTCAAAGGAAGGTCAGCTAGACGTAGGGTGGAGAAGTGGAGCAACCGGGGAACAAGCGCAGAGCAAGGTGTTGACACCATGTATATGCCGAGACCGAAGAGACTCCGCCCTGAGACTACGAGCCGAATGCGGACATCCAGGATCTGGAAAAACAGCGGCCGTGGACGCACGGGACCGCGAACTGGTTTTAGAGCACGACCGGGAGCGATGCGCAGAGGGGTATTGTACTAGACGTAACGACGCGCGAACAACAGCGGGCGCTGGTGGAACATAGTAGGAAGTACATAGCGAAAGTGCAAAGTTTGCTGGGGTAGCATCGACGCGGTGCGCAGCGAGGAAACTATGGTGGAGTGTCGCCGGCCCGAGCCAGATCTAGAGGGGCCAGCAAGCAGCGTAGCGGATCATGCATCATGTCGGAAGCGGGGAGAATTCACCGCATTCAAGCTATCCATTGCGCTCGATCTCTTCAGGACGATATCGTCGAGGAAGAGAAGGCCAAAGGACAGATTTCAGAGCGCATCCCGAATTCCTGGATCAAGCGAGCTCGGAGCTGATTAGTTTGCAACAATAAACACGAGGACATCGGTAAGTGGCTGAAGGAACAATAAAGGGCGGGCGCAAGGTGGGGGAGGAAAACAAAAGCAGAAATGCCGCAGGGCACTGCCACCTTCTGCGATCCGATGTCGGATCATCGGCGCTTCGTTTCTGCCGACAATAAACTAACTCGCTTTTTCAAGCCAGCTCTGTGATTCGGACTCCCTTGACCTACCCCCATACCTCTTCCTCGACGATATCGTCCTGAAGAGTACCCATTCATCATTTCGAAGCTCAGGCTCCATGGTTATCCTAAGCTCAGTCTGCGGCTCAGAGCTCTGGCTTCAGCAGTTGTCCTCAACGGTATGTGTACTTTAATATTACTCCTTGGTGCTACTAACTTCAAGCATCATTTCATCCCCCATATGCCGCAGCGATCGCTGGATTCGGTGCGCTCACTCCCAAAATAGATTCTATGAAACTGAATCACTTTAGATTGTTCTAATCGTACCAGAAGTCACAAAAGCGTGTTATGTGCACGGTCAAGACCATCGTCAAGATATGCAGCGTGAGGTCGAGGTGTGTGCGGTGATTCTCATGCTTCATGTCTGATTCAGTTCTGTGGATAGATCGTGCGGCTCAACAATCTGCGCTTGCGGGATCGAATTTCAACTGTGTTGCGTACCTGTGGTGAATATCTGCCAGGTCGGGTCAGCGGAATTTATTTTTGAGAATGCGCTGACCAGCTGGTAGACGACACGACTGCAGAGCGGCGATTCTGAATCCGTTCTTTGGATTCGCCAGATGATCTGGCTTTTCTTATACCCGTTCTATCGCTTTTGCTTTTGAATCTCCTGACACGAAGTGTTTCGGGCTCTTTCCACCCGTTGCGCTCCTGTTTTTTTCCTTCGAAATTATCCGGTTCGGCTGTCGGTTCCCAGACACTCAGTGCACATGCGCGAGCCGCGAAAACTTCTCACTCGCGATTCGTGCTGTTGGCATCGCTGGTGTTCGTTCGGGACTTTTCTCTCGTATTTCTTCGAATTTTTCTGCACGGAACATTTGCGCGTCGAGGTGGAACTAACTTTCCGGCGGCCGCGCAGCGGACATTTTACGCAATGATTAATATTGCCTGGACCAGCACGGGCCTTTGTTGGTGACTGGATACGGGCGACAGAAGAAAGCGGGGCCTCTTTTATAGTGGACGCTTACAGGATTCATTTCACTGACCGAGCAGCAGTCTTCATGATTGGCTCCGGAGTTGTTTTCTTCGTCCCTCACTCGTCCGGTTATTTCATCTTGTGCACGTCGTGCCGCCTTCGACTATGATTTTCATGCTGCTAACCAAGCTTGGTTGCTGGTATTCCCAATTTTTCTCTTGTACTATTCGAGCATGGGCGCGGATGTACGACCTCTCGGCGTTGTCTGCTCGATCCATTTTGCACATCCTGCCATACTTTCCGTGCAGTGCGGATTTCATTCTTGTTCATGGGGTGCCATACCCGCTCGCTTTCATTATTCTGGCTTTGTTTTGCTTAAATTCCTACATTTCCGCCATATTTTCGTTTGAACTCTCCAGCCTCCTTTCAACAATGTGCCGCCGGATTTTTCTCTTAGGGGCTGTTCAGGGTTCCTAATCCGATTTACTATAATACTATCATTTAGGCCTCGATTAGTTTACGGTAACACCGGCTTGACCAATGCGCAGGTAGTGCATGATTCAGCATGAATGTGCTCTCGAATTTCGTCGGGGTTCCGACGTCCTCGGTAGACTCGCAATTATCTATCGCATAACCAGTCTTGTTAAGCGGGTATATGTTGAGCTATCATACGTCTTAGGTGTCTCGCTCCTCATTCTTTGTCTTCCCCGTTGCCAACTCCTCGGGCCATCGCACCCTCGGTTTTCGTTGGATTTTTCGGCCATTTGCAAGTTGATTTTTGTTTCTTCTCATGGTTAACTGAGCATTCCCAGTGTTGCAGGCATTTGACCCCACGTTTAAATGTGCACATTTCAAGTCGTGAACTCAATTAGGGAAGGTAGATTTCGTACTTCTGCAAGCTTCATTTCAATTTTGCACCACCTTCGGCGATCTCGGCTTTACTGCACTGCTGCGTTGCTGCCCTGATTTTGGAGGTCTCTAACTTACCACAAAAACTCGGTGTGTTTGGTTGAACAAGACCCCATGGTAGTCCCTCGCCATTCACACCGTTTCTCATCAGATTTAGCCGTGCCCCCAACGTGCCCCTACTTTGGATCTTTGTCAACTGTTTCTTTCGCGCTGGTGAGCGTACTGGGCTTTCCCCGGGCGCTCACACAGAATTTATTTGAACATCCGCGAGCATCTTTTACGGGTTGACCATTGTTCTCTTATTGTGGACCGGCGTTCTGCGCCGTCTCAAGCCCACCTTGGGATGCATTATTTCGGCAACTTGATCTCGGGAAAGCCAGTCTTTTGTCGTGGCATTGGTTGTCTTGTGTCTAACGGACGGTAGACATTTTCCCGCCACAATAAGTCCCGTGTATGACATTGTTGAGTACTGTCATGTCTGGCATTTTAGTATTCATCCGATTCGCAGGCTCAGGGCATGGATAATTGCCTTTGAACTTCCGATTCTCCGACGGTATCGCTGTAATATTTATTATTATATCGCAACATCGACAACGACAACTAGGAATAATTTATTCCTCGGATCGCGATGACCTTTCACCGTGCGCCATCATTGGATTCAACGGTATCGAGTAACAGTAAGAAGCCTATCAATAATTGGTTTGATTCGCTCAAAGGCAGAATGTTGCTTCGGCGATTCTGGCCTAAAACTCGTCCGACATTCCCCATCTTTTTATCTCGAAATCCTCCTTCGCCGATTTATTTTGATTTCAGGATTGGGTCATCCACGATGTGCTCTCCACCGGTGCAGTATATATGTACGTGCGTCTCTCGCTTCGAATAATGAATCCACAACTGACCCGTTTTTCACAGCGCCAACACCACCATCCGATTTCTGACGGATAACTTTAACTGTATAATTGTTTTGCTTTACTTCCCGCCGGTGCATCGTCTAACGCGCTCTGGCAGTTGAATCAGACGCTCAAACTCATGGTACCTGATCTTTTCAGATATTGTACAGCGGAAAAGAAGGCTAAGACAACTCGAAGGGCGGACTGCGTGGAAGATTAATATCCAAAGAATATCAGTCAGAATGTGTCTTGGATTTAGGGACCGGGTCCGTCTCGATGTCGGTGAAAATATGACGTCGGAAAGTTGAAAGCACGAAAGCCTATCACAATAACGCTCCAGCATGCCAAGGCGCGAGGTAAGAAAGGTAAGAAACAAAGCAAAAAATGCCGCAATCACTGCCACCTTCCGCTACCCAACATCGGATCATCGGCGTGCACGTGGCGGCCCTTTCACCCGTGTGCGTCTCTCTCGACGATATCGTCTTGAAGAGCGTGCTCTCGTCTTTCCGACGCTCAATACTGGTCCGAACACCGACTCATTGTTTATCCTCAAAAGATCGGCATGCTCGCTCGCGAAGGCCTCTGAAAGGGCGAGATTGGCATAATGAGGGTTGTACTGAGGATCCCAGCTCATGGCCTCAAGGTCGCAAAATCTGCGGTTCCACCGGTTGAGGTATGTCATTCCATAATCCAGGTCTATTGAAGATACTTACGAAGATCCCATTGCTACGACTGACTACGCTCAGGTAATCGAGGACTTAGGCTTGATTCGGTTCGGCGCTTATTCAGTTCCTCCTCAGCTTCTATGACGCCCATGATCCACCAGAATATGTCTCGCCAGTGGTCGCCACCCTCATCTAACGAGAAATGTCGCGCTCCCGGCGCCTAATTGCGAATCGCAGTGATATCTGCCGACTTCGCCACCATCGATTATCGAAAGTGAAGACGGAAAGCGGCCATCCCCAGCTTTTCCGAACCGCTGACGTGTTCGGCTAGCTCGAGCATGAGCTTGCGATACCGCCCGCACTGAAAATCAATGCAGAATGTGAACGTACTTATTGTCCCAACCCGGACAAGGAATCGGCGACTATCCGTCGAGCGAGCGGTTTACTCCGTGTATGCTAAGAACCATGGACACCCCTCTTTTGAATCTCCTGACCTATTACCCCGACTTCTACGCTGTCCTTCATTCTACGTTGCAAGAATGCGGATCGTGAGTGATTTCAGTTCTTCACACTCCGCTGACTCTGCTAATAAGCGCATTCTCGTCATACAACGTTACCGTCCCGCACAAAATGACATCCATGTACACCGCAAGCCCCTCCACGGCGAGCCCCTTTTTGGTATTGTCCAACCATCGAACTGTACCAATTCGATTCGTCAGGTGCGCATACTTAACAGAAATTCGTGTATCCTTAGAGAGCTCATTCTTTTGTTAGGATAATCCCGCACCGCGAGTCTTGCGACACGCGGTCATCCGCTGCTTTTTTCATGCACAGCTAACCTTCCCGCACCCCATAGCTATAGAGTAAGGAGGAGTTTCGGGCCTTCGAGACGGACGCCCGAGCCTATGTCGAACTGCCGCGTGTGGTACTCTCTTCAGGCCGGGGTCAGTACCTATCTGTATATTCTTGTTGATAGATGGCGAGGATTCTGACGGAAACGTAGGCATTTTGTACACAAGTGGCTCACAATACCTCGGTCGCTCTGGACGAATTGTAACGTTGAGTCCCAGTAGACCTCAGCGACTCCATTCAACTGATTTGTGCGTCTAATCAGAGCAGATTGCACGAATTTTTGGGTCCGAAATTGACGCATATAATTCATAGTCGCGGCATAAACTCCCTTTAATGCCGGCGGACAACAACGACGTTAACGACCCGCACACCACCTGCGGCAGTTCGCAGCTCCTCTCGCTCTTCAGTTATAATTGAACATCGCCCTTCCCCGCATAACGTCACGTAAAAATTCCTTACTGTGTCGGAACCCGGGGTTGGTCCAAGTGAGTTTGGATCCACTGGCTACGATTTGGAAGATACAGATGAGGCACATCGTACTGTACGTGCAGCCACATATATGTCGTATGTCCCTCATCCATTTGAGCTTTGCAACCAGAGTGATACCCTCAATCGGCTTATCAGGTGGTTTTCTGCAGCCCTTGAGTGCGAGCTTGACAGGTATGACCTTTCCTCCATCTGCCCGACCACAGACCCTTGGCGTTCCTTCGGGCGCCGCAGGCACCTTGCCCACCATCTCTCGCGCCCAACCCCATCTTCAATTAAAATTTCACTACTTTCTTTTATCTTCTTAAGCTTGCGTGTATCGGCGATCTCGCTGCCAACCTCGGGCTCTCAAAACGCCGCGCGATTCGACAAAATGTAAGGTGCACGCAAGTCCACTCTTTCATGCATTCACTGATACGAACATCCCAACAGTGAATTCCGCGGATGCTGCGCATCGATCGGATCTTGTAGAACTGCAGGTGGGAGGCAGCTGAAATCCAGGACGTCGAGCGCGCCCTCGCCGCGGAGAAGAAACGGCTCGCCGGACTGCACAATCCTCCGAGCTCCAAGGCCAGTGGCAGCTAACGCTTTTGTGTAGAGGCCCCGCTCCAGAAGCGATACAAGGATGTGGCGACCAAGACGGGCAAGCTCGGATCCAAACTCAGTGCGTTTATCCTCCGTCTGAGTGTGTGATTGGTCCTTGAAGACGGCCGATGCGGTAGATCACGGTGTTTTCGCGCAGAGATTATGCGCGTCGACCACGTCACGGAGGCCGCCGTATGTATAGCTCTTCATTAGTTTGTCCACAATTCCGACCGCGCGCGCTAGGACCTCGCGCGAGAGCTCAAAGGAGCAGATTCACCTCAATTACGTCCTTTAGTGATAGCCGATACGCAGGTCGAGAAACAGGAAAAGGCGATCGAGGGTAAGCAGCAAGACAGACGAGAGATCGAGTGGAGTATGGTATGTCACCTTGGCGGTGGTAATTTCTGTCTTCGTAGACTTGCTTATTTCGTCGTTGCAGGACCAGCAGCCATCAGTGCAGTCATTGAGTTGCCGCGAACAAATTCTCCGCCACTTTCGATCGAGTCTGCTCGCGCATTACTAGGCACGAGACCAGAGGATATTCACCGGCGAGGGCAAGTAAATCTAGTCAAGGCGGGACGCTTGAATGCTGTATCAATACAAAAAATGATTATTTTATTCCGATTGCGCCGGGCTTCGGATGAGGTGACACTCATCCTAAGATGATCCTGAGCTCATCCTAGGATGAGCCTCGGATTAATTTCAGCACGTCTGAAACTCGTGGTTTCGACTGCGATTTCGGCACGTGCTGAAACTGCAGGTTTACGTCGCGCCGGAGCTGCCGGCGAAGTTATTGTTTTCAGTGCCGGTTTCGGCGCAGCTGAAACTACAGTGGGGGACAGTCAAAGGCATCAACTGAAATGAAGGTTATAGTAAGCCCCCGGAGTTGATTGGGATGCAAAGAAGACTTAATGGAGGTCCTTCTGAATTTTTTTTAGCCCGATCCCACGAGCCGTTCCTGAGATATAGGCGTATTTATATCTTGAACCTCAAAAATAATGGCCGTACCCCAAAACCTATAGTAAAATCACGAGAATATTCATATAGACTCCTTTCAATGAACTGAGTATGATCCTGGTTTTTCCAAAAAATTTCAACGAGTGGTTCCTTCAAAAAAAGCCTGTGAATTCTGTGTCACATGCGTCACAGTCACAGTGTCACCTGGTCCAACTTCAAAGAAACCGGCCTGCCCTTTCTGTTCCTGGGTCACATATAGCTGCCTATCAATCAGGAGTGCATACTGACCTCCCCCAGCATGCCTCTCAGGAAGAAACAGACCCATAACATCTCTGGCTTGAAAAACCAGGGTCCAAAATCAACTCAAGCTCCTATTCCAGATATTCCACTAGATAGTACACTTCCTCCCTCCCCACCAGCGAACCCCAAGCATAAAAATAAAGCTCATGTTGGGCCAAACACTGAGTTTCACCCTACCATATACTTTGGCAGCTTACGGGTTGACTGGAGCCAGGAAGAGCAAGATACTGACAAATCAGATATAGACTCCGAGCTTGAGTCTGGTGATGATTATGAGTTTGACAATGAAGAGGGCTGCAGATTGGGCTGTAAAGAAGTACAGGTCACACTGCACCATTTCTGAGCAGGCGTTGAGGGATTTGGAGGCATCAGGAAGGCTCAAGGGGCCGAAATAGGTACACACAATTTTTGTTCAAAGTCGCCAAAAATTTGGCCGTACGTAATCTCTCGTGGAAAATTCCCGAAAAAATTGTTTTAGGCTTATTTTGAGGTGCTGAATCTGATTCTGAAGTCAGCTAAGCTCTCTATTAAGTGTGTAATTTGTTATGTGATTTGATGACTTTGACTGTCCCTCACTGTAGACATGTTGAAATGACCTAGATTTTTGTGAGGGAGGAGTTTTGTGCATTCTGCGCGCGAATTACCCTGAATTATCTCGCTATGTCTCATCGCAATCTGTGCAGAACTCATTGAGATATGGGCAAATCCGTCGTGGGGATCAGAAAATGCCCAAAACGGATTCGCGCCCTCGGTACTGCCATCTGCTGTAAACTGAATAAAAAACTCTCCAGAAAATTACACCTGAGCGCACTCAGGAAATTTCCGCCTGCCTACATGTTCGCTGCGGCCGCCTTTGTTTCGATGCGGTGGAAGCCATCTGTCAATGTTAGCGCCAGGGCAGTGTCTGTCAAAGTTTGTTAGAAGGGTGACGTCATGTGCCGACAATGCCGAATGATTGATTGCCTGTGGGCCAGCGGGAAAGAGCACTCCGGAACCCGGTGGGCAGCTGCCGTGGTGTACGGCATGAGCGGAGATTCAGCGAAGTTTAAAAAGGCTTCGGACGGACAGACAGACGTAATTTTATAAAGAGAGTGATGAGGTTTTCGAGATCGTTTTTTTTACTTGTCCGACGATTGCATTACAAGGCTCATTAGTGGCTGTGTTGAAGTCTTTTTTAGCACTTTCATTACGATTTTTGTGAGTAAATAGTGGCTGTCCTATTTTTAGGTAATCGGGTTTGGTGCAATCTTTAGCTTGCTGCGGTCTGATTCCCCTCTGTCCATATGTATATTCTCCTTACTTCAATGCAATGTATCTGTTGACGTAGGCAATTGCCTTACATGGACGTTGGCGTTCAGCACCTCTTTAGGACGGTATCTATTTTACTTTGTTTCATTTGTCCTCTTACTATACTACCGATCGTAGCTGCAACCCTATAAAAGGTTGCAGCCCCTCGACGACATCCCTCAGTTCTACCACCGTGTCGACTGAGGGTATGTTCCTTATACCTATTCTTACTTATGTTTTACTTACTTCACCTGTAGCTCATATTATATCGTCTACAGGTTAATCTAATCGAGTTCTACCACCGTGTCGACTGAGGCTCATATTATATCGTCTACAATCAAATATGCTGAAATTATGATTCCTTAGCCGTCGTAACTGTTGTATGCCGTGGATGCTATGCTATCTACTTTTGACGGTGGAATGTATCAGATGCATTGTCCCTTTGAAATTTCATCCCTCATCTGTATTAGATCTCCCAGGTCCCCGGCTTGATTAGTATTTGTTACACTGAAAACTGAGTTTGGAGCAGAGATTGTGCCACCTAGAATTGCTACTTTCGAAGGTGGTATGTATCCGAACTCTTGTCCCTTCCGCCGGTTGGATCACGGGATCGTGTTAGATCCCTGGACCGTTCCACATCAAGGAGAATACTACTACCATGGAAGCGGCGCGATTTACGACGATATTATAGATAGTGCACGTAGAGTCTTGTTAATGGTATTCTGCTGCCTCACCGTGCATGGCGCATCTGACGGAGGAACTATCATCTCTTGTCCCAATCGGGTTTATTCGGGCCTCGTATGTCCCGGCTATCTTGCCGCTTCGGTTTTTGCCGTTCCCTCATCCTGCTTCCTGTCATCTGGTATGACTTTCAGCTTTTTGTTCCCGACTGACATCGCAGGTTCGTCGCACGTCCAACGCCGTCGTCCCCCAGCTTATCACTCCAACTTTTATAGTATAAATAGTCCTTGGCGGTATAACGTATAAATGTAGTGTTAAATTACAGACATCTAGTGCATCGCCTGATCAAGCATGTCGTCCGCCGTATCCAAGCGCACGCGGCGGAGCCCCTGGTGCGCCGCCTCCAAAGTGAGCGAGAAATGTCACATGATGAACAGTGCCGAATGAGTGCCGTCTGATGTGGCCTGACAGTGGCAAACTCCGGAACGGTCCTTCCAGGGGATTTGAGGATTTCAGTCCCTTTTCGACTACTACACTCTCCACCTACGAGCATAGAACCTATATTCGCCAACTAGGAGCGCACCACCACCATCTCCGACTCTTACATAGATGACAATAGGTTCTGTTGGTGGGCTTCATCCGACGTGAGACAATGCTTTCTGACGATGCCGTTGCAGCTCGCAAGATCAGAGACGCGTTTTGGTTCCAACTTGTGGCGGATTTGGGCCGGTATGGCTACAAAGAGCCTAAGTCGCGGGGATGTATTTATTGAGACCACCGAGTGCTAACATCATCGTTACGGTAAGTGTATACACTAGATCGGATAAATCTTCAGATAAAGTTGTAGGCTTTTACACGTTGTGGGATGAAATTGGACTGTGGAGATTTATTTAAGTGAAAACAAACAAACGAAAATTCATAAGTACGAAGTTTCTGCCGGGCAAAGCCACGGCCCCACACCCCAAGTAAATTGTCTCAAGTTTGGTATCGTATTGAGATCCGCCGACAGGCCGCTATGCTGGAGGGGTACGCTGTGCCATAAATAAATATTGTCCCACTCGTCCTTAACTTCGTTTCAGCCAACCTCCCAGCTGGCCGTGATCAGCGTCACCGCTAGAAAACGCTACAAGTGACTCTCTTCCTCTCATTTTCCTAAACCCTTGGTTAACACCAATCAATAGATTCCGCATCGTCTCGCTTTTTTGCGACCCTAATTTCATCTTCAACATTGATAAGCACACCTTTACGATAATTGAAGTTGACAGGTAACACCCTTCTTCTCGCTGTCCTGAAATCTTGCGTGACATTTTATCGACAGTATCAACACGCGCCTCTACTCGTCAACTCCATTCAGATCTGTGTGTCCCGATACATCCATCTCCTGGACCGTAATTTCAACTGATATAATACTCAGCGCTACCTGCTCGCCGTCCCCCGAGCCTGAAAAAAAAACGTAGGAGTCCATCCCCTGCGAATTTACAGTGCGAATCGAACGCGCCCTGCGTCGAGGTGAACGGACGCGAATCCAGCCCGGAACAGGCGATATATGGAAAACGATCAAAAATGGCTTAAAAAGGCAAAAAAAAGGGTGCGCCCTAAGTTCTGCAAAGAGCAGTAATACTTTGGTCCAACAACGACTAGGCACAAGGACGGTTGCTCTGATCTATCCAAGTCTGGAATCGAAGACATTATCGCCATGTTGGGGGCCACACACTCGGACGAGGCCAAGAGAAGGACTATGGCTGCGTTGACACAAACGGCATACTCGGAAAGGTGTCACAAGAAGAGGTGAGGAGTGTGCTGCGGTTCATGCTTTACGGCCACATCTGTGAACTGTTGCAAAGTAATGCACAAAATCGGCGGTCCGAGAATACGGTTCAACCATTTGAAGCGGGGGTCGACGAATCCGGAATCTGCGAGCATGAGGGATTGCATTATTTGCTTCAAGTGGCGAAGTGATTACTCACGAGCATAAAATTGGGGGCAAAAGCGCGTCGGTCGTGGAATAAAAGCAACTGAATAGATAAGCACCCACAATTTTTGGATCCAGCGCCGAATTCTGGAGTGAAGATGCAGGGCATTTCCAGAGCATTCACCTCAGCTTTTGATGGGAGATTGAATGACGGACGACCCAGAGGGATTGCAGGCGGCAAATGGAAAAACATTGAAAGTATCGCAAAAGTAGTCGGACTTTGAGTACAGACAAGCCCAGAGACGACTTCGCTCGGGAACGTGGTGGGAGGAGAAAGACAGTAGCGGTGCTTGGCAATGCTTGATATCGTCCACTCACGTGCATACCCACGTGGCAAGAGGTGCTCGATCTGGATCAGTAAATAAATCCCACGACCACCCCCCCCCCCCCTGTAAAAGGCAACTTTCATCAGATGGGATCAACTAACCAACCTCACTTGAATGCTTTCTCCCTAGCCCGGGGCAGAGATACTTCGCAAATACCTTTCAGTTGACCTCCTTAACTGTTTTACTAGCATAACACTATTCCACTGTGATTATTACCGACTAAGAAGACTGAGGGACAACCCGGCGATCACCGAGTGATCATCAGCTGACATAACCGTATGAGCACCTCTTTTTTTTTTTTTTTTTTTGAGCGTTTGGGATAATGAACCTCAGTCTGCAGAACCATTCCAAGTTCATCCGCTTGTGTTGCTGGCTGATTAGACCAGTCGATGCCGGGAGAATTGCTCAGGGGGAAATGCCGTTACGCACGTTAATCAACCAGTGTGGGACTCCGGCTAGAAAAATTTATCCTATCCCAATTCTATCATTTATGGGCCGCATACCCACTAAAACCCCCTCATAGGTCCAGTCGTCTGGCAATGTGTCCTCATTCATAAGCAGGCCACACCATGTCTTTAATACCAGTTCTTTATTAAAAGCAAGTGGCCCGAATCTAACTTTGTCAGTTAACAGCCTGTCACGTTGCAAGGTACTATTTACTGCTTTTAGCCAACGATTATGAATCTCCGTTGCAGTAAATACCATGTCTGGATTTTCAATTACTCGTGCTCGTCGCAAGTTCCATATTAAATGCCATGCGACTGACACTAGAATGGCGAATAGTCTGCCCTTTCCTGGTAGAACGGCACCTTTATTGGACTTGAACCTGACCAGATTACAACCCAAAATTAGGCCCCAGCTCAATGTGGGCCACTGAGTATATTTCTTCGACCAAAGCTGCTGGGTCAAGTACCAAATTAATTGTTGGCCTGGAGCGTTGCACTCCATGGCAATGAGTTCTAAAGTTTCGGGGACATTGCAGGAGTGGCACTGCCCCCGTATTCCTAAAGTGTTAATGTGGGTCCAGAAATCACCGACCCTAAACGTGTTATGAATGCATTTCCATAAGAATTCTCGTGTTAAGCGTTGCAACGTTACTGACCGGATTGATTTCCAAATATTTTCATCAGTAGGAGTATAACAAGAGATCTCTTGAACTGAGCATCGAATACGGTCCAAATTTGTGAAAGTGTATTTACGTTGAGTTCTTGGCCGTAGCCTTCGTATAATCCTAGTGAAATATCTCTGTGAACCATGGGATAAAAGGACGCCGGGGGACTCAAACATCAAGTCGATTGCTGTGTCAATTTCAACCGCCCGAACGTTCTCACATGTTAGTCTTTTTGCTGGGTTAACAGAGACTTTTTTTACAGCCGTTTGCAGTACCGAAGGCGCGAGCGAAAAATTTCCAATTTGGGATGTTTTCAAAGAATTCCCGATATCTCGGTCAATTCTCAACGGATTTGGTTGAAACATAGCTAGATATACTAGGCTAATTCACACGGAATTAGTGATAGAAAGAAAGTTGTAAAAATATTACATATTGGATGATTCACAATTTAGGACTGTTTTGAGGAGAAATGCAATCTAGCGTAGTCCAGACATCTTCATACGACCTAGTTTCGTAGTAGGGAGGAATTGAATACATTAGGAAGGATGTGATAGAGTCAGAACTCTAGATGGTCTTGTCTTTGGTACTTGTAATCACTTGGTGAGATTGGGCAGTACAGTGGGATTGAGAAATATTGTGAGAATTGAATGAAGCTATAGATTTTATGCACTTATGTTACAACTCTATCTGCTTGTATCGGCTGTTTATTTGATTCCAGCTCTTCGGTTGTCAGTTGATTGACGGAGAGCAAATGGCATTAATTCAAATGGGAATTGGAAAGTCCGGCATCAAAAATCCGGGAAAATGTCCGGCGGAAATTGCCGCCGGACATTCTGACGTCACTCAATCACGATCGATCAAGCAGGATCAAGCCGAACTTGTCTCAGCCTATAGGCAGACACTTGTAAACAACTTCGGCACGACACACCAACACCCTCTGCGGTGTCCTACGACGCGACTCTGGCCTGGAAACTATATAATTTAACGGAGGGAGCGTTCTAAACGCGTTATGGACACTTCTTATGGCGCATAATGTTTTATTACACTCTTTGTTCGAAAGGTTCGCGCGGGGACTGCCGAGACGTCTCTACCTTATTATTCAAGCCTTCTACTTGGATGTTCAAGCAGTGAGGAATGACAACAAAATATCCATAAATGCGGCCTAACCCATGTAATTGTGTTATATCTACTTAGGGGTTTCGCCGCAGGGTTTATAAAACACCCCTTGCATGGGAGTTCTTGGCCTCAGATGGTAATATAAAAAAGAGAAGATAGTTAGGTGGGTGTAGGGCTCCAGGAGAGTTGAAAGGAACAACGGAGCAATTTGGAGGAGCTGGCATTCAATTTGAAACTGCGACAAGACGTGCCGGACGTGTCAAAAGCGGCAAAATTTGATCCCGGACTTTCCAACTCCCATTCTTACTGGATTGACCAAGATGACCGAGAGATTTTTCTTCGTTCTTCAATCTGTAGCGCTTTGTTAAATCCACGAAAAAAAATCTCAAACCTCGCCGTCAGTCAGCACTTGTTCATTGCTGCTTTGTACGAGCTGTTGCAGACTCTGGCGCGAAAAAATGCTGTTTCCGTCTTGAAAATTTTGTTTGTTTCAAGTCCAAACACCGTTATAACAAGTGTGTCTCGCTGGTAAAAAAATGCCTAATCCCCGGCATTAACTTCCGCTTTCCATACCGAGCAAGGGGGGTCAATTACGCTGGAGAAGAATTGTTTTGAGCACAAGCCGCAGGGCTTGAGTCTGGCCCAGAATAGTTTGGATCCAAAGTGGACGCTTCGAGACTCGCCGCACTTCATCATTTCTAACAGGGAATGAGATGCTGGAAGAACTATGTTCCAAGTGCAAGAAAAGTGAAGGAGTCTGGACACCGTCCAAGTATATAATACAACAGATAAATACACTTTTGAACTTGGAGCTGAATGAAATACGTTATATGCTGAAGTGAAGATGGGTGGGGACCCGTCCGCCACGCGCGCCTTCATGCTTCGACGCGCTGATACCGATACCCCATCGCAGAAATTCTGGCGTTGACCTGAAGCGCCTCGCACACCTCTGGCATACTCTCATCTAGATCCTCCTCCTCCACGCTAGGTTCCGCACGGTAGAGGTACCCTGACACAGCCAGAGGGCGATTCTCGATCCCGGGTTTCCTCCCATTGCTCACACTCCCGCCGTACTTGACGCACATGGCGCCAAACGCCGGCGGCGCAGTCGGCTGGACTGGCTGCAGCAGCGGCGATGTTTCGGTGCCGTCATCCTTTTCCTGCAGACCCCCGTGGGACGTGGACAAGCAAGGCGTCGACTGTGTGCGCCGGATGACCTTCTGCACCCAGCTGCCAGTGGGCTGCGGCGGCGGCGGTGCAACGGAGATTAAACGCTCTGGCTCTGGCTCGGTCTCGTCCTCTGCCGTATCCTCGCGCACGGCACGGAGAGCAATGATGGGTGTGCAAGTAGTGAGAATGACGACGGTGCTGCTCGTCCCGAGGTACACACTCTTCGTGCGACGGAAGACCTTTGAAAAACGAAATCCAGTTGAAGCGGAGCGCGAAAGAGTTGCAGTAGGAGTCGGAGATGGCGAGGCAATCGCACCGCCGGCGCGCGAGGCCGCCTTCTTGGGGAACGAAAGGGGCGCAGTCGAGGATACGGATTGGACCGTGGGTGGGAAGAAGCCCGTAGTCCCGCTGGTGCGACTCGCATACGTCCCGGGGTGCCGAAAGGAAAGTGGAATCGGGCCCTCCCTGCTCCTAGAAACGGGGGCCTTCGACATGGTGAAGGGGAAAGGTGTAATCGGGCTCTCCCTGCTCCTGGAAAGGCGAGCCGTCGACATGGTCGAAGGGAAAGGGTGGAATCAGGCGAACGGCGAGAGGCTATATGAAGCATCCGAGGCGCGGCAGATGGGAAACGGGGGTCAAAGGCAGATCATCCTTCCCACAGACCATACACTTGATATCTCTTGATCATCTTGGGAGACTTCGAATCGCATGCCGTTTCGTAGTGCCACCACGCGGGCGAAGTCAGGGCACCGGCGCCCCAGAAGAAGTCCAATTAGGTCATGCATCACCGTCTTGCATTGAAGAGTCTTCGTATCGGAAACTGGGCATGTAGCCGCGCTGAACACAGACGGACACCGAAAGAAACAAACAGTTTGGGATCTCCCAGACCTGTGCGAAGCTGTGCGCTCACGGATGATTATGACGATCAGGAGCTACCATGTTGGACAGATAGATGTTCAGATACGTCAATCCTCATCACGACCCAGATCCAGGATGGACGGCAAGCGAACAAAAACATCGACGTGAATGACGACCACCAGATGGATCCCCGCAATTGTATAACATCTGGAAAACACCCAGTTGCTAGGTAGGGCAGGATAGGGTCCCATAGAGCCATAGAGCCATAGTCACCCCCCCTCTAGTGAGAACTACCGTACAGAGCTATAGACCCGTAGACCCGTAGAGTCGTAGAGCCCATAGAGCCCATAGAGCTCGGTAGATCCGCCGGGGTCTACCCAAATAGCCGTTGATGTGCATCCGTTTTCACTCTCCTGCTCCTCCTGCTCGTCCTCCCCAGCTCATAAAAGAGAAGATAAATATGTGAAATTGACTATGAACCACATATAATAACTAGTACTGTGGAGAGGTCTTGAGGCAGGGGTCGAGCGCGAGTCTATACTAGAGTAATGGGAGTGGGACTCGCCCACTCCCATCATCAGTGCCCGAGTCCCATTCTCAACAATGTTGATGATGGGACTCGGCAGGAGCCGAACATCCACTGCCATCAGACCGTGACCCGTCGTCACACTGTGGGGCGCTGGCTGGATGTGCGGGAATCCCGCCCTCTGTGGCCACAAGTTAAAGAATTATATAGTAAGATAACACTCATAGGATACATCTGGAACAGTGTTATCGTGCGGGGGTCACTGTCACACGGGTGGCAGGTGGCGGGCGTGCTTCGAGGTCACCAAGGTGTGTATTGGCCCTATGGGCGCGTGAATTATGGGAGTATTGTTATTACTAGCTTTTCATGTTGTTGAATCCCGATCAAATGCATGTACCTGCCCTGAATGTTTTGTGACTACCACTTCTCCTGTGTAAGTATGTGTTGCAGCAGATTTACGACACTTTAATCCAAGATAAGTTACTTTACTCCAAGTTAAACACAACATATATGGCAAAGTTGAATTTACTATTTACATAATTTAACTAGAGGAAGTTGAATTCCCAATTAAGTTACGGAAGTTGAATTCCGTGTATGACTCGCAACTCTTCCGCACAAAATCGAATTCTCATGATGTGCTGTACAAATTTCAGCAACTGGTAGGCACGCAGTGAATGTCGACCAACTCACCGAGCACGCGGCATTTTCTTGGCCGGCCTCACCTCTGCTTCACTCGCGCGGGTGGACATCGTACGCTGCCGTTTTCCAACGAGGACATTCCTGTCATTTAGCTCAAGATCAATATCATGTATCGCGATCGGGGATTCGGGGTCGGCAGTGTCTTCGAGGTCTGCTTGCGGTATTTCAGATCCGGCAGATGACGGCGGGGGATGAGGAAGGTGTGGAAGCTCCTGGTCGACATGTTCGGAAGAGACAAAGCTCGAGTCATCACGCTTGGAAAGGATTGAGCACCATATTCACGAGCTCTATCTGATCACAGACCTCGTTCGCAACTAGTTGAAGCGGCCCTGGACCAGAGTCATAAATGCCAGCTGGCTCTCCGAAATATTCGAGCTCATAAGTATCCATGGTGCGGTTGGCGTCGGCGGCACGGACAGCCGGGAAAGTAGGATAATCCAGTGTGAATGGATCAAAGTTCTCAAGGAAATAGTCCACATTGAAATTCGGATCCACGGAGACTCGGATGTTGGTTCCGACGTCAAATCCTACAAAGGTCAAGTAAAAAACCGGGGTCTGGCAGTGGAATGCTACATACCGCCGTTTTCATCAATAGGAGCCGAATCTGTGAACAGTTTGATATGTGGTATATGAAATGAGGTTGCAAGTGTACCTTCAACCGTTCCTGGTTGGAACATTGCTGGAAGCATGCGGTCCACGTCCATTGGGGGAATTGTGTCGTCGTATGTCGACTTTGTCTGTGGGCCCCCGTCGTCTGAATATGGCAGTCAAAAATGGGCTGAGTGTGATTGATCCAACGTACCTTCGTCCACACTTGCCGAAACATTGGTGCGTCCCAAATCCATTTGCGGCATTTCGTCGTCGTAGGTCGAATCGAATCTGTCTGTGGGTCCCCGTCGCCTGAATAAAGTCGTCAAAAATGGGTTGAATGTGACGGGTTCAACATAGCATACCTTGAACTTTATCCACACCCACAGAACCATTGGTGGCAGAGGACGAACCAGTGGACACTTCCTGTCCCGATGGGCGTGCTCCAGGGCGTCTCCCCTTGATACGAGTACCTGCTAACGGGCCTTTCCGCAGCGTCTCGAGTTCCATGTCGATTGCAGCGCGACGGATTACCCACTCGCGACGCAGCGTCTGCTCATCGGTCGCATCGCTCCTCAACCCACTTATCCTCTCTTTAAGATCGGTACGGCGCTTGTCGATCTTCAGCTGTTCCTGCAGCGATTTGATTTCGGACTCGAGCTCTCGCTGCCTCGCCAGGGACGCCTTATTCTCCTCCGTTCCGTTGTCCCGCTCAAGTTTGAGGGTATCGTAGTTGTTCAACTGGTTGTTCCGGAGGGCAGTTTTTCGCATCTTCCAAACCATGCGTTGCGCCGATAACTTCTCGCGTTCGGCACTACCGTTCCACCGATTGGGTTGCACGCCGCTCCGAATGATTTCAATCAGTTCGTTGGCCTTGATGTCGTCACGGGCTTTGGATCTTTCGAACAGTGAAAACAGCGACCAGCGGAGTGTAATATAACGCACTGAAGGATTGCTGTAAGAATTTCGACTCCAGTTGCAGTTTCTGCATTTCGGCCAGCATGGGCAGTTTCAACGTAGTTGGAGTGATTCGGTGTAATGTCCCAATTGTCATCGAAGATTTTCGACAGGAATTTGTTGACAGACGGAAGAACCCACGGGTTCGCCAGCTTATGAGCGTACCAGTCTTGAGACGATCAATAAACACCGTGGAATTGAGCGGACAAAGCCCACACCACTCACTTTTGACAGCGGGATCAAGCTGACCTCGGCAAAAATCATGCCACTCGTCAATATCGTCCTGATTGTCGAGACCCATGATGGACTTTAACCGCGTAATGACTGATTGGGGAATGTGGCTGGGTAATTCATCATTGATCTGGCCATTTTGAATATGGCTATATGCTACGGGTATGAATTGAGAGCGCTGTTGACCCGAAATATACTGTCGATCGATACGTACGGCAATCCTTCAACCGACTCGAGGGTGAACAGTGAGAACACATTTTTCGTTCACCGTCGTTGTGCTGTCTGGCAAGGTCCCGTTGTGCTCCATAACGAATCGCAAAACATCTTCGTTGATATTTGCAGTGATGGGCCACGATAGATGATCGTATCTCTCGCCCCGGGACCATTTCGAGCAGTCGATGAAGATTTCTTCCCGTGCGGTGAGGGCCCTGAATATACATTACATTAAAGCACAACAGGAGGTGTTCAAAATATCTAACCTTTGAACGAAGAACCATAATTGGAATGCCGTCGCATTCAATTTTACACCTTGACTTCATTATTCGGGTGTAAAACCTGGCAAGACTGAGATAAGAGAGCGTGCAGCACGACGTTTACGCACCGTGACATGATTCGGGGAGCCGAAGCGGCCTCGAGTTCGTTCGCTTCCAACTCATGGTTCCATAGTTCCTGCATCTCTCCCTCATCCGGCTCGTACCGATTACATCCCGAGAAGAGGTCTGGGTCAATAAATTCGCAAATATCAACACCATTGCAATAGAATTGGCAGCGGCGGGCGTGTATTTCTTGGCTGAGATCCGGAGTGAAGCCTCGAACTAGTACATCGCCTGTAACATGCCCAGTTGATCCCCGCCACGATTCTTGATCCTAGAACCGATAAGTTGGTACCATTGCCTGCTCGCTTCGAAACAAATGAAGCGCACCTCTATGCATATGTATGCATCGAGGGATAGGAGCTTTCCAGCTGTTGTAGTGAGCTGGGCCTTTGAGTTTGAAAAATCTACTCGATAGGCGGTGGGAATGTGAGGAACAGTCCATGTCGATTGAACCGTGGTATCGATAATCGCATCAACCTTGAGCTGCCGAGTGATTTTGATCTTGGATGGATCTATCGCTCGTCCCTTTCCTTTGCGCTTGGTCGACTTTGAAGGCAGCGAGTCAGGCCCAACTGAGACAGAGAGTGATCGTGAAGGGAGCCGCTCGACCTTTTCGATGGCTGCAGCTGCCGCAGGGCTTTGAGCACGAGCACGAGTATCGGGAGGGTTTTTGCCAGGGTTTTCGGTGAAGTGTTCTTCAGAGTCATCTGAATTTATCACATTAACAGACATTGAGCTCGCTGGACGTGATGGCGGTTCGGATGGAATGGCGGAGAAGGGTGAACTTGCACGGGAAGATGGAACAAATGACATGCGACTGCTGGCCCTTGATGCCTCATGCGAGATCGAGGATGCAGCACGAGACGGTGCATGGGAGCTGAATGGTGTGCGGTCCCTGCCGCGATATTCCTCAAACAAGGACATATGACTGCTAGACCTCGATTCACCACGAGAAACCGAGGATGCAGTGCGAGATGGTGCATGGGAGCTGAATGGTGTAGGATCCCTGCCACGATATTCGTCCGCCGAACTGTGAATCAATGCCATATACGCTTGAAAGGCAACCGGACTGATCCAGATATCCGTGTCTTCTAGGCTGAAAAATGGATGCTCAAGATATTCGTCACCGAGCATCTTGAATTCAGATTTTATCAGGATAATAGTACCCCAATCAAAGACATGAGACGCACATATTTCCGATACGCCCTGAGTTGATCCATGGACGCATCCTCGGGATCCCATGCAATGGGGTGAACTACCGTCTCGTCATGTTCAAGGAAGAGCTGGTACCCAAATGAAGTGATCCAGGAAGGAGCATTCTCCACGGAGAAAAATGGATTGTGGCTTGCATTGCCGAGTGGGGGTGAAAATGCCTAGAATGGAACATCAATATAATGACGGATAAGAGAAACGGAGAAGGCTCACAAATTTTCTGTATTTCTTAATCTCTCGCGGGGACATTTGAGCTGCAGCCTCAAACATGGCGGTGGTACGAGGAGAAGATAAGAAAGCCTTGACACGTGCCAAGGCGCGCCATGATGGCGCGCGTCGGATCATCAAGCCTGCGGAGCTTAAACTTACTTGTCACACATTGATTGTTGAGATGTCGAGTCCCATTGTCGAGATGTTGAGTCCCATTGATGATCTCAGCTGAGTCCCATCATTTACGCCATCATTAATGGGACTCGGCGCTGATGATGGGAGTGGGCGAGTCCCACTCCCATTCTTCTCGTCGATACTCGTCGAGCGCCGACGGCCCCGGGTAGCCGACGGCGGCGTGGCGGCGTGATGACAACTTGATGCTGAAGCCGCATTGAGATCCAGAGACTTGGTGGTGCTTGAGGAAAGTCTTGAAGATATAGAGAGGGAGCTGATGGAGGCGGCGGATTCAGAACGTTTCGACAAGTCCAGAAAAATGTCTTGCAATGTCTTGTGAGATAGGAAGAACACCGTGACGGATCGCAGAGCTTGACAACGGCGACACATGCTTGGCGCCAAAGATACAAGCGTGCACCAGGGAGTAAGGTGACGCGGCCGGACAGGTCTGGTGAGAGAGTTGTAGGGATGTGCTTGAGGGATCATTGGTTCGGTGCAAGTGTATTCAGTGTTGATTACAGCCAAGGACAGTACCGAAGGCGCGACCAAAATTTTCCATTTTTGGTCATTTTTGATCCCCGCGAAAGAATTGTCTCTAGCTCTCTCAGTTTTGGGCGTATCGAGCTGAAAACTAGATAGAACTAATGTACTAATTCATGCGCAATTACTGATAGAGCTAATTGTGCGAAATTGTATTTCTTTGATGGCCTGTTAACTACAGCCCTCCTGCACATGAATGCTGTTTAGTGTGTCCAGGTCACCTCCAATCGGGCTGAATTTTTGGGAGGGGTAATTTGTAGCGTATATCTCGGGCGTGATAGAGTCAGAAATTTTGATTTATGTTTTTCTGGCTGCTGGTGGCTCGCTCGGATATATCTCAAATAGGAAATAATGAATTGACTGTATCTACTTGAGCCCTTGGTCAAAATAGTCGGAAAATTTACCCAGGCCAGTATATTCGATCACCATATATAGCGAAAAGGACCTGCTGCCAAAAAAAACGCGTCTCTAGAACAAATATCAGCATGTCCTGTCCAAAGCTCAGCATCATCAAATACTTCTATCATATCACTGCCATATTACCGCATGTGGCCACAACCCAGACACGCATCGCATCACTCCTTCCCTCACATGGTACATTTCCAAAGGAGTCTTGCAGCAGCTAGACAACACAAACAGGACCTAGTGAGTGCAGATAGAACTCAGGCTGTCAGCCAGCTTCAGGCATCATCCCTCTAAATCTTCTTGAGCCCAGTTTTTGGTTCTGATCATGACACAAGACCTCTTGAGCTACCTGGATGAGAACCTGCCACAGCCCATCTGACCCGTTGAATGTACAATTTGTCGTCAAAGACAAAGCCAAATATGTATGTTTTGTGCTCACTTGCATCACTTTGTGATGTTTTAGACATGCCTTTTTTGGCGGAGGGATCTTGTCGCAACGCAGGGTGGTTAGATAAGTTGATCTGAGCGATTATTCCAATTGTTTTGGCCAAGGGCTCAAGTAGATACAGTCAATTCATTATTTCCTATTTGAGATGTATCCGAGCGAGCCACCAGCAGCCAGAAAAACATAAATCAAAATTTCTGACTATCACGCCCGAGATATACGCTACAAATTACCCCTCCCAAAAATTCAGCCCGATTGGAGGTGACCTGGACACACTAAACAGCATTCATGTGCAGGAGGGCTGTAGTTACCAGGCCATCAAAGAAATACAATTTCGCACAATTAGCTCTATCAGTAATTGCGCATGAATTAGTACATCAGTTCTATCTAGTTTTCAGCTCGATACGCCCAAAACTGAGAGAGCTAGAGACAATTCTTTCGCGGGGATCAAAAATGACCAAAAATGGAAAATTTTTGGTCGCGCCTTCGGTACTGTCCTTGGCTGTAAGATTGAAAGGTCAAGGACTTGAGCTGGAAAAATGAGAGATATAGGACTTGGAGCGCAAGATTGACATTTCAAGGAGGTCGACATTAGTGGGATGGTGGGAGGAAGGAAGAAAGGTAGGAAGATTTTTGATCAACTTCGACATCTGAGTCGCACTTCCAGACGTATACACGTGGAGAGCGAACTCTATCCTTGGCGACATAGAGGAAGGGGCTCGCAGTAGAGCACGAATGTCTACAGTAGATGGGGAGGTCTATGCGGCTCTATGGGGAGACATCCAGATCTATCGGCGTCTACCCGGTATAAACGAGAAACGAAAACGAAAACCA
The DNA here is from genome assembly GCA_029281465.1 of Mycena epipterygia. Taxonomy (NCBI): domain Eukaryota; kingdom Fungi; phylum Basidiomycota; class Agaricomycetes; order Agaricales; family Mycenaceae; genus Mycena; species Mycena epipterygia. The sequence goes on along the minus strand of JARJCQ010000080.1, from coordinate 214,012 downwards.
GGCAGAGCACGGCCCCATCAATCGGCAGTTCAGCCATCAACCCAGTTCAATAGAGAGTCATTCGATCTGGGACTTGGCAAGCCAACTGATATTTCGTACATTTCTGTTGGTTTCGCTCAAGTGCTGCCTCAACGGTTCGCTAGCTCCAATACGTTGAAACAGGATTCGGCAACAAACAACCAGCCGAACATATGAGATATCGGATCAAACGCAACGACCCTGCCGCGTGCCTCCTCTCCACACTCTGCCTTTGTCCTTGTTCTCCCTCGTACCCCTCGCTGCTCTCACACTCGCACTCGGGCGCCAACAACAATATACAGTAACTTACCACGGAACTCACACACCATGAGTTTCCTCCATGACTCCTTCCTTGGGTGCACACCGCGCAAGCCCATATTTTCAGGCGCGTCTATTTATTCACATTGCGTGCGGACCTAAGCGAACATCTCTGTGCGCGCTTCCGGCCCTCTGGCCTCGCTGGACCGCCGACTGCAGGCATCGCCTGGAAAAAGGATTCTTGCGCTCGAGGCTTCTGGCTACTCAGAGTCCTGCCAAAAATTTGTGTTCTTAGTGAGTCCAAACATTCGATGGGTCGATAACGAGGTGAAAATCAAAAGGACCCCAGTTTCCAACTCGCTGACGAGTTGAAACTTGAAGCGTGTTTTACATCCTGGGTGACGTGTCGGACGTGTCGTTTATGAATAATTGCGTATCGTGTTGGGGCATAAAGCTTGGCTCTTTCTTCCACAGCGATTGCTTGTCCCCCGCGCTTCATTGCCTTTGATCAGTCTCAACATGGCGACCCACCACATCGCCACGATGCTCAGCCCGGCGTGGGGACACACCGTTAGCAACATTTCCGTCTCAATCCAGATCCTACAGAAGGATCCAACCTTGGTTATTACAATTGTGCAACACAATTCAGCCGGTACGCAGTCCCTGCGCCCTTCAACATACTTACTCATTCTGAATTTTATATGACAACTCGCTATGCTTAGTTGCCCAGATGGAGGCGGAGCTGAAAACATGGACCTTCAACTCCGCGAGATTGCGAATTGTAGGCGTGGGCGACAAAATGTTCATCCATATTTCTCGCTATTCTCGATGGCTCAGTGTTCGCTGTGTAGCCTTGCCTTTGGCGGCGACTAGATCAAGGTGTCGCTGGCCCAGCTTCCGGAAGGTTGGCGAGAGACCCTCCCGGATTTGGTTCAAGGAAGTGAGGCATGGTTCAAGTCCCCTGCTATTCATGTACGTCACAACCCGGCTACAAATTATTGGTCGCTGGTTCCCTGTGTTAAACGCTCCTCGCTCTAGGTAAGGTAGCGGCCATACAAACACTGTCAACGTTCCAAATATGGGCAAATTCCCGAAATAAATGCGCTAGATAATCAGCAATGTACTTGAGGCTTATCCCTTCCATCAATCTATAGATACATATCTTAGGGATGCCCAAATCAAACCCTTAGACAAAATAATGAGAATTGACTGAGGAGTTGTCCTCACAAGGTTCCCATCAATTTTGAGAGCCTTTAGCTGATGGCGACTTAAATCTGTAACTACATTTTCTACACTTGTCCAAATCCTTAGTGAGCGGGCCCAAACGAAAGCCTGCATGTATACCTTGAGATTCATGGAAGGGATAAGTCTCAAATACATTGCTGATTATCTAGCGCATTTATTTCGGGAATTTGCCCATATTTGGAACGTTGACGGTGTTTGTATGGCCGCTACCTTAGATGATATCTACGACAGGGGGGTGTCATATAGGACGTATTCGTAGGTCGAATTGAATGAAATAATACAGTATTTGAGGTGGTATGTGACCTTTGAAGAATGATAGGAGCATCCAGACCGCATGAAATGGAGAAAAGGAGGCAAAAAGATAGCGAAAAAGGGTGGAAAAAAGAATCCCAGACCAGGGCATTCACCTTTTTCGTGCCCTATCCCTATTAGTTTCTTTCTGAGGGCCCGGAAAATTCGATTTAATCAACGTTTTTTTTTCGATGGAGAACCTAGCGTTATTTCCTCTCCAAAAACAGCCTTCGTTGCTACCACCCTACGTTGCCATTTTCTGGGTAATACATGTTTTAAACTCTATATCTCATTTTCGGTTCCTATTCCCAACCCCCTGCCCCAAAATCTCCTCCCCTCATATCACGCAAGATACCGCTCCAAAACGGGCACGTTCTGGACCTATGTGCCGAATTTCACCCGGACTACACGGCATTGTGGTTCAAAAATGACTTGGGGTGTGGGGCCGTGGCGGTGCCCGGCAAAAACTTCGTACTTATGAGTTTTTTATGTAGTACATACCAAAAGCATTGAATTCAAAATTTTACACAGATTTGGGCTGCTAAAAATCAGAAAAAAAGAGGAGGCAACTGTTTGGGCCAACCTTTAATTCAGGAAATCTTTTTGCATGTACAGCAGGTCTTTGGGACCACCAGGAAATGCTCTGAGGAGAGTCTGCCCATCCCGCCGCCCCCGCATCAGTCGCCAGCCCTGGGTTGCCGAATGTAGGGGATTTTCAAGTAGATTTATCCTACCCTACGCACTCTGTTAACTGTCAGTGTCGTCAGTTGAAATGTTATAACATATGCTTCCTCCATATCCATGCACGGCTATAATCACCTCAACTTGAGACCAAAATGCATCTTTAACCTTGATAGCTGTATGTGTCTTGTCTTCATAAAGAGTCCATAATATCGCTGCTCTATCCCAACATACTTAGACAATGTTAGTGTCTCTCACATATTTATGCATCATTGCTTACCTTGCCCACAATGTCTCCAAATAGTGAGGCTCGCGAGAACTTGTTGGCATCGAGGAATTCCTGGCGCACTTCTTGAGGGCTGCCCGAACAGGGGCTGTGCCCTCCAAGCTGGGCAGATGCGAATATGTGACGGGTTTTGCTCTCTTCTCAAATCTCATACCACCATGTAGGTAAGTATGGCTGCACATTAAGATAGATAGAGTGGATTGCCATGACTAGATGTACATAGCTTCATGCCTTTGTAATTTTCTCGGCTACAATATGAAGAAGCTAGGATATATATTGATTACAACATACCTTGTCAATGGCACAGTAAAATATGGAAATGGAGAGGACACACAAGACAGACCTCTGTTCTGCTCCGGTATCTAGAGTCCAGGGACGGCTTGAACATACTTAAGAGAGTGCAATGTCAGAGGGCACAACAGGATAAATTCAATACAGTGGATGGAACATTCACAGTTGAGAAAGAAAAATGCATTCATTCAGCATAAGAACAGATGCAGAAAGGGTTAAAATATTGAGCACAAACAATAAACCTAGGAGTCCAATCAGGGTAATTAAAAACTGCTGCATCTGGAGGGTCGTACATAGTCTTCCGTTCAATAATAGAACAACCAAGCTGCAAGAATATTTTGCACCGTATTAAATACAGGAGAATTTTAGGTCGAAGAGCAGAGGAAACGAATGCGGCCATCAATTTTCGAGTAGATCACTGTCATGGGGCAAAAAGCTGAACCAAAAAACACGAGGGCGACACCAGGACAACATTAATTGGTGAGCGAAAACACTCCATGAGTTCCCCAGACTCCGAAGCACGGCAGAGGGTAAGCCAGGAACACGGGTGAGCATAGAGTTGATTTGACATAAAGTAGACGAAGGTCTCGAGCCGCGGACAAAAGAAGTGTTGAGGGAGAGGCCGAGAAAGAATGTTGCAGGTATAGCAATTTGAGGACGAGAGAAATGGGCAAAGGGCTGCTTCCGAACGAAATGCAATACGGCTTTTTTATATCTGGAGTCTCTTCGGAGGGATTGCATGGCCCCCCAGCCTTACAAAAATAGAATTGGCTGTGCCGTAGGCAGCAGCAACTGTGATGAACTACAGGTAGATCAGCTGTTCCGCTGCATGATGTTCTTCTGTGAAAATATCCATATGGTTTAGGATGTATTCCAAGTTGTACCAAGGTGGACTGTTCTAGTTGAGACTGGGGGAGGGTCATTTGACATTGAGGAATGAGGCCCAGGAGAGAGCGGGAGGGAAGGGGATAGGCTAGATGGGGATGCAACCAAAGAGATACAAAAAATCGAGGGGGGTTAAAGAATGGTTAATTGACCGGATGGAGAAAACCGAGGCAACATGTGAGCAATTTGGGCAGTGTCAAAAGTCCAGGGATCTATGTATGAAATCCAGAGGAAGACGAAAGGATTTGAATAATTGAAGAAAAGGACACACAGACACAAAGAATCAAGAACCATTTCGTTAAAGAACGGTTAATCTGGCCTCACTGTGCCGCAGAAAGCAGTGATGCTCACGAGTCACAGTCATATCCGGCAGAAGCCAAACCACAAAAGGACCGTGCAGGTGAAGGTAAAGATCTGGAGAAGCATAGTGCGTAGCTGCTATACAGCAGAAAGGACATGGGCTATCCAAAATGAAGAGGCAGTGTGGACAAGTACAGGAATGCGAGCATGGAAGGGGTTAAAGACACAGTGCAAGAAGACGATGAAAAAAGGAGGAAGGACATATGGAGAAATGGCACAACCGAGGAGTCATTTCGTTGAAGAATGGTTAATTTAGAATATACAACACATATCTGGCTCAAAAAACACCATGAAAGTTGGAGGCAAGAAAGAAACTTCCCACGTCAAGCCTCTCGGCTATTCGGGCCTGCAAGCGCCGACATGGGAACGGAGATATCCAGACAGTGGCTGTAGTATTGCCGCCGGCTAAGCCGGTCAATTTGAAAACATTGAAATATAGCAGCGAATGAAAGCGGGAAAATTCTGAGAATATTTGGGGTAGGTCGAAGACATAAAAAGTCGTGGGGTCATCTGCGATTCACAAGTGTTCAGTGTGGTTGGTCGCCAGATATCTGACCGGCTTCTAAACGGCTCAAAATTTAGCCGTTTAGAAGCCGGTCGAATATCTTCACGAGAATGAGGTGCCTTGCTTAGCACCAATGAGATAGTCCTCGGCTTTCAGGACCATTTATTCACCTGAATATTTTCAGATCTCTTACTATTTTAACTGGAGTTGCAGGGCAATTTTTTGAAATTGATCGGCTTAGCCGGCGGCAACACCAAGTGGCTGTGCTAGGAAAAGCCGCGCTGAATGTCATTACAAAGTTGAATAGATGTTGCTTTCGGGTGTTGACAGATAACGCAGGCAGCAGCGAAATAATAAGTATATGTAAAATTACAGAAACAATATCAGATATATGAAGAAGAGAATGAATATGAGTAATAAGGAGCAAGGGGAAATGAAGGAGTTAAAAAGAAATGCAGATGCGAGGAGTCTGCGACCTCCAGATTTTAATGGGGGGGTACCGCCACTAATTTATCACAAAAATTGTAATGAAAGTTTTTAAAAAGCCTTCAACACAGCCACTATTTTACCAGGCACGAAAAATGGAACAAGGATTGAGAGAGGTCGCGAAATCCTCATATCGGTTTGTTAAATGGACGATCACTTACTTACATAAGTACTCGTAACCTTGCCGAAGTCCAACTCCAAGCACTCGATTATTGGCTACGCCACGAATTATTTTCTGCCTGTGTTCAAAAAACAATAATCTGGTCATTCCCGCTCATGTCGTGTTATCCAAAATTTCACCACTACTTCGGACCTTCGCTATAATGAAATGCCATTGAATGCGCTCATTTTGAGCCCCCATACGATGTATTCCGTTCAGTATTCTGCAAGATATCTAACCTTCTGTGTCGGGGATCGGCCGAAATGCGTCGGGTACGTAAATGCCAGCCCCTCTCCTGCCCTACGCGCTGCCTACGCAGCTATCAACTTCCTTTCGTCATCCCGCCGCGTCATTAAACACTTAAGTTCAGCCTATATTGGCAGTCATTCCCGGAGTCCCCGACGCTTTGAACACCTACTTTTTTTTTCTATCCGTCCTATGCTCCACCTACGGGCCTATGTCCTCGGGTGCTTCCGGTCCCGACCCCCCGCCTACGTGCGTGTGTCGTTCTTGAGTGGTGGCGGACTAGTGGCTAAAAGACTCAACGTACCAGTCGGTGATCGAAATCGATCGATCCGTCGTTAATACGACTCTTCTGTAAGTCATTTCTATTGCCTATTAATTTCAATTTCTCCACTCCAGCACTCAACCAGAAAACAGATGCATCTCGGCCGAGTTGAATCTTGACCATAAAGGTGTTCCACGTATCCCGCAACCCTCGGACGGTCCAGATTCTTCCAGAAGCTGTACTTCTAAATATGATTCGGCCCTTCTTAGGTGGTGCTGATTTTGCGTAGCCGCTCAACTGGAGTCATGGGCAGAAGTACATAATCGTTTGCATTGCATTTTTCGTACGCAGCCAGAGATGTATAGGAAAGCGCGGGAGCTAAGGCTGCGACAGCTTTGAGAACCTCGGTGTCGGGAAGGAAATGGTTAATGACATGGGTAGCACCAAGTGATTTCAGGAAGCTCTCGTGTTTAAGAGAAGCGGTGGTGTTGATGGAGAGAAACCAGTTGAAGAGCTGGAAGAAGTATTCATCAGACGAGGGATAATGGCACCCAAGAAACACATACCGAAATGGCCTGTCGCACCTGCACCGCCCAAAATGACGATCAGTTTCCCAGCTTACTTGCCACGCCCACCTGGGGCAGAAACTTCAGCGGCGGGAACGGTAGGCATGTCCGGCCATATTGGAATGTCGATGTTACTAATGCGTGCATATACTGTACCATTTCGACCAAAGGTTCACGTGACAGGTGACGGAGGGTCGTGAACTGAACAATTTTCACCTAGGTGACGGTGACGGATGATTTTGGGGCCCAAATGGGTCCAAAAACACGAAAATTTTCGCTCCGGCATTTGCCGGCTTACCATTTAGGGTAATTTTCCCATGATTGCCGAGGAATGAACATTGAATCCAGTGAACAATTGAGGTGACGGGTGACATACCGTGAACCTTTGGTCGAAATGGTACAGTACCGGATTGAGTCCCGCGGCTTCGACACGAATAAGGATTGCTTCCAGTCCCAGGGTGGTACGCCTCTATTCTTGATAGTGCGAGACAAAGGCTTCGCGTCGACGATAAGAGCAAGACTTGTTTGATAGGCATGATTGCCTGGATTGAGATACGCTACATGGATTTGTGTTGATGTGCTTTTAGTCTGAATGTCTATTAGCTGATTGAATGCTTTAGGAGCTTCGGTGTCAAGAATCCGTGACAGGACGAACCCAAAGAGAAAAAGAAGCCACATCGGTCATCGCCGGGTGAATCAGCAATCAGCTTTGTCAGAGGCGGGGCTCGACCCAGGGAGAAAGTCGTAGCCAAGGATAATTAAAGAAGCAGGATCAGTGGGAAAGCGAACGTCCCAGGGCCATAGGTGAAAAGATCCACAACGATGGGAAATTGGCCACCATCGGAAGTAAGGTTACCGGAGAGATCCATAAGCAGCTAAGCCCCAAGGAAGTAAGTGTATGCACCAACATATCATGATTCATGCTGGAAAAATCAACCTGTAAGCAACCCAACATGAAGCACTCTTTTTAGTCTCAAAAATATGTACCCAACACCAGAGCGCCGTCCAAGAATCATTTACCTACTGCACGAACTTCTGATAGAGTAAGGGAAAGCAACGTCATTCAATCGGCGTTATACCCCTCCACCCATGCCAGAGCCGGTAATAATCTTCAACAACGACATGGGAGCTCTAAGTTTCAAGTTTTAGTATTTCACTGCGTTCCTAGTCCTCCTAGACTCTAATTAAGAACATACCATATTGATCTTGATTATTAAATGGTACCGTGTCTAGCCAGGGGCGTTTTTAGGCGCGGGATAAGCCTATGACATAACACGAATGGAATATTAGTTTTTGGTGTGCGACAGGAAGATGAAAATACCGCCCATGAATCTGTAACAGATTTGTCCACACAGCGCCAGGTGGAGCAAAATGCGAGCGAAAGAGACATTTATATGCGAAACAGATTCTTGGTTACCAAAGGCGCAGTGGTTGGTGCCGGACTGGTGCGAACACCGAGAAAAGGCGGAGAGGCAGGATAAGTGTAAGCACAAGACAGAACATCGAGGACGTGCGGGGAGACCTGGGTCTGAATACGCAGGCATGTCAGTACGCACTGCGGGACGTGCAGGGTTTCTGGTGTGATATCATTATTAGCCTTCAAAGCATCAAAGGCAAAGGACCTGAAAAGGAGACAACTGAAATTTCTAAGCGAGAGAACAGCATGTCTATCCAAATGCTTAAGTAGTGAGGCATAGATCCGAGAGAAGCCCCAGCATGAGTCGTGGGTACCAGAAAGCTAGCCAGAACCGCGGTCTGAAAGTTAGAGAACCAAGGAAACCTCGCTGATACCGGGGGCAAAGAACGACGCACTTGGAATCCAAGTGCGTCCAACGCATGTGCTCCGCACTCATGCGTGACAGGGACAATCAATCTGCCATAGATTTCTCCTTTTAGTTAACAAAGTTAACTCTGAAATTTCCCTGGAAATGACAAATGACAACGGCACCTTTGTTGCACCTTATGTACAATCTCGTTACCAGCGAGTTGTCATGTACACATGTTGTCTTTGTCAAACAAAGGGAGGTTTATCACAGTATATAGGCAGAAGCTTTTTTGGCATGCTACCAAGCCCACAAGTCACCTCCATCAGGCCTGCACCACATCCAGAAAATATCTTTGTCAGGCTGGCATTGTGCCTGTTTGTTTCCTTTGTTTCCTTTGTTTCAAAACAACATAAAACCTTTGTTGTATCCCAGTAAAGTTGAAGTAGCACTTTGTTAACTAAAGAATTACTAAAAGGAGAAGTTTATTTTAGATTGATTGTCAATGTCACGCATGAGTGCGGAGCACATGCGTTGGACGCACTTGGATTTCAAGTGCGTAGTTCTTTGCCTCCGGTGTGAGGGAGAAATACGCGTGCTCGCACATCTTTGTGCAGCGGTTCGAGCGGCAGAAAGATGGTTCACTTCAGGGAGATTAAGGCCACATTTGATTCTTACTGAGCATTCAAGTTCGTTTCGGGCGCCCAAGGACCCCGGAATATACCTTGGGAGGCCAGGTTCGGCGCCGGACAAAATTTTGACAATTTGGCCTCCGAACCTAGGTCCCGGACGGACAAGAATGGGGGGTCAAAGGCAAAAATGCTAGGTCCGGTCCGGACAAAATTTGAGAGTTTGGTCGAACTTTTGTTGGAGAAACCCACCTACTTCGACTTGCTTTGGTGCGCAACCTCACTCAATCGCTCCAATTAGACAAAAGTAACGCCAATAAGAGGGCAAGAAGAAAATTTTGGCATTTTCTTGGTCCTGGGAGCGAAAATTACCCTTTTTGGGTGATACCATCAGCCTCGGCTAGGTCCAGGACGGACAAAAATGCCCAGATCCCGTCGGAACCTGTCCGGACAAAAATCCCCGGATCGAGGATTTTGGGAACCTAGCCTTCGACAGTACATTCCGGGATCCTGGCGCCCAGTGTTTTCGGTTTGCAAGAAAACGTAGAAGAAGACATGCATCGGACCGATGAAACGCTGGATTTGGGAGCAGGAGCGGAAATAGTGATGGGAAGATGCGATCTGAAGGGCAGTTGAACAACTATACCCCTAAAACCAACCAACCACTACCACAACACTCTCTATTGGGCTACTCTCAATATCCTAGCGCACAAGTTCAGGGATTCCAACCAAGTATAGGCTGTGGCAATCTGAACTAAGCTGCACAAGTTGTGGGACAAACAAAGCTTGCTGATCAAGCTAAATTGTTTAATGGCCTTCTAAGCACTCAATGTAGTGTGAAGAGACGATTGAAATGATGTTTTATTCAAGGTGTGTATGTGTATGTAGTCAAACAATTTTACTGTAGCTCAATCCAATGGTATTCCAAGCAGATTCCAACACTTGCAGGACTGGCACACTAATATGGGTGTGTACTAGGCAGGAAAGCGAAGGGTCCACTACAGACTGTTTCCTATGCCAAAAGCGATGTATTTGCACTCGTATCCATGCGTCACTCGTCCAGATATAGCCACACGCGAGGTAACAATTGCAATATAATTCTTTAGCTAATGCGGACAACCAATGTATTGAAGTGAAGACCAAAGCCACTAGTCAACAAGGACTTGTGTCGGAGGTCTCACACTCAGATCAAGGGCTCCTTAAGCACTAATAGCCGATGGCCAATTGCGATTCAAGGAAACAATGATCCAAAACCAACAAAATCAATTGACTCCTCTATGAGCCCAACAACCAGACAAAGAAACTACCCAAAAAGCGGCCAGTAAATAACTGACTGCTGGAGGGGCAGGATCCAGTAAATAAATACGAAACTAGCTACCCTATTTATACTGAGAGCTTATCTACATGTCCCTAATATGGTTACATGAAATTAAATAGCCAAACGACGAAATAATAGATAAATGTACAGAGACTTGGTCTAAAGTAGCAGTAATGCAGCACCAAAACTGTGTTCCATGTGCTCTTGATTGTGTTACATGTGCTCCCTGCACAATGTTCCATGCACTCCTGCGCAGCATTCCATGCGCTCCTTGCATAGCCTCGACTATCAAGAATCTATTTTTAGAATCTTGGATTATCTCGAGCCCGACACAGAATGTTCTAGAGCCAGTGCTTCGTTCCGAATATCTCTGATATTTAGAGCCTTCCAGAAGCATTCGGAGATGGTGGCTATGCCCCCAATGACAGAACATGTCAACAATGAAACAATGTGCCCATAATGCACACAACGACTCTGCCAATGCAATTCAACTTGCAACTGGTGTTCCCTCAGATCGCCCATAGTCTTAGATGGATAGTATTTGATACCCTTGTTCGGAATACATGCAGATGAACCCCAATTCGGTCATAGAATGGTTGAGTAAATCATTAGCTAAAGAATTAGTGCTTTCTCAAAATCTGATCCATAGTGGCATCGTCATTAAAGTAAAGCTCCGCAACTGCAGCACATGTGTGGCTTCCTAGCTAGCTGCTCGGGTCTTGCACCAGCCCTCATTTGGTGATGATATAGATATAGCAGTTTCTTTAGCTAAAGGTATACAGCACTAGTAAAATTAGACAATTTCACGGCTGGCCATTTAGCCTGCTTATCACCGAAGAGCCGGGATCAACGGTGTAGCCAAACAAGGGCACAGCCTCGAGGCTCATCTCTTATACTGTACTATTTCAACCATAGGTTCACACAATGTCACCCGTCACCTTACATGTTCACTGGGCTAGATGATCATTCCTCGGCAATCACATCAAAATTGCCATAAATGGTAATCTGGCAAGTGCCAGAGGAGATTTTTTGGCATTTTTACACCTATCTGGGCCACAAAAGTTTGCCGTCACCGTCACTGGTAACAAATAAGTTCAGTTCACGACCCTCCGTCCCGTCACCTGAACCTATGGTCAAAATAGTACAGTAATTAACTCTTCCTCTCTGCCGCGCCCATGAGTAGCTTATTAATTTTTTCCCCCTCCCTATACTACACTACGCTCCATTCCTCCCTTCATCCTTATGCGAATCTTGCATCGCTGATGATCTTATGGCGCACAGGAGCAATGCAGGAGTTGGATTCGCGCTGGGATGCCCGCCTCAAAGTACGCACAGCAGTCGCGGCACAGTGCCCAGGTCACGCCCACCGTCACATCCACCTCTGCGCCGCCAACTGTGCTGCCATCTTGACTGAGGCTATAGTCGTACCTCCTTTCTGAGTCCCGCCCACGGCAGTGCTGATCTCACCAACGCTCGCCGCAATGCCCGCATCCAAACCACCATGTTTTCTGCAGTCCTCCACCCACACTGCTCCCTATAGACCGCCCACCCCTTTTGCTGCATCTACATCCATATCCACATCTTCCTCGAGCGGCGGCGGCCGACACTTGCTGGAAGACACCCGCGAGCGTGAACGCCAGCGCATCCGCGAGAGGATATACAATACAGTGCGCACACATTTATTTGATGTAAGGCACATAAGATGATGTGCAACACATTCCGCAAACGCAACACATTCCCAATCGAGCAATGTGCCTAACTTGCTCCCAGCGTCGGTGAAACGCTGACTATAATCCCGCAGGTGAAAGATATATCACAAATACTCGAAATGAGTATCAGAAATACACCAAATCAACACTACAACACCACTATCAAATGTGCGAGGTTCGGGGTTCCAGTCAAGTATTAGACTGTTGCAATTTGAGGTTTTACTATCTATGTAACTTCTTTAGCTAATGACACAATTTGACAATCTAAGTCCGTCTTAGGCGCTTTACGCGATCTATCGACCTTAGGAAAGTGTCTTTATGCAATGTAATGGAATGTGATTCGATTGGGATGGTCAGAGGACCTTGGAGACCTGGTGTACTTGTATCTGCCTTGTTCAATGATTCTTTAGCTAATGCTGACTGGACGTCGTTGCAGTGAACTAATGTGCCTTATATTCTATTCTCACTTGTTCCACACGTAAATCAGGCCTTATAGACCTTAGTAACACGCGTCACTCGCAATAATATCCAACAAAATGTATATTTGAACAATAACACACAAAAGAAACTTTATAGGCTTCCCAATAGTATTCCGAATAGATGCAACACTTCCAAGACGGCAAACCAATATGAGGGTTTCACGACCTCTCTCAATCCTTGTTCCATTTTTCGTGCCTGGTAAAATAGTGGCTGTGTTGAGGCCTTTTTTAAAACATTCACTACGATTTTTGTGATATATTAGTGGCTGTACTACCCCCCCAACGCAATCTGGAGGTCGCCTGTTCAACCCCCAAAATCCGCATTTATTTTAAATACTCTGTTTTCCCTTTCTCCGCATCTCCCATATTCATTGTCTTCTTTGTCGTTTTTATTTTTAGCCAACTCTATGGCGATACGAGGAATCCTTGACTTCTATCTAATTTTGGTATGACATCGGATATATCCTTTCCCACGTCGTCGCTTGCGGGCCTAACGGCAGACCAAAGTAGAGGTGGATAAAGCAAAGACTAGCATGACGAAAGGAGGAATAGAAAGGCAATAGTGATTAAAGCTAAAGAGGACAGCACAGCAAGGCCCGCTTATCATACTATTGATCCGATCGGACTTAATCGGCGGTTGCTACATACAACATAAAAAACTCATAAGTACGAAGTTCCTGCCGGGCACCGCCGCGGCCCCACACCCCAAGTATAGGTGTTACGATTGGGAGATTGTTGTCGGATTGATTGAACAGCATGTCGGTGTCCCCCACGCTCCATGTGTTCCATTTGGGGGTAATCGTGTTGCTTATTTTACTGTTGGGGTTGAGGTAGATGGCGAAAGATGTGAATGACTGTGCGAATGCGTTGATGAATGCCGTGTTGTTGAAGATCGGAAAATCAAGTGACGGATTGTCGATCGGAATGGAGCGGTCCTCCGCGCGCAGCAGCCTGCACGCACACCGCAGAAACCCCCGCCGAAGCGAGCCCACATTGAAGCGGTCCCACTCACATTATGAAGTCGACTCTGGGAAGGTATACAAAAGATCAAACCCATGCAACGCTGGTGGAGTAGCGAATTCGCCCTGATGTGGAGATTTTTCGATTCAAGGGAAATCGTACGAGGGCAGGCCCGACTGACCTTGAAGGAGCGGCCCGCAAATGCCCGGAGCAGATAATACGTGGGGCATATAAATATCGCTGAAAAATGATCAAGACTCTTGTTCACGCGACGAATAGGAATTTGTGCACGAACATTCTCCCTGAACCGCGTTGGTTTGGAACAAAGGTGTGCCTAAACCCGCATACAGCGCGCCCACTCTGTCTCCTTGCGCGGGACCGAAATTCGGGAACAGGTCCAATGCGTATTGCGTAGCGTTAGCCGTCGCCGCAGTGGTCTGGTTCACGAAGCTGGTGGCTTCAAACGCATTGGTTACGGAGAGAAGGTCTTTCTACAGCGGGTCTCCAATTGAATCTAAATTCATGGCGAGGAATTAGAATCATACCCCGTTGACCTTGCCTTGGGCAAGCAATAATGTAGGGTGCTCTGTGATGAATTCACCATCCACTACCGGAACCATCAGGTAGGTTCCATAGAACCCAGCACCGTTGACGTTGACGTTGGCACTCTCCAACACATTTACATCGACCGCTCTTAAACAAGTTAACGAGGACGGTGCACGAGTGCAGCTGTTCGATCGGTGAGGAGGGTATGATTTTTTCAAAAAAGAGTTCTTACTTTGTATGCGCCACGACTTCACTATACAATAACTGGAGGGGAATCAGAGCGTCGTTGACAAACATAGATTATACTGCTTACCTCAGGGATACGGTCGTTATAGTAGTACTGAGGCGGTAAGAAGGTGGAACTTATAATAGCGCCTCTGAATAGCTGAGGTTCAGTCTGGCCACCGTTCGCAACGAGATGTTGCAGCACGGAACCGGCGCCTGTAGAGCGAGAATTTAAAGACAAAATGCGGAAAGAAAATGGGGATTTACCCGCCGATTCGCCCCAGATGGTGACCTTCTCAGGATCACCGCCGAACTTGGAGATCTTGACAGTCCCGTTGATTCCTCCCGGTGGTCAATCACCAAGATGGTCGCGACTTACGTGTTGATTTACCCAGCGCAGAGCAAACTCTTGATCAACTGCAATGTGTCAGCAAGGCTGCGAGACCGAATATCGAAGGCCATACGTAGTCCTGCATTTAACGTTCCATTCTTTTTCACCTTAGAACCTGGAAGAAACCCTAGCAAGCTACGTCAGGATTGAAACAGAAATTTTTGCAAATACTTACCGAAGACGCCGAGGCGATATTGTATCGTAACAACCACAACTCCTCTGTCGCTTTGTTGCAGAATATCAGTTCCTCTGTACATACTAGCTGAGCCACCCAGATATCTACTCGAGCACGTCAGTTGAAATGGAGAGCCAAAAACCTAGGAATGAGCACCCTCCGCCATGAATCCAAACAATTACCGGGAGTGGTCCCTCCGGAACGCCATCCGCATTGCTCGGAAAGTAAACACTGTGGAACTCGTCATTATGAGATGCTTTCGGCGAGATTCTGTGAGAAAAGAAAATTCTGACCTGAGGAAGAGACAGTCCTCCGATGAGATGGTGCTAACTGCTCGTGCTGCCAGCGGATTGGTAGCAGAGGTCCCACCCATAGCCTGGAAGCATTGGTCCGACTGTGTAGTGGCATTTAGAATACCAACGACAGATTTGGGAGACTGGGGCGCTCTGAAACGCAATTCACCTGTTTTCATCTTTAATACTGGTGGTGATCACGAATAAAAAACGGCAACGAACCGGTGGGACTTGCCGCATATTGTATTCCCAAGAACGTTGTTATGTTAGTGGACGTGTCCACCGAGCCTTGGTACGTCGCATAGCCTAGATCAATCGTCGGAGCCAATTCCGCGCTGAAAGCAAGCGAGGAGACGAGGATCGCTGTAAGCAGCCAAGTAGGTGCGTTTCGTGTGTAGGATCGACGAGGCATTGGCGGTGGGTGATCAGCACATCAGCAGTCAGGTCGAACTTTAAATGCTGCAGCTATGCCCTTTTGGAAGGTGAAACGGCCGCGGGAAGGCTGCCGCCAATCAGCATCTCTGATTTTCAAAGTGGAGATGGAATGAAAATCGGTGAATTCTGCACGCTCCTGATGTTCCTTATTACTCGGGAATCGATGGTTTGCCACAGCCGCACGACGAGAGCGGGGAGGAGCTGGCGGAGAGGGAGAGGAGAAAAGGGGGAGGATGAAGGCCCATAGGTCTTTTCGGGTCGCGACTGAATCACTGATGCGACAATCGGATGCAACGCCAACAGTTCCGTCAAGACGGCTCCTACTCGTAACTCCCACTCCGACAGTATGAGTCCGGGCTTGATGTGTTCACCACCTCTTTTTTCCGTCGGGTAGAGCAGCATGAGGAGTTGTGTACCATAGCCGTGGACGTGTCGCGCGCTGAATTTTGAAGGCGCGCTGTGCTGAATTTTGAGGGGGGAAGCGAGGGAAGAGACGGAAAATTTGTGAGAGCCCACATGGCCTACCCTGGAGTCGAACCAGGGACTCCCTCAACACAAGGGCGACCGACAGTATTGAAGGGGGGCGCGATGCATTCACCGCCAGGTCTTTTCCCTACAAAGTGGACTTTAAATCAGTGCCTTAGAACTCAGACTGAAACCGCACGGGCCTATTAAGTGAGTGCTCAACGAAACCGACGCAGTTCAAGAACACGACACAAAACGAAAATTTGTGTCGAGTATGACCTAGCCTGGAGTTGAACCAGGAACTCCCGCAACACAGGGGCGACCGGCAGTATTGAATGCGGCACCCCCAGCTCTTGTTCCTACGACGCAGACGTCGGATCAGTGCTGGTAAATACGGGATGAGGAAATCGCGTGCAATAACAGCTCTCTTTTGGGCGCACAATTTTTGAGGGCCAGAATTTTGAGGCAGTGAGCGCGAGAGTGAAAACCCGACCAGCGTTATCGAATCACCTAGCCCGGACTCGACCAGGGACTCCCGCCATAGACGCAACAAACAGACTAATTTAGAGCGGGTGCGGGCCGTCGGCTACTAGGTCCGATTCCCGTGGAGTAGACTTTTACATAAAGCCTGTAGAAGTACGACTCGGGCACGTACCAGGTGAATGTTGATGCTTATATCATGGTTCCGAACGTTGTTTCCTCGCGCTGATGATTTGGGTTTCCCTGTACAGTTGAGGTTTGACGAGCGAGAGAAAGGGGGAAAAATTGGTAATTCTCCGTGGGCACGGACTGTAGACAAGACATGAGAAGCGGGTGCGATTACCTTCGCTACTAGGTCGTATTGCTACAAAGTGGACGGTGAATATGTGCCGATAAATTCCGAATGAAGAAACTGCGTATCGTCAACGATGGCCTGCGCGTCCTGCCCACCACATGAATTAGAGCGATGTGTTGAGGGCGTAAGCCACGTGTTGGACTTTGAGGTCGTGAGCGAGGAGTCGGAATGTGACAGACACTGTGGCCGAAAAAGGAGAGGAAAAATATTGCAACAACACCCTGATGACCCAGCCTGGAGTCGAACCAGGACCTCCCGCAACAGAAGAGCGACGGATACTTGTATTGAAGGCGGGCGCGATAATTTCGCGACCAGGTCTTGTTCGTACTAACCAGACGGCGGGTCAGTACTGGTAGATACGGGACAAGGAAATGTGCGCACCAAAACTGATGTGCCGTGTGCTAAGTTGAGGGCGCGCTGTGCGCTGAATTTCGAGGGAGTGGGCGAGGGAGGAGACCAAAAGGACTGTGTAAAGCCTCTATGGCCTAGCCTGGAGTCGAACCAGGAATCCTGCGTTGTACTGGAAAGCTGAAGTAATAGGAGAAGCAGGTGCGGTCCATCCGCTACCAGGTCTCATTCCCGTGAAGTAGATTTTGAGTAAGTGCCGACTGGCGAATAGGCGCCCGTTCAAGCCGCACCTTGGTAGATATTAGGATTCCAAACAGTGTTCCGCGCGCTGCTGGGATTTTTCTGTACTGTTGAAGTTTGACGGAGGGAAAAAAATGATAATTCTCCGTGAATGACCTAGCTTGGAGTCGAACCAGGGACTCCCGCCATAGATGGAGAGAAAAACGAATTATTCAGAGCGGGTGCGGGCACTAGGTCTTATTTCTTCCTGCCAAGTAGATGGTGCATAAATTCCACATAGGTACCAGCCGAATCTTGGTAGTATGTCATGATTGCAACATGACATCAATTCTTCGCGCTGCTGAATCTGGTTTCCGTGTACTGCCGAAGAGCGACGAGAGAGAGGTCGAACCAGGAGTCCTGCCTTATTAGCTAGTGGGAGCGAACATGTTATAAGGAGCAGGCGCGGGCCGTCCGCTACTAGGTCGTATTTCCGCTCAAAGGATCTTGAATAAGTGAGGATATTGCGGGGTGACGATGACACACCGAGTAAAATTCGAGAAAAGCGGGGCAAGGATCAGAAGTTTTGTGTATACGCTGAGGGAGGTGCGACGATTGGGAGGCGACAGAATTGAGAACACATGAGAGAGGGTCTTAGAGCGAAGAAGGGAAGTCGCATAAATGGCAGCCATCGTGGGGCGCTATTGGGTTAGCCACAATAGTAAATACCTATCCGGCGGTTGGCGGTGGACTGACTCCGAGCTCCGACGACGACAGGTCGCTCGTTGAGTCAGAGGAAGGGAGGGACGCTAGGGAAGAAAGGGACAGGATGGAAGGAGGAGACAAGGAGGAGACGGAGAAGAGGCGGGGATCGCCGCGCATCAAAGATGATGACCCATCATCGAATTTGATGCATTACGTAGTGACGAACACTCTCCTTCCTCCGTCCACCCGAGTCCCCGCCGCCGTCCAAGCAGTCGCCGCCGTCGTCGTGGACAGCGAGCAGAACACCGGGCTCGACGTACGCCAGAAGAATCAACCCGCTGCACGCCTAGGAGAAGCAGGTGGCCCGATTCCGTCGGGCAGCATCGCATACGCCGATTTCCTTTTGGCGGTCATTGCTGCTCTCCTTCCTTCATTGGGGCGTGCCTTTTACTTTCGCATTCTGGACGGCATGCCTTTTCCCCTTCGCGCATTTTTGTTCATATATTTCCCCGCTGTTTCGCTGTGCACTGGATCGGCCCTCTTTTGGGCGGCACCATCTCGTCCTTGGCCTGGACCTGCATATTTCCTGCGAGTTTCTTGTTGACCTGCGTCCCGTTCTGTCTTTGGTTCTTGTCCCTTGCTAATCCATTCAATCTCAATGTATCCCTTCTCAACCTCTGTCCTCTCTGTCCTGTTTGCCAGAATACTGGCCGATTACGCTGCAGTTGCTTCTTGAAGACTATGCCTCGGACGCACCGTTGGCCAGTTGCGCGCCATTGATCGCTGATGGTTCCGAGTCTCGGATTGTTCACTCACCACCTCTCAAGTAGCAACGTCGAACGTCGGGGCATGATGGAGGGAGATGGATGTGGTGCGTTCCATTTCAGTCGTTATTGATGTACTTTTCGATGATAGCATCCAACACAGGAGTTCGTGAGGCCCTATTTCGTCGATGATTTCCGCCTTTCCGTCCCTCGGCTCACCGCTCAATCCCCGCCCTGGGACAGGACGAATTGATTCTGGCATCATGGCGAGTGAATTCAGTTCAGCTTGAACTTCTCTGTATGCATTGCACATTTACTCCGGCTCCAAGTGCGCTATGAATCTAGCTATAAACGCACATCTATCAACGTCTGGTTACACCTCCAAGTCCACCGCCGCCCGTTATTTTGGACGTGTCCTAGAGTGTATTTGTGACAACCGCTCGTAACCACTGCAATGCAATAAACACCTACTCGGGGCCGGTATTCAGTATTCAATTCGCCCACCGCGCAGATATGGGCTTTCGCAATGTGCCTTGATGTCGATGTGATTCCGTTTTCGCTGTGTCCCGATCATGCATCCTTCGCTGAGTCGCGAGCATGTATTGCAATCTAATTTCTCACTGGGTGCCAACTTCGAAGGCGGGCTTGACACTGGACAGCATCGGCTCGAGTCGTGCTAAAGTGCGAGGTGCGCCTTGAGGTGCACCTCATAAGTATCTTCTTCGCTGTGCGCGACTCGGATGGCTTCCATCTCCGCTCCAGAACTCAGTGTTTTATTTTCGAATTTCGATGTGCTACAATCGAATCTCCGTCATCCATCCCGTCTCGCCTCTCGACTCCCCACTCTCGGCATCTCAGGCGAGCTACTCGCCGCCTTCCTGCTGGAACATACATCTACGTCGACTCCGTTGTCGGTAACGATCCCTCCAGAGCCTGGGCGGGGACATTACTGGGGAGAAATAGGTTTTTCTTCTCGTTCCCCAGCTAATTGCTACCGCCTCGAATCAATTGAAGAACGTACGAATCGATTCGAAGGCCGCGTTTCCGGCGTTCGTGGGTCGTTTTCTCTTCAATCCATTTTCCAAGTCAACCCTCCGACTCATAATTTCGCAGTCCAGCATTCATCGTGCTTACCTCAGACATGGGTACGGGTACGTGCCCTGTCCAGCCGTCGATTCCGAACTGATCCGAGCCCTATTGGGCAGGTAAGTAAGTAGGTGGGTATAATTACACGGCCGGTCCCATCCACGAACACCGGTTCCAGGAATTATCCCGGCACACAAGCAAGCTATGTAGATATGCCTTTGTCCCTGGACCTCCATGCACCTAATGAACTAAAAGCCCAGACCCCACAGGTTTCATCCCATGCCCCAGGATACAGCGCGCCCAATGCACGAAAGCAAAATTGGTACTTACAATCCAGCCACAGACCCACCCCCCTCATAAACCATCTCGGCGGAACACCGTCACGGATAATATGGTTCAAAGGCAAGGTCCGTAGAACGTCAGTGGGCATAACTGATGATAGAATTACTCAGATCACCAAAGATTCTGCTATAGGTTCTTGTACGGTGTTTTGTATGCCAAATATGTAGTACAGGATACCCGTGCAGCGCGTAGCCGGGATCAGAGGATCCCTGAAAGTTACAGAACCTTCATGACAATCTCACGCTTGAAAATATCATTATCAAGGGAGGAATGCGATCTGGCTACTGACATTAAACCACCGTACGTGAAACTACATGTTACATGTGCCAAGCGCAGGGGACACTGGGCACAAATAGGGCCGTCATTTCAGCATATTCTTTCAAGCCACCATACGGCATAAGCAGGAGCTCGACGACGAGGCCGGAGCGGAGGACCTCTGCGAGCTGGTCACGCGTCAACGTCGCTCTCTCAACGAGTTGCAGCTCATCCATGACCCGGCGCATACGCGCCATAAGCCCCTGGCCATCAGCGACACTCTGCGCGGCGCGAGCCTTCGCCATCTCGTAAGTGCGCACGTCCGTCGCACGTGTGGTCTCCTGATACGCTCGGAGCGTGTCAAGCCCGCTGTACGTGATGTCGAACGAGCGCTCGTCCGAGTGCTTGTCCGTGCGCTTGTCGTAGACGGTTTTGGTAAAGCCGAGCAATTTCGCTTGCACCTTGATATCCTTCATCTCAGACTGGACGTCCTTGCCCGAGGAGGAGGAGAGGAACGTCGCGTTGTTCGCTCCGAGGCAAAGACCCGCAACGAAGTAGTCGCCATATGCGGCGCGGAAGGAGTCTCGGGTGCGCGGGTCGTACAGCAGCGTGCGAGCATGTGCAGTGAACTCGGGCTGCTCTGCGAGCTTGATAATTCCGACGCGTTGGGTGGCCTGGACCGACACCTTGTTCGCCTGGAGACGAACGATTAGTGTGAATGGTCTGAGCTGCTACCAGCGCAAACGTACATCGCGGTTCTTGGACACGTCCCTACAGAATGCTGCTTGACCCGAGGCTCCCAAAAACGAGCCTCCAACAGAGACGGCGCCCTTGAGATCCAAGTGCTCATAGGACGTAGCCGCATGGGACGATGCGGTAGAGCGGAATGATGTGTTGCCTTCGTATGTGCTGAACTGATACGGTGGTGCACCCTGCTCGGAGACAAATGGCGTGTTCCGCAGTGGATTCACATCTGGCCTAGTGGCGAGCGTGCTATCGAATCCTGTGGCCAGCTGCACGGGCGTGCGGTTCCAGACTATGTGGATAGGCACTTTCTCGTACGCTTGGTATGGTAGACTGGGTAGGTTGGGGTCGTCTTGGAAGAGCGTATCAAGTTTCTGCTCCACCGTCATTCTGAGTTCACTGGTGAACAGAGGGCTCAGATGCGCTATAACCTGAACAACTGATGACCTAACTAACTATTCAACGTCTTAACGATTGTTGGCCGGCGATCACAATCTGGCAGACCGGCAGCAGAAAACCCCGCGACGTGTGTGATTCACGGACGTCGGAAGTATATAGTGTACCTTGTGGTTCCTTTGCGGTGCCTAGATGCCTGGTAATCTTTGACATTCAGGGCCTGTTGAGTACCTCCGATTGAAGTATACTGGAAGTATATTGAGGAAGAACTCATCGGACTTTTAGCTTGTAACGCCAAACAAGCTCGAATTTAGCTCTAAAAGACGCCAAACAAACCGTCAAAAAGGCTTACCCCAGTAAGGAGCATATACAAAACTCGACACGCAGGTACATTCGGTACATTCAGGAACCCGGCACATCTAAATTGCTCGACTCATTTGCATGAATGTGCCGTGCTTAATATTGCAGCACTTGCCATTTGTGAATACCCGAGCCTCGGCAGACACTGTGACGTGATCGCAATCTGTTTTTCTTCTGTATCATCACCGCCGACACCCACTTCCCCACCAAACTTCAAACCTATGATGCCGACCCAAACCGCCACGGCAAATGAGCAGAACTCGTTGAGAACTGGGCACATTGATGTCCAAAACGATGTGCCGTGTTCCATCGAAACACGGTACATTCCGCGTAAACTGTATTTTTACATTCAATTCGACACGGGCGGTGACCCGTGACACCCGGAACATATTCGACAATTCGAAATGGCCCCGGTTAGACCGTGACACCCCAAAAAATTCGACAACATCACAAATGGATTCAGGGACATAATAGAAGTATCTGGGAATTTTTACAGAGCCAGGGAAGCTGGGCAGACCGTGGTTCAAACCAATTTCGGGGAATGTTTTTTGTCTGTGATTTTTCGAAAGTTTAGGCTGGCACAGAGCTGCAAAAGACAGAACATGTAGACATTTTGAATGTGAAGGATGCACCATAGGGCTTTTTGTGATGCTCCCGCTGCAGAAAGCGGCTTTCAAGAAATTTGTGAACCGTCGAACATATTCGACAACCCCCTGTGTGACCCGTGACGAGCAACCAAAGTTCGACATCGACAACCCCCTTGTGACACGTGACTGTCGAATTAAATGTAAAAATACAGATTATGCCGCGCACCCGGCGGAATGTACCGTGCGTGAAATGTACCTGCAGTCCGAGTTTCGTTAATCCCGCTGGCTTGGGAAAGATAACTGTTCGAAAGAGGCCTGTGGAACATTTCGAATGACATTCCTTCCTTCTGATTCACCAACGATTCACCGCGACTTCGACTCTGTCCCTTTTAACTGTCCAGGTCCCCGTCGGCCTTTCCACGACGCCGACAGTGGGGCCCTGGACCTCAACGTCGCTTGGATGCTTTTATATAAACTCCGCCAAGCCATGTCGATCTGCACAACGTACCTCAGGGACCGGGTCTTGCGTGTTCTCTTGTTCCGATGCTGATGCAGGTCGTCTTCAACCGAGTTCGCCGCTGTCTCTTGCGGCTGAGCTGTCCTTTGAATATATAAGAGCTCCTAAGGGTGTTGGTAGCCTCAGAATATCTCTTTTTCCTCAGCTGTATCGTCAACTCCTCGCTTCCCTCTGCAATGGCATACCTACTTGCACCCTACAATTCAGCCATGCGGCTAGGCATGGGGTAAGTCCTTTACAATCACCCCTCCGAATGAAGAGTGATATTTTTTATCAGTTTCAATTCGTTCACCCAGCAGCTCTGCATCAATGACGTAGTGAAGGCTAAGGATAACCAGCCCGCCACCGAGAGGAACCTCAGGCCGCAGTACAAGAAGGGCGAGATGGAATCATCCACAAGCCAGGTCGTCACCTGGTCCGCCAAGTTTGTCGACCGCATAAGCGAGGTGACGGACAGTATGAATATCAGCGGTATGTTCGAGTTTGACGACCACGATCGTGAGCTCATGAGCACCGTAGGTTCACTAGAAATCAAGTGCGATGCTATCGGCGGCGGAGGGGGCGCCTCCGCTCGCTTCATCGATTCCAATAAGTTTAAGGAGAGCGATCTCAACTACTTTATTCAAGTGAAGGTCACGAACGAGCAGCTCATCGCACACGACGTGACCGAGTTTTCCCCGATTGCAAATGTCTCAGATGCGGACTTCACGCGCGTCTACGGCGACTCCTTTATCTCCGGCTTCATCGAAGGCGGCGAATTCAACGCGCTCGTGTCCATCAAGCTCAAGGACCGCACCAAGGCCAAGGAGTTCGGTGGCGACCTCAAGATCGATCTCGACTTCAAAGCTGCCAGCGTTCACGGCCAGGCCGAGGGCGGTAAGACGGACCTCGAATCAAAATATGAAGCCGAGACGACCATCAGCGTTGTGTGGACTGGTGGCGGCGATATCAAGGACGAGAGCGTGAACGACTGGACGCTCGCCACTCTAAAGGCAGTGTCCATGGAATTCCCCGAGCGCGTCATGGCCTGCCCCATGCGCACCAAGTGAGCAGACACTCCGATTGATTTAATGTTCACGTCACTGATATCTACCGTAGCGCGATCCTGACAAAGTACACTGGGTTGAAGAGCTTCCACGAGAAGACTCTCAAAGGCAGCCCTCTTGGTATGACCCTAGCCACAGTAGTTGGGCCGTAAACTAATCACTAGTCACAGACTATGAGAACGCAGGTGTTTACTCATCCGCCCTTCTCGATGCCTACATGGACTTCAAAGTTATGTGGCGGAACATCCAGATGGGTAAGCTTGCATATTGAAGTATCATTTCCAATACGTGACTGACGCGATCGCTGTAGCTGCATGGGAAGTTGAACAAGGACAATCCTACCTCGTAGCCAAGCCCAACCTCCCAGAGCTCTCGGAGATGGCCGCTGAGGCCAAGGAGTACTATGCGACTCAGATGAACCATTACCAGAAGTCGCTCCCTGGTCCTGCCGCAGAGAGCCAAGCATCGGCTCTGATTGTACAGGCGACACCCTCGGAGGAGAAGAGCGAGAAGGAATGGTCGGATGTCGACGCGGCACCGAAGCAGGTGATCAAAGTGCAGCCGCGCGAGCCCGTGGAGGCGCCTCTCCCGCCGAATACACTCACACCGTACGCGGCGAACATCTTCGGCCTTGACAAGGCTCGTCGCGACTGCCGCTTTGAGATGATAAAGATTGTCAAAGAGGTTCACAATTCATTATGTGCTTTAAATGCGTAATCGCTGATGCTCGACTCACCAGGTGGACGCAGTTGCGAAAGACCCAAAGGTCGCCATCGATCCGAGCCGCACTTGGCAATATCTTAGCCCCGCTATCTTCCGCCTGCTTCTTCCGGTACGTGCTCATACGCTCCAAAATAGCACGCCACTGATTGGTTACCGGTGCAGTCCGTACACAACATCGACGCGGAGAGGGCAGCGGCAGCAGCTTCCAAAGAGGAGCGTCTCGCGGCTGAGAATCTCGCGAAGACGAACCAGGCGGTCCAGGACGAACTGATAGAAACGAGGCGGAAGCTAGCCAATACTGAGGCCAATCTTGCCAAGACGCAGGAAGAGCTAGGCCAGAAGACGGGCTCGACAGCGGATCTCGAGAAGCGACTGGCAAGCACAGAGTCGAAGGTGAAGGAGCTCGTGTAAGTGCTTGTTTGTCAACTCAAGCGTCGAAGCACTCACAGACGCACTTGCAGTCCCTACGGAGGGTACTGTCCCGTTCCGCTCGACACGCCTGTTCGTTTTGTAAACGTACATACCGGAACGGCGGTCGACCGGGACTCTAACGAAACGCACATGTGGCAATCCGGCTTGGGGCCGAATCAGGGCGTACGTCCCCTCCTGTCTCATTACCATTTGCACAGCACGGTGCTGATATTTCTGCGATTCCAGTGGCGCATCATCCGCAGCAAGTACGGCTTTTACATCAAGCATATGGAGCACAACAAGTACCTGCAGTGCCAAACGGTTGGCGTCACCGACAGGATCTTCATCGGGACTGGCGACGTCGGCAGCACATTTCTGTTTGAGCAGATGCCGGATGGCACGACCATGTTCGTCCCTCCATCCTTCCCGTCTGTTTCACGCGTTGATTATTGTTTCTCCTCGCAGGGTTCACCTCGCAGAGCGCCTAGAGTGGACCTTGAACGTTGAGGGCGCGAACCCGGCCAATTGGACCAAGCTCATTCTGTGGCCGGGGTCCAAGAGCAACAACGACAGGTGGAGGATCCGTGACTACAGTCAGGTATAACTGGTAGGCTCAACAAATGCGGGGTTGGCGCAAGTCATCTTTATCTAGACACGTAGTACTAAACTGCACGAAAATTGAGTAATTGGGAAAGCACAGACGATCAGTGAAAAAACTTTTTTATATAATAAAGTTTGCACACTTATACATATTTTATTGGACCTCATTACAAATTTCTCGGCACAACGAAGTAGCGGTCCAGGGCATGCATGTTTGCTGTGGTCTCGGGTGAGCAAACATAAAAGAGACAGTGAGAATAAAGAACGAAACTGACACCCTTCTTGCGAGAGATGCATTCCTCAAAGAAAACCCCCAAAATGCAGCGTGATAGGCAAGGATTCAGTCCGCAATACGGCGAGCACTGCGGCAAATGGCTGGCATTCCGGGGACGGGTGAGGACTGGTGTGTAAGTGAATACACTCATCCAAGTACAGGCCTGCCGCGAGGTCAAGCGCGGAAATTTGCTGTGGATTGATCTGCGTGAGCCGGGTCTTCCCAGCTGAGGTACAGCGTATAGTTGAACGTCGAATGAAGAACCTGGCTGATTCTTCGCTGCGACCCGAAGATTCCGATGTTGGACTCTGAAGGATGATTACTAAGGATCGACTTTGAGAATGATTACCGCAGGGTCGACCGAGTGAAAGCTGCTCGCTATTTACAGTATTTACACAGTACTCAAAAATGAACAATATCCGCTCTCATGGACCTCCACCATGCAATACAGCAATACATTCACAGTACGTTCAAATCGATGGTGGGCTCATCCGTGATTGATAAAAAGAGAGTTGTGGCAGCGGATTGATTTTTTTCTCGGACTAAGCGCATTGCACATGGGTGGCGAATTGATCTGTCAGCGAAGCGCCACGAGTGATGGCGTCACAGTGGCGAGATGATTCGCCAGAAAAACGGGGTGAATGTGTTTATGTACGTACCTGGAGACGTAGCGATGGGTCTCGAGTCATCCGAATGCATCGGCAGGAGGAATTCAGTGAAGGAACTTCGGCCAGCAGAGGGTAATACGCACTTTAGCAGAGGGTGAATGGGAGAATATCGAAACCGGGGGAAGTGCATCGAGGACGACGTAGTCATCTCCCCCCGGGGACCGAGACCCAGATTCTCTAACGGCGGAATTGGGTAATTCTCCCGGGAATCTCACCTTATTCCCGGGGGGATTTTGAAAGAAAACTATTTTGCGGGGAACTGATGAGCAATGCTTTGGGGATTAAAAAACATCGAATTGAGGTGGTCAGAAACAGAGCATACAAAATTGGATATCTGCGTAATATACCAGTAATTGCGAGCGTGAGCAAGTATTCTGCGCGGGAATCCCGGGCGAAGTGAGATGCTGCATGGGAGGAGCATACTGGGAGTGAGGGCGGCGGCGGCGGGAGCGTAGTGGCAGTGAACTTGCGGGGGGAGCGAATGCAACCGCGCCAGCGGGGGAGCGAAAAGGGGAGAGTGGTGAGTGTGGTGGGGAGCGTAGTTGGAGGGCAACAACGCGGGCAGGGAGTGCAGTGTTGGACGCATGAATGGAGCACAACGGCGGTGGCGGAAGGAGGACAAAGGCGGAGGAGCGTGGTGCGAGCGCAACGGCGCGGGCGGGGGGAGCGTAATGGGTAGCGCACTGGGGAGGATGACGCCGGCCGGGGAGCACAACGGCGCCGGCTGAGGAGCGCAAGCGGCGCCAGCGACGAGGAGGGTGGGCGTTTTGGGCTTGAATAGGGGTTGACGCGGCAACGGCGGAAGCACCATCGCAGCGACGGGGTAGCACCGGCGCATGGCGGGTGCGGATCAGGCGCACAGTGGTGGAGGCGGGGGAGCACCATGGAAGGGACGGGGGAGTACCGTGTCCACTGTCAGCGGGAAGAGGGTGGCGGAGATCAAGAAGCGAAGGTATCCGGCATGATCCGCGGAATGCAGGACCAAACAACTGGCCTCCAATGACCGATTATGGTAACAAGCACTGGGCGTCATGTAATTGGGCAGGAGCAAGGGAGGACAACGGGGTAGCATCATGTAGCAACAGGGGAGCAGGGAGGTCGCAGCGTATCGGACAACGCCCAGAACAGGTCACAGTTGGATGGAATCTGCTGTGAACTCGGCCGGCAGGCGGCAACAACGGGGTAGCGTGGTAGGAGCACAAAGGCGAGCACCACGGGAGCGGGGGAGCAGCACTCACTGTCTCGGGGAGCAACGCCGAGGTCGCCGGGGATTGAACAATGCCGATCGAGAAAATGACATCATGACATCATTGTTTTTGCACAGGGAACTTGGTCTGTTCAGATGCACTGTGCACATCTGGGGACAAGTTAGAGCGTAAGATTTTGAATTCTCATCGGAAAAATACAAGAAAGGTATGTGAATGACCACATTTAACAGGGCTACTTGATTCTCCAATGCACTTGGGTGATACAATTTTTTTCTGAGGTGAGACCGGCCACGGGAGGTAGAATTCCTATGTTTGGTAATTCCACGGAAGTTGCCGATGCACAGGGGGTAATACTGCAGGGCACGGGCTGGAAATTGGGGGGGATGGGATATTGTTAGTCTGTACCGATCCAAAAAGGTTACTAGACCTAGATCGGACGGGCAAGCAGTGTTTTTCTGAAAATGATGTACATTGATCATGCAGGTGCATTGGGGGAGCAGACGAAATGTAGAGGATTTTGGATCGTGAATTGTATGGGAATGGCGGATTCAAATCCGAAGCACTGCATGAATGAATTCCACATGAATGAAGAATTCCACATGAATGAAGACTTGCACATCCAACGGCCGGTTCGGTCTCGGGAGCACAACCATCTGGAGCATGGGTTCGTCGACCATGTGTTCTCAGCTGATCCATCACGTGTGTGGTGATGGCAGTTGTGATGGCTTCACCGTTTCGGCGACTCATCTGGGATGACAATCCACCGAATGTCCTGCGTATCTTCTCGGGACATCAACTGCCATCTGGTGGACAGTGTCGGCTCAGGTCGGCTCGTTGACTCAATATAATGCATATGCATCCCACAAACCTTTCCCAGAGTCTTCCCAAGCTGCGTGCCTGGGTTGCCTGCGGGACTGTGTGCAGATCACTGCAAGACGGATACGACAACCAGATACAACCTCCGTCGGCACGAATGCGAATGCGTGCAAACCTGCATGCACGCGTGGGCATTCATCATCACTGATCATGACCTGCTCCGGCCAACTGATCTCCGTCGCTCACATGTGTGTTCCTCCCCAACGCGAATTCACTCGCCCAATTTGGGAGCCAACTTCTAATCCCATAGGGATCCCAAATTAGAATTTCATGCTACGGGCACGGTATAAAAGATGCGATGGTCTGCAGCAGTCGACATTCAACCCACATTCCCTTAACTATGCAGTCTTTCCTCCTCCCCGCATTTCTGCTTGCCCTCACCGGCGCCATCTCGGGTACTGTCATCCCTAGGGACTCTGGTCTTGTCCCGGGTAAGACTTCCTGAATCGTCCAGCCATCCATCGCGAAATTCACTCGGTGTTCTAGCGATCTTCTACTCTCCGAACGGTGCCGTGGGCGCGTGTGGCGTCGCAACCCAAAACTCCGACTTCGCTATCGCGCTGAACACTGTGGACTTTGGGGCAGGCGCGAACTGCGGGAAAGAGACCTTCGTCACCTGTATGCCGCAAATATTTCTCGAACAAGCCTGCCAGACGCTGATTGGGGCATTGTACAGTCGAGGGCGCGAGCATTACGGCGATCGTAGTAGACATCTGTACTGAATGCGCACCCGGCGGGGTCAAGCTAACTAC
The DNA here is from genome assembly GCA_029281465.1 of Mycena epipterygia. NCBI lineage: Eukaryota > Fungi > Basidiomycota > Agaricomycetes > Agaricales > Mycenaceae > Mycena > Mycena epipterygia. The sequence continues at coordinate 184,368 of JARJCQ010000080.1, read as the reverse complement.
CGGTGTCGAGGCGCTGACAGGCACGACGGGTACCATCGACGTTACCTGGCACATGAAGGTCTTCCCGCCCCCGGTGGACATTACTGGCTTAGGTACGCTCGTCCCACCCATTGCGCATGCATCATGAGGCTAAGCAAGTGGCCCGTTGCAGCGTCGTCCTACACGCCAACCCAAGGAGCCTGCACCGGCAACCCTATTGCAAGCACCGACTTTTCCATCGCGCTGAGCGACGCCGACCTCGAGGGCGGGGTAACCTGTGGCAAGACCGTCGATATTACCTGTACGTCCATTCCCCTCTTCTCCTCCCACCCGGTGCTGACGTGTTTCTTGAAAGTCGACGGCACGACTATCACCACCACCGTGCAGGACTTTTGCAGTGAATGCGCTACCGGGGAGATCAAGATGACCTCCAGCGCCTTTGCGGCGCTGACCGGGTCTGATTCCGCGGAATCGGTGGAGGTCGTGTGGTTCATCGAGACTGTCGGCGTCTGAGCGGGTCCAGTTTGCTATACATGGTTGTCTTTCCGCTCATCTTGCACAGATGTATCTCCCTTCATTAGATTCTATATACGTCGTAAATCGCATACGACGCCAGTCGCTCTTTTACTTAATGCTGCCAGTGAGGGAGCGCATACAGTCCGTAGGATGCGAAGATATATCATTGAGCCGAGTACTGCCTTGTCGGTTCGGTAAGATAAAGCGATTAAATAAATAAATTAAGCAGCAACAGCCAAAGTCCGGGAACCGCAACTCGGTGCCGTAAGAAAAACAACAAGTTACATAACTTTGGGTGAAATCAAACGCGCGTTTCGACTGGAACTGCAATCTGTCACTCGCATTTCCGGAAACTGTGTACATATTACAGGCAATAAAGATCAAGAGAAACGCGGAACAATCTCCTTCGTAATCAGCTCGTCCAGCGTACTCATCTTGACCCCCAGAGCCACCAGATCCGGGTTCGGGACGGGCGTATCCTTGTACAGCCCATATTCCGACTGGTATGCGTACTAGGCGTTCGACGATGTTAGCGGCTGCCGCAGACAGAGCTAAAGTGATCAGAGAGCTCACCATGTCGTCTAGCTCTTTCAGACCAGCGGTTTCGATGGACCTGAATGCCATTTCCTTGCCAAGCGCTAGTCGATCTTTTGTATCCTGAACGGGGTATAAAGAAAGATGTAGGATGACGATCGTCGTTCGAAGATTGTGCCACCCATTTTGGTGCGTTAGACTTTGATTCATCTTTTCTCTCACTCGGAGAAAAAACTCAATCACGTTGGACGAGCCTAAAAAGAATGAATCTATACATCTCATGTCCGGTTCTCCGATTTGTGACCATACAGACGCATTTCCATCACCCGCTTTCAGGATTTCACCTTCTGTTGTTTCTCTTCGTCCTGTAATATCTCCAGAATCAAATTTCAGGGTCTCGTTTTTGCGAGAACGAAAATATTACCAGCGATCCCAGCCCGCGTCGGCCCGCAAAAGAGATGGCGATCGCGTCAGTTTTGCGCTTTGGATTCCCAAAGGTGATCTCCGATAATACATTGCTGCTTAAATCACGCAATCGCTGGCGACCATTGAGTCTGTGGAGACATCAACGGTGGGATACAAACATTTAATGGTGTGAGGCTTGCGAAGCGAGCATTGCGTCGGAAAATACTGTAAGGTAAATATATGAGCTTAGGATTTCATCCAGGCAGGGAAGAATGGATCGCACGTTTCGCCTGAATTAAGAAGAAACCAGCCCAACGAACTGAGGGTCATGAGATCGTGACAATGTGGCCTAACGATGGAAAGACTCGACGCGTACGGTCCACGGCATACAACACATCGTCTCGAGAAAGCGATGATTTGACCGATCCTAAATTAAAAAATGTGTGGGTATATATATGTCCGAGGTAGAGATATTAAAGTGCGAAGGAGGACGAAAGGGCCAAAATGAAAAAGGCCATGTCCGGTGTCAAATTGAAGTTACCGTTCGTGTGGGATGCGAAACCCAACTTGGATATATTTGAGCAGTGGACGCATGAAGTTCATACATTTTCTGAACTTCATGAGCGAGGCAGCCAGTAAATTCATCATGGATCCATGTCGCAACAGAGCAGAAGAAGTGGACGGCGAAAGGGCCATGCCGAGGGCTATTCGATTACTGTTTACCTATTTTAAAATACGATTAAGGAAAAGGTTGACGAGTGTACACCACTAAGTAAGAACACAGTCCGTGACGAGATCCGATTCCCGACAAAAAAAAATTCCCATATGTAACAGACAGACTTAGTACAGATCCCTCTGGGATAGTGGTCGCCAGTATAACAGAGTCAAGTGGCCGGATAAGGATTGACAAAGCCAGAGAACATGGGGTTGGTTCCAGAACAAACACGAGGGGACGAGCATGGAAACCCAAGACGGACGACGAGCCAGCGAAGACCGATGATGGGTCCAAGAAGGCGCCGGCAACAACAGGACCAAACAATAAGGCGCCTAAACAGAAATCCTCGAAAACGGCCCGACCCAGGAAGAAAAGGACGTAAAAGACGCGATCTCAATCCCGCAAACGCGAAACAGGCGTCACGATATCGGCAGCAAGACGCCACCACCAACGGACACACGCGGACAGAAAGATGCGAGACGCGTGTCTTCCACCCTTGGAGCGCGAAGACGGGTGTGCTCGACATACACAACGTTCGACAGGCTCGAGATGCGCTGTATCCTGTCACAACTTTCGCGGGTGCGGGACTCGCGGAGTCTGCCCAAGAACCATTAGTGAGGAGGAAGGACATACGAGAAGCAGGGGGATGCGTACTCGTTCGCTCGTTCACTCGTTCCCGTTCCCCGCACGCTGCGCTCTCGTGGCCTTTTACATCCTCCACATTCATCGCGCTGCACTCGTGCCCCATCGCCTGCCCCCGCCAGCGCACGCCTCGTCCTCCACCATCCCCAATACCCGCCACGTCATCCAGGCCCGCCGCGCTCTCCGTGCCCAGCACCACACGCCCCGCCATACACACAGGCGGTCGCGGAGAAAAGTATGGGCGCACTCGTCGCGCGTGTGAGGCACAGCGAGAGGCGTGGCTTGGAGATAAGCCGCGGCGGACGGGAAGCAGGGGAGAGAGTGCTCGTCTTCGTCGTCATGATGCGTGTCGCGTCCATGCCCGCCGCCAAGCTAGTCGCATAGGTAAAGGGAACACGCGGACCGTGAGCATACGCGCGCGCGCCTAGGGAAGCGTGGAGGGATGGTGAGGATCCTGGTGCAGTGGGGAAGGGCGGCGGAGGGACTATGCTTCTCGGTTGGATTGGGAAGAGCAGTGGGAGGCTTCTGCACATCTTCGCCGTGCTCTAGATCTTGCTCTTGCACGTCGTGCCTCTGCTCCGGGTGGTGGGCGGGGCGGGGCAGAGTACTTGGGTCGAAGGCACCCAGCCCACATCCATTCGATCCTCGCGCACCGACACCGACAGCGGGCGGCGCGGGGGCAAGGCAAGACGTCTGGTAAGGGGTCAGCGAGGAGGAAGGATAAGCAGAAGGCGGACATACGAGTAAGTGCCCACAGATACATCGCTTCCTCCACTCCATCGTCATCGTCGACTCCAGGGAGATCCGGCGCGCGCTGCCCCCTGGCGTGCGGCAGGCGAGGTCCTCTGCGCTACGGAACGCGGGCACGACATGCGTAGTATGCATCATCTCTTTGAATTATACAGTAATCGGCGAGCGCGGAGCGGAGTCTGGGCTGGAAGCGTCAGCGATCAGGTCACGACGAGGGCAACGGCAGGACGTACCCGTGGATCCATCGCAGCTTCTCACCACCATCCGCGCCTAACCGCACGACCTCTTTTCCCTTGACCCCCACTCAGAACTCAGCCACTTCGTCCTCCCCTCTGGATTCGACGATACCCGTGCGCGCGCCTGCGGCCACACCAGCCGCTGACCTCGTCGTGGTCCTGCGCATCGCTCGCCGCTCGTGGGCCCGCGCCCTGCTCGCCACCCGTGGGCCCGCACGTCACTCGTCCTCGTTGTCATCCCGCGCGTCGCTCATCCTCCTGAGCGCAAAGCCCACAACGCGGACCACCACGATTCACTACCGCGGATCCGAATCGCGACACACGCAGGGCCCGCGCCCGTGATGTCAATGAACGCCGTGCCCGTGCCTGCTGCGTCGAAATCCACATCTGCGAAAATGGGTTAGAGATCACGGCGGGTGCAACGTCCAGTGGAGGTCGGCGAGAGGGGAGCGCGCGTCCGGGCCAATGACGCGGAGACACTGAGTACGGTATCCGAATGAAATGACAGAATGGCGTCCGGAACGCGGAGCTCGCGGATAGCGCGGTATTCCGGGCTCTACGCTAGGGAATAGAGGAGGAACGGTCAGCGGGGGAGTGGGCGGGGACGCAGGCGGATGTACCTGCGTGTCAAGGACGACGCCATGCCTGACTTGGCGCTGGAGCCTTGGGGAGGAATCTGCGCCGGAGGTGTGTAAGCAAGGAAATCAGGAGAGGGAGAGGGGGCCACATGTTTCAGACGCACCGACGCACCGACTCCGCATCCGCATCCAGGCGCGTGGCGGTGGCATTGCATATTCGCGAATTTTGCGAACACACAAAGCCGCATATACGTAAGGGCAAACACCCGCAGACAGCACGAAGGGTAGGGAAGGAGGGCATGAGTCGACGTGCGAGAACATAAGTTAGGACCACGAGAAGCGGAGAAGAGGCGTGCCGCCCGGATATTACAGGAGCAGCGAGCGCCGAGGACACAGCCCAAAGGAAGGAGTCGCGAAGATAAATAAAATAGGAAGAGCCGCAGGCAGCCGCGTGTCTGAAGTCAGTGGATGCGGGCTTTTGGCAGGGTGGTTGTGAATTGGGCAGGCATATTTCCTTTGAGAGGAGAACGAGAATGTGAACGTGCACATGTACAACGTGCCTAGCAGTTTGAGCCAAAGAGAGTCGTCATCGATTGGCTGTGGGTCCGCGTCCCGTTCGCGGTCGTCGTTCCTACTAGTACTAGTCGTCCGCGTCCGCACTCAGCGCGCGCCGTCCGTGGGCCGCTGAGGCGATGTCTTGTGATTGTCAGGCTGTGCGTGTTGTGGGCGCGAGGTAGACAGACGGACAGAGATGTGATTCAAGTTCGACTCGGAGTTTTAAATATTCGCCCGTCGAATCGGATGGGCTCGTCCACTCGGCGTCGGCGTCACCGAGGTTCTGCAGCGTTTCTCGCTATCGTCGCGGCCCGGGCGTAAGCGCGGGCTGCCAGCGAACACGGGAACGGGCTGTTTTGAGACTGAGAGCAGTATAGCGGATACGATAGAATTGGACACGGCGGATCGGAGTCACGCAAGTCCAGCAATTCGAGTGAGTGGCGAAAGAGGCAGGTGTTCCTGTGATGCATTCGGCAAGCGCGGCAAAGCGCGGCAACGCGGCAAAGGACGTGGATAGGTCACGTCACGGCCACTTGCTTTCACGCTTTCACCCAACCTTCACCTCGAACGGAGTCGAACCCAACATCCTCCTCCGGAATCCGAGTTTCCCAAGACAATTACACAAGTATATACTCGTAAAATCGCTTCGACTCCGCTCCTGCGTCATCCACATTGCACAACCCGTCTCTGCCGTCCGACTCTCACACCATGATCCTCGCGCCTTCCTACTAGCTCGAATCGTTCCTCAGGCTGCGGCTAGGTATATGAATCTGCACCCAAGCGATCGCCCCCGTCCTTCAGCCCTCGCCGCGTCTGTTAGCACTACATTCCAGCTGCTACTTATGCTCTTCACCGGCGCGTTCAGTCGACTTTCTCTTCGAGCTTGCTGCCCTCGCCTCCACACCTGCCTTTGTCTCCGACTCTTAGCCCCAGATGCCCACCCGTCTTGCCTTAATCTGCTCTTTCACTCATCTTACACCGTGACGCAAACTTCTCCGGATCGTAGATGGTGGGCAGCGCAGCAATCTATCCTCACCGCGCAGATATTTAAGCGTTAAGCTCGAGTCTGCCCAGTTCTTGTGTGTACCGTTCACGCTCCCGTACATGAACAATTTAAAGCACTAGTACTGACCGAGTTGAACTCAACATCCTCCCTCCGCCGACTTTCTAGAAACAATTACACAAGTACTCGTAAAATGGCTTCGACGCTCCGGCTTTCCTCCGGCTCTTGCCTCATACACGTGGCACAACCACCTGGTTTCCGTCTTACAGAGTCCTTGCGCCTTCCTAGCTCGAATCGTTACTACGGTTATCTTGATCTGCGCTTTGCACCTCGCTGCGTCTGTCAGTACTACGTTAATGCTACTACTTATGTTCTTCACCAGCTACTACTTATGTTCTTCACCATTGCCCTCCACCATTGCTCTTCTAGCGCGTTCGAGCTTCTCTTCGAGTCTGCTGCCCTCCCTGGAACACATGCCGTTTGTATCGCTCCCTGCTATCTCTCGTGTTCGCCTCACCGACACTAACTTGCCGCGCCGCCGCGCCCATCGTCCTGATTTGACGCGTCTTTTACATCAACCACCATCACTGATGCCTTGCTCGTCCCGTTTGCGCACGTCGGTTGTGACCTCAATGCATCGTAACCGTCTGCTTACCCTGATTACCCTTTTAGACTTGCTCTTCCCCTTCGTTGGAGGTCATTTGGAAGTGCCGCGTGCAGAAACCTTGGTTCCAGATGTCGCAAGGCTAGTCTTCTCTTACTAATTTCATGATTCGCTGACCTCCCGTACCAGATTCTGTCGATTATCTCGCCACGGTGTCTCTGCGCAGGCTACTAATTCTACCCGAAACCAGTTGCGCATGCTTTTTAATCATTCCTGGCTTCAGTACTCATTCACCCCTGCAACTTCTTATTGTACTCGCTGAGATATCGTTCAACTGACTCGAGGTCAGCATTGACTGTTTTTTCTCTCTCACATATTCACTGATTCCCTACTCCTGCCGAATTTCGCCTTCAAAAGCTGTGGCTGATTCATCATTTACTACCCTTGAAGGCTTGAACGCCGCTCTCTTGACTCAAAATCGGTTCAATCTCGACGCTGTAGGACTTCAACTGGTGGGACTACATATATCCCAGGCACGTCCACTATCTATAAATTCAAGTTCCTTAATATCGAACTCCGACTTACTTCATATTTCTCCCTGAAGTGTTTGAGGTAAGTCGAAGAACATCGAGTTGAACAACGTTGAAGCGAATCAAGGGTCTACAAGTCGAGTTAGTCGACGTATTGCGCATAAAAATACAGCTGACGTACCTCGGGCATCAGATAGTCCCTGCGCGATAGAACTTGCCAATGAATGGGCTTGACTTCAAGATACGGCAAACAACTCGTCAATACCGTGTAGAAATGAAGCAAACTTCCCTGGACTTGAACGAGCATGGGGTCGGCCAAAATCTAAGGGAGAAACATAAAGCCAGTCAGAGTTTCATATTAAGGAATATAGCGGACGTACCTGGGATATAGTCCCACCAGAAGTCCTACGGCCGTTTTGACGTTCGTGTAAGTTCAAGCGCGGATGTACAGCATCCAAAAGTGTAGCTGCTGTCAAAAAGATCGTCCTTCCGCCACCACCGGCGACAGGTGTCTGCGTGCATTTGAACTTAATCCGTGAAACGCTTTCGGCATTTAGGTGGCTGTGCAACCGATGTCCATAAACGGAAACGAAGGAGCACACACGGGGGTACCCCAGGCAGACGCAGTCCAACACCCAAAACCGACTCCCATCGGTGGGGAGAGTAAGAAGATAGCAGCACATAAAGACAGCGGCAGCGGCAAAACAGATATGGACACGGAAGAGGAGGAAGGATGATTGAAGCAGACTCACTGTGGTAGGCCGTAGTTACGTCCCGGCGTCGGTGTCCGTGCAGCCTGGGTGAACGCGTCAGTACAGGAGGAATGCAGTGGAGAAGGGAGAAGGGATGAGAAAAGCGTGAGGTAATGTATGCGGACAGACCGCCGCCCCGTCTGTCATTTCCAAATACCAGGCCACCATACATGTCGGCGAACTCGGACGCGGATGGCGCATCGCAAGCCAAGTCATCAGCGCCATGGGATGGCAGCGGCGCATCCCCGCGAGGTCATTTCCCGCCGCATCCCATCGACAAGAGCAGCATTCCCCGTCGAAGATCGAGCCTGTGGCGGAAGAGCTTTAAATGCCCGTGCACCAAGACTGCGCGCTGCCTGTTCCCCAAACCACACACACCCACCCCGCACGTCGCGGCCCCGAACAGTGAGTGCACCCGCCGCGCCACTTCCCCTGTGCACACGCCGCCCACATGTGCAGATACGCACTCGTACACTGACGCACCTTCCACGTTAACATCCTCCCCCCCTCCTCTTAATGCCCGCCGCGGTGCGTCCCCCGCCGCCGCCGCGTCTGCGGTCTCCGACGTCACGAATCTAAATCCGCGCGACTCGTGCGTGTGCGAACGTGACAGGTGCTTTCTTCTTTCTTGGCTTGTGCGTGCGGAAGGCGGGGTTAGTTTTAGACTGCGAGAATCCCAATAGAGAAGGAAGCGCACCTTCTCCACGTCAATAACCATCCCCACTCATGATGCCCGCCACGGTCCGTCGCCGCCTCCTCCGCGCCACGAACCCGACCCGGCGTGTGCGGGGCGGACGTGACGGACGTGATGGAGGTTTTCTTCTGTCTTGACCTGTGCGTGAGGAAGGGGAGGGGTTAGTTAGGAGGAATAAGAAAAGCGCGGGATCGATGGGGGCGTTGGGAAGACGGAGGGTGAAGGAGAGAGAGGAAGAGGAAGAAGAACGGCGAGTGGAGGGAGATGATGGTAGGATGGAAAAACATGGAGCGGACCGGCCAGATGAGGAAACGCAGGACAAGATGATGAGAGGGAGATGAGGGGAGGAAACGAGGAAAGTGAGAAAAGCGTGAAGCGGAGGGTGAGGGAGAAAAGCAGGCGAAGAGGGAGGAGATGGAGGAGGAGCGGAGGCAGACGACGCACCCGTCCAATCTTGGCGAATGCAGCTTCGAGGCCGCGTGTGTCGATCTTGTGGTTGAGGCGCGAGACGTGCGGGTTGCGGCTGAAGCGGCTGTTAGTATAGAGGGAGAGCGAACGAGCGAGCGCAAGGAGTAAAGTACGTAGAGGGAGTGGGGGGAGGAGGGGATGGAGACCTAGATGGGACACAGGTGTGGGTGTGCGTAGGAATATCGACATGGGCGGGCCGGGATGGGTGTGCAGCTGCGAACGACGAATAGTACAATGCGCGGCGCGTGGGCGCACAAAGTCGCATAACGAGCGGAATGGGCGAAAACACGATCAACACACACGAAACGAGATTTATGTAAAGGAAGAAAAGGAAAAGAGGAAAGACGGAAAGACAGAAGGAAGGAAGGGAAGTAAGGGGAAGAGGAAGGGAGGATCTTAGTCACAAACCCCCAGAAGGCGAAAAAAAGTGTGGAAAAAAACGAATGAAAACGAGCACGTACCCTCTCTCGCCTTCCTACGGATCCGCCTCCCGCGTCCGTTCGTGGTCATCGTTCCCATTAGTGCTCGTCCGTGGGGCGATTGCGAGGCTGTGCGTGCGGGCATGAGGTGACGTGAGGCGATGCGACAGCGGGCCAGAGGTAGATGTAGAGAGATTTGATTCAAGTTCGACTGCGCGTCTTATGGGCTCGTACACCGTCGACGTGACCGAGATTCAGGGCGTGATCGCTGTCGTCGCTGGATGCAGTCGCAGCGTAAGTGCGGGCTGCCGGCGCACACGAGAACGGCTCATGCTTTTCTGATTGAGAGCCAATATAGCACGCGGACGCGATAGAAAGAGACACGGAGGATATTCGAGTGAGTGCAGAAAGAGCGGGTGAGGCGGCATGGTGGCTGAGCAAGAGTGATAAGCGCCGGGCGCTGATTAATGATTGGCGAGACTAGGTCTGGATCTTGCTTGATGCGATCACACCTCCTCGTTGGCCATTTCGACCTCCCTACACCAGCACGAAGCACTCCGGCGTCCGAACCGCGCTCCACTCGCGTGTCCAGCGCCCGTACATGCCCTGTGACGCGCGGAGGATCCGTGTGCAAGCTTTCAAGGTCAACGAGTACTTAAACTTACAAAGTCCTGCGTATTATTACTATCAACTCTGGTCAGCAGCTCTACCGGGTTCATCAGAAGCTCTCCTTCACCCCACGCTCTTGGGCCATTCTACTGGTCCACTACCTCCGCACGTCGACAATGGGACACAGATAGGGTTCCGCACGCAAAGGACTTCTACAACAAATCGACACGTAGGTTAGCCACCCTCGAATCCATTATAAGAAATCCGTCTAAACCTGCGCCGTAGACAAGCCGCTTTCAGCTGTACTCGGATTGACCCCAATATACTCCCTGTTCGCATCGACGCACACGCTAAATTCTGACGGGCGAATTACGCGAAAAGTTCAAAATGAATAACGCGCAGTTCCATGCCCACGTACTACAATTCTAACTCGACTTCAAGTTTCCACGCTCTCCCTCTCTCCGGCTTCAGATCTTGAGCTCAACGTCTGGGCTGTTCTGGATCCCAGGATCACGGATTCACCCGTCTCACGATCATAAAGGTGCAGGTTAATGTTCGCCCGGGTGCGCATTGTCCCCCCACCGACCAGGCTACTTACATCCCACCGGATGAATCGCGCGAATGTACATGCAGTTCATGTCTGGGCTCGTCCCTCCTCCATGCGCGCGCGACCCAGCCCCACGCTGCGCCTCCACTTTAGATTTGCCACTGGCCTGTTCCGGATCCCTACACTACTCGTGTCTCACGCTCAGCAAGGGCTCCGCCAAAGATATGATATTAATATAAAGCCCCCTGCTATATTCTTCCTCTAGGGCACTTTCATGTGACCTTTCAACACCCGCCCTCACTCCAAAAGCTCTCTGATATTAATGTCAGTGCAGCTTCCGTACTACGCCTGGGGCGACGCACCCAAAATCCAACGGGCTGGGTGTGTGCATCGCCAACACCGGGCCAGAATTCACGGTGCGCAGATCCAGATGAGTCGGGAACACACCGCTAAGCGCAAAGCCCCAACGGTAGCTGGTGCACAGTCAATATTGATATTAATGACGTTCTGCGGAGTTCGAATTGGGGTCGAGGCATTATCAGGGTTCATTCCTCTTTTTGAACTCGACCTCCTAGACTGCAAGTTCAACTCTGCCAAGCGTTTGTCCTCGGATTCTGCATGGGAAGATCCGAAACTCGAGTATTCTCGAGTGCGTTTTGACACGAACAGATCCATCTTTCCGAGCTTACGTGTTCGACGCTCTCTCTGATAAATAACAATAATAATAAATCCATCATCGAAATTTCCCGGCTGGATGTGCTGCCTTCGAAGTCTTTTTGCGCCCTACCCTGAATTCGCAACGCGCAGATGAATCGGGAACACACCGATAAATACAGAGCCCTGACAGCGCTCACTGCTAACTAGTGATGCCTTTCCGCGGAGAGGCGCCCGTTCGAATCGGGGTCAGGTCATGGTTTGAGGATGAAATTATGTTTTCTAATTCGGGTCTTACACAAGTGCCAAGTTGTTCCTGTCAGGTTATGCGTGATGAGAGGAGCGTGATTTGCGCGGAGCACTGGTACATTTGTTTCGTGCACCATACGCGGTACACTGACCGTGATCTTTACCAGCCTTGCATGTTTCAAAGTTTTTCGCCGTCGAAATTGGGACTTGCTGAATGCAAGAAGTATGTCTCCACCAGCTTTTTTGCGCTTGTGATTTCGACCAGGATTAACAAATCGTAGATGAGTCAGGAGCACCACGGTCCACGCCGGACGGTGCTATGAAAGCTGGTGAGCATTCGACATTCGTCGGAGGGGAGCCCGTTCGAACCGCCCCGGTTTCATAGTTCCGTTCCGCTTGTTTAAGAGGCCAACCCCCTTAAATAAGCGATCAAAATCCCATATTCCGTCCGAAACCCGCCGAAATCAGAAACGAAGATCCCATATTCCAGCCGAAACCCGTCGAATTCAGGAACGAAAATCCCATATTCCAGCCGAAACCCCCCAAAATCAGGAACGAAAATCCCATATTCCGGCCAAAACCTCCCCAAAATCAGAAACAAAAATCCCATATTCCAGTCGAAACCCGCTCAAAATCAGAAACGACAATCCCACATTCCTGCCGAAACCGCCCTAAAACAAAAAAATCCGACCCCCCAAAAAACCTGTTCCCGTTTATTTAACTCTCTGAGCGCCTTAAAAAACCAAATGTCATCCTCGTCAACTTTTTCAAAACAAATGTTGGACGGAAATCTGTTTTGAAATCAAGCGCCTACCATACCTACCATATCTCTCCATCCTTTATATAAGACACAAGGACGATCCACATTCATGCCAAAACCGCCCTGGGTCACTGTCCAAAAATAGACCAAAAAATCAAAGTCGTAGAGCTCGAAAAGCTCTACTAAAGTCATCTAGGATCAAATTTGTTTAAGGGCTTTGTTATCCTGTAAAATGCAAAATACTTTCCTAGAGCCGGCGGTTTTGGAACCGATATCAGGCTATGCCTCACATGTGGAGCTGAATTATGGTAGTCTCCACACCATGGCTTTGTTGCATGCATTGGGGTGCTAGAGTTTAATCCAGCGGTGGCATCTCGGCATATCGAAAACCTCGAATCGGTTTCTTTCACCTACTAGTTTGCCGTCCCGTTTAGAGGGTTAAAACAGATGGACATAGCCACCGTTTTAACCCTCTAAACGGGGCAGCAAGTCTAGTAGGCCTAATTTTGAACACGACAGATTTCAGAACGTCAGTGCGGATGGCCACGGGAGACAGCCTCAGACAGGGCAAAAATACTATCAGAAAATATGCCGACGTGGTTAGAAGCCAATGGAGCTCATAATGAACACAGAGCTACTTGAGTGCAAGTGCAGGAGCACAGAGAGGGCACAGACGATGTGGGGGAAGAAGATAATCAATGAATTGAGGCTATGCTATCGTACAGCTGATAGATATACATAGATCAAGTATAGATGTATCAGATAGTGGTGTACTCGGAATGATGCGAACAGCCATATACTGACAAATACGAAGGCTGGGAACCACAGAAGGAGAGAAGAAGTGGCTGACAGCGAACCGTATGCCGCGCTGCCAGCCGCGCCGCCAAGTGATCTGAGAAGGAAACTCGAAATGGGGTGTTGCAGGGCTATTGGGAAGAAGTTTGGGTTGCGTTGCGGACAAGTTGGGCTGGCTCAGAATTTATGTTGAACTTGGGTAGAACGAGGACTTTGTGTCCGCTTTGAACAGGTTTATGTAGAAGTTGATGCTGAACCTGGGAGTGGGTAAAGAAGCACAGCATGGACGCATCGTCGGTTCTTATTCCAAATGACCCACGCCAACAGACATGGGCCCAGCTCCCATGTCATCGTCGATTGGACGGAGAGGATGGACAGATCACTGATGGGTGTCAGTCTTATCTGTAGGCACCGCCGTATATAATGACTGCCAAGGCAGTACTCCTGCTCATCATCCTTCCCATGGCAGCCCCATTCTCTCCTGCACTCGACGGAACTCTGGGGGCACTGGAGATAGGGACGGTCGTAGGAACGTTCTTTTTAGGGATTTTAACTCTGCAAACCTTCAATTATTACCGCCAATTTCCAGAAGACTCAAAGACGCTCAAAATCACGGTACGTTATTGTGTACCACAAATATATCCTTGGTGAACTTCAGTGATAGGTTGGGGTACTCTGGTCATATCCATTCTTCAATAATTGCATTCAAACCTTAACAACAATGTGTAGGTTGCTCGATCTCGCCCATACGATATGCGCTCTTTATGGGGTGTGTTGCTGCCCAGCTCCCGACGTCTCTCCTAACCTCAGAAAGATATACGTTCTCACCGTCACATTTTACGGCGAACCGCCCAGCGAGTTCATATTGAAGCCGCCGAAGTCGCAGGCCATAACAATTTTGTTCTCTGGACGAATAGACGGGGTGGTTCAGGTGTGTATTGATGCCGAGGCAACCAGCGGAATCTAATCCTGGATGCAGATCTTCTTTGGCCACCGCGTCAGAGTGCTCTCTGGGCGCTCATATGTTTTATTTCTTTGCATAGCGTTGGCGTTGTTTGGATTTGTCTGCGACATGATCCTCATGTTGAATTTCATGATATTCAATGCGCGATATGCGCAGGTGGCCGCCAAAGAGCCCTGGATAACCCTCGTCACCCAGACGCTCACTCCTACTGGGGACGGAATAATCGCACTCTCCATGTGTTATTGCCTCTGGCGCGTCCGCAAATCTGAATTCAGTCGGTGCGTTCATGGCGAAAATGGAATCGTCCACGTTCTTACACTAGTTAAGCACGCGAAACATGGTGGACACTCTCATTCTCTGGACTGTCGGTAAGCATGCCGCAGCGGCGAGTGACAAAAACTAATCGGATTGTTAGAAACAACACTTGTCACCAGGTATGTAGCCAGTCGATTAACGAAACCTTGGCCTCAGCCTTCCTCGCAGTGGAGTGGGAATTTTGCAGCTCGTTCTCGTTGGTCTTCCCACTGATCTTCTTTCTTCCGCTTACTCCTTCAATAGTATCTCACCCGCAAGGACTGTACGTGCCATTCATTTCCCGTTATCACTCCACATAGAACTCGCACAGTGGCTTACACGGCGCCTTATCTTGTCAAGCCCCACTGTGAGCCACTCACGTTTAGAATTGACGAAGAGCACTGCTCAAATGCGCGTTTGTAGTGTTCTCGAACGCCATGCTGGCAGCGTACGTTGTCCTCTTTGTGTGTAGTTGTATCACTCTGAGCTTGTGAATTAGCCTCAATGGCCGAAGTCGATTCCGCCCTACCGACGCGACCATTATTACCGTATCTCAGCCGCTTGATTTTGAGTCTGCTGGGACGAGCCGCCGTCGCGACGATCATCGTATTCGGTCGGGCAATACAATGCGCAGCAGCGTGGTTGAGCATATTTATCTTGACATCGATGATACTACCTCCAAGGTGGAGGATTCATGATTCAGCGGATCTCTCAGCTATGTTATCACCAAGCCCGTTGTTCCATCTTCGTTTTTTTTCTATACCCCCCGTTCCTTCAGCCACTATTTGCCTAACTAGCTACTTATTGACATAGGCGTAGTACCTGATCTCAATAAATCGTATGAGCACTAGTTCAGGTCCGTCCAATCTCGTTGTCCACGGATCATTTTCGAATTTCCTTTCATCATGCGCATTGCGAGTATTAGAATTTAAAATCTACCCTGGAAGTAAGATTGTTAGGCCCGATGGTCTCAAGATTGCAACCACTTTAAGACAAAATGCTCGACTACACTTATATTGACCAGACCCAATCCTGGAAAAACTCTAACACGAATTCGGAAGCCAAAGACGCTGCACAAACTCTCCATTCCAAGAGGAAACCGGGAACGCTGCCTCGCATTTCGCATCGGAGGCGAATCTTATAACGTATTGTACATAGGGACGTTACATCAACGGGGCAAAAACCTAGTCTGTAGTTAACCGCGTGGCACGTCATTGGTACCCCCACTTATTATGTAAAGTGCGGAGTTTGAATTATGACCCGCAGCGTTCGATGCTTCCCGACACTTCAACAAAAAATCCTAGGAGGCGAAGTGTGTTTTATGTCCACTCTGAAGAGAACTATCTCTTCAGATTTCATCTCTCTGTTGAGTTTCCAAATAAAACAAAATGCTGAACAAAACACGTGCCTGCCCATCAAAATTCTACATCTTGGGTTTGAGGTCGGTGCCCGAGATTTGGCGGGAGAAGTTATTCATTATGGTATTATCAATCATATTCCAACGTAAAAATCGGCGAAAACGCGTTGTAAATGTGGGAACGACACCCGAGATATTTTGAGATTACATAATAGTGTCGGGTACCAATGTTAGTGATCGAGTAATCGACAGACTACAACACGCGAGGTACGAGTGAGATTTGTTGTAGTGTCTGTTTATAAGAGACTAGCAAAAACCGAGCTCTCGCGCACCCATCGGTCTGAGTTCCCCTTCGTCAAGTACAGTCTTTAACGGTGAAGCGAAACGCTCAGGCGGTACGGCGGATTGTGGTCTCAATATAGCTCCAATGACATCATCCCGTGTTGTAGACTGGTTCAGTGCCCTCCTAGCTACTCTGTAACGCAAGATACCTTGAGAATATGTGACGTTCTCGTGGAGAACGAGGGCAATCTTTCTCGGAGGCCAAATTTGGCCAAATCACGTGGAAGCGAAACACTACAGAATAATTGAATGTGGATTGTATATGGAATTTGAAGATTCGGAATTGTCATATTCATCATCATAGACCCTGGAAAGCACTCTGGTGGCACCTGGAAGCTCATATCTACATCAAGGCATGCTATTTCTCTGCTCAGGCAAATGTGCCAAATAATAGCCGAAACAAAGTCGCACCGTGCTGCTGCTACAGCAGCTCTTTTCACTATTCCTCTTACCCACAAGGACATTATACCCAATAAATTGATCTCACAGAAATTCGGGTTCAGCGCTGGCCTCTAAGATGTCGAACGACATGGTGTTTCGCTTCCTGGTGGCGTTTCGCTACACGGTTAAGGACTGTACGCCAATCCCACCTCTATCGTGTTCGCAGTCTCTGCGGGCGTGCCCCACCAAACCCACGGGGTGATCACCACTAATTTCTGTTCCCAAATACATCAGCCACCATCGCCTGTACCGAATATATACGGTGTGTGTAAACGAGTCACCGCACCCATATGTATCGCAGCGACGTTCGACATGCGCGGAGCCATGGCGCCGCAGTGCGCGCGGTACGACGTCAGGAAGGCGGCGATGAGCGCAGACGCGGGCGCCGCCGTGTGCGGCTTGAACAGCGCCAGGGTGTGCATCTCGCGCAGAACTTGCCGACGTCGAGCGCGGCGATGCCCTGTTGGACACACTCCCAGTCGACGATGTGCACGCGCTCGAGAGACGTAGGCTTGGTGTCGGTGGTGGGGCGGAGACTCACCAAGACGTTTCTGGTCCAGAAATCCCCCATCGTAAGCGTCTCGCGTGAGTGGTAGATTTCTGGGATGCGCTCGTTGACGATTGCGCGGATGGCGTCCAGGGTGCTGTCGGGTATCCCTCCCGGGATTAATGCGACTGCGGGGAAGTTGTCTGTGGTTAGCGTTGAGATGATGCGCTCGTAGGTGATCCATGCAGTGATTTTCTGAGGTAACAAGTGAGCAATGCATAATAAAAACAAAATGAGATGATGACCTTGGCCTGCTTATTCTAATCGAAGACATCGAGCATGCCGGCATCTACAGAACCCCACGAATGAAATCGTCCAAGGAATTCACCCACCGCGAGGCCAATCTCGCGAGCGACTGCGGTGGATGGTGTCGCCGTAATCATTAGCTCTTTCAGGGTGATGGACTCGACCCAGCAGTCGTCCATGATGATTGCATTTGCGTGTTCATTGAAGTGGTGCACGTCTGGAACGCTTGCAAGACGCCCACAGTCAAGCTCTGCGTTGATTTTTTCGAGTGCTTTCGCTTCGAAGGTCTGTATGTAGGTTAGCGGTGGACTGGATACGGAAGTAGTACTGGCCCAGGATCAATCCTCGCGTTGGAGGTGGGCTCATATCTGAAGCTGTCCAAAGAGCAGGTGAGCGCCCGTTCGATATCATGCTTAGAAAACAAACGAAAAAATAATCAACCACTTCAGGTCGACGCCTATGTCCGACACTGAGCACTAGCGCGCTCGTCGCCGACTGGCTTGCGCAGCACGGTGTGGTAAACGCGAAGAATATCTCATCAGCAGGGGACTGGATCGCGTTCCCAGTCACAGTTAGCGCGGCGAACCAGATGCTTGGCGCGAACTTCTCTTACACCCATAGCCCGAGCGGCAAGCGTTATATCCGCACGCGTGAATACTCTATCCCCGCCGCGCTTCGTAACAATCATATTCGACTCGTACATCCGATGATTTCGTACGTTAGCCTTGCCCTGCTGGCAATACGATAATAAGCTTATGGTCTTAGGTTCGTCGGTCCTGTCGCCACGTCGACCTTGATTTCAAGCACGCGACTCAGCGCAGAGGGAACGAACTCCACGGCGACAAGTTACAGTGCACGGAACCACTTCTCTGCATGTTTTTTTTGACACCAAGGAATTTTTTGTGATTTTCTTGTGAGTTTCTGAGCCATGAAACCGGCCAAAAGAATGCAATTGAGCACAAAATCTCATTTTTTCCCACGGTGTTTCACTTTCCTGAGGTCTCAAAAAAAAAAAAATGTACAGAGGGGGGCGCCTTGGCCCGGGTTTTATTTGAAGGTCATCCTAGAGTAGTTAAAACATGTTCCATGGGGTCCCTTTGGACCGACGATAGACATGGTGGCCGGCATATCCCGGATGATGCGCGATCATTAGGGTTCCCAATCAGGGGAATTGATCGGATCATTAGGGTTTGTTTCACTTTCCCGACGGTGAAAAAAAAAATCTTGTTGGATTGACTTGCCATGCACAACCAGTGATCTTCTCCCTTCCTTAGAGCGATTCCAGGTGTTTTTAGACTCACCCATGGCAAGGGCATAATGTAGTTTGAAGTCCAAAGTTTTGACATGTTTACTGCCTAATCCGGAACCGTGATGTGATCACTTGCACTGTATGCTTGCTCAGGTGCTTGAGCATTTGACTATTAGCCCTTTCACAGCAGATTTGATCTCAGGCGCGATCAATGTAGATGTCATCACCCCCGAATGCTTGGATGGACTTTACAACATCTCCGGTACCGCTGCGCGGAATACGGCGAGCACGCTGGCCGTGACGGCATTCGACAACGAGTGCGCGACCGACACGGATTTGCAGACGTTCATGAATCAACTGCGGCCCGATATACCGTACAGCGGATTTTCCCTCGCGACACTGGACGGGGGCGGTGATGGATGTTACCCAGGGTTGGAGGCGGTGAGTACGCCATTCAGGTTTACGCTCAACAAAACGCCTCATTCAAATATTTAGTCGTTGGACATCCAGTACGCAGTCGGCGTGGCACCCGAAATCCCTACTACATTCATGAGCGTCGGGCCAGGCAACTCCGACGGCCTGGGTGGGTTTCTAGACGTCGTAAATAAGTGGAGGGCGGACAACAACCCGCGCATGTGATTACGACCAGCTACGGGTTCAACTGCGAGGCAACGGTGCCTGAGATGCTTGCACGGTGCGTCAGATATTTCGATAAGTACAAGAGTAGCCCTGATATCAGCGCAGCTCGCTGTGCGATGCGTATATGGCGCTCACCGCACAGGGTATTTGTCTATTCCAATGAATCTCTGGATCAGACTGATACCGTCTTCAGGCGTATCGTGTTTGTTCTCTTCTGGAGATGGTGGTG
The DNA here is from genome assembly GCA_029281465.1 of Mycena epipterygia. NCBI lineage: Eukaryota > Fungi > Basidiomycota > Agaricomycetes > Agaricales > Mycenaceae > Mycena > Mycena epipterygia. The sequence goes on along the minus strand of JARJCQ010000080.1, from coordinate 165,066 downwards.
TGGGTGCGACGCCTGTGAGTTGACATGTTCGTCTCTGATTTGCGGCTCGACGATCTTCATGCAGGGAAACCAATGTTACAATTTCCTGCCAGCGTTCCCGAGCTGCCCGTAGTTCGTGTCGCATTCAAGTGTTGTTTGATCATTCTGAAACAGCTCGCAGCGTGACAATCATCGGAGCGACGTCGTATATTCCGGAACAGGGCGCATCGTTCTCCGCCGCTGGATTCTCGAACTATTTTCCACAGCAAAGTTGGCGTAAGTCTCTACCACAACAGCCACACACCTTATTTAAGCGGAGAAACCCTACCATTATGGAATCCGGCGCCGTCAACACATATCTCGGCAAACTCGGCACCCAGTACAACGGCCGGTTCAACCGGACAGGACGAGCCTTTCCGGATGTTTCGGCTCAAGGGTAGTGTTGCCGCTGTTCGGTTCTGAACCGATGCCGAACCTGAACCGGACCTGAACCGAACCTCAGGTCCGGTTCAGGGTTCGGAGATTGTTGATTTTTTGCGAACCGGTGCGAACAGGTGCGAACCTGTTCGAACCTGATTTTTTTCGGGGCTATTTGGTGACCATTCCCAGGTAGTTTTGCTTCTTGAACCTCAAATAAACCCACATGAGGCTGAAGTCATACCCAAGATCTAATTTACAGAGGCACCATTGGCGTCATGTAGGGATTTGATCCAATTCCCGGGACAATCTGATAAATCTTTAGCTTGCCTGGAGGCGGATCAATTGAAAGGCTTGCCATTCAGACCTGCAAAACAGAGCTGGAACAGGTACCTCTCTATGATCCAACTCAATTCAATGATCTCTACACTCAGTGGGTCCTATTCCAGATCTATAGGAGTCAGTCAGTGTTCTTGGAAAACCCACAGGTTTGTTGGAGTTCGAACCGCTTCTGAACCTGAACCGAACCTTTGAGAACCGAACCCCAGGTTCGGCATGTGTCCGGTTCAGGGTTCGGAAAATTTCGGAAAAAACCGAACCTAACCGAACCCCGGCAACACTACTCAAGGGTTCATGGTGCAGATTATTCAAGAGGGGCAGGCGAAGCTTGTAGAGGGTACCTCATGCTCGAGCCCGATCTTTGCGGCGATTATCGCCCTGCTCAACGCCGAGCTGTTGAACGCCGGAAAGCCTGTGCTTGGGTTCTTGAATCCGTGGCTGTATGCGAATCCAGGGGCGTTTAATTATATCGTGGGCGGGAATAATCCCGGATACGGTACCCAGTGAGTCTTCTCTCAGCCAGGTGTGTGTCTGAGTTGAGACATCGCGCAGGGGTTTTTCAGCAATAAATGGGTGGGATCCAGTCACTGGTCTTGGGACTCCGGATTATATCCGTATGAGATCTGCAGCGGGATTAGTTTGAGCATGATTTTGGCTAGAATTTGGCCAAGTAACTAGATGGAATATAGATGAGCACGAATTTCAGAGACAAAGTTGAAGATAAAATTTAACCGGGCCTTTCTGTTCAGCTTAGCGTAATGCCAAAATCTCCTGATTTTCTACTCCCTGATCAAGCGGAGCGCGGGACTGCCAGAGATGGCGCCCAAAATCTATTACTGCGCAGTCACTTCATGCAAACCAGACCCATCTTGCATATTTTCACCTACATCTGAGTCTAATCAAATTCCGCGTGCCATGTGCGTGCCAAGCAAGCGCATTAGGTTCAACTTAGGAATGATGTTTATCCTTTTATTTCCCGACCCTCAATCTCGTGGATGATCTCAAAAGCTTCAATGGAGACAATTCATCGGCTAATATTTGTGGGTAGTTTATTAGAGAGGCCCATCGAGTCCCCCTGCCTACTCCCATCCTTCGGATGTAAAGCTGGGTCGGCGTTTCCCGGCATCAAAATGTCTCGTGACACGGTGGCAGTGTTCCCATCAGCACTATCGCCTTGGACACTTACCACCACTACTGCGCCGTACCCGCTCTTTGCTCTCTTTCATTCCTTCACCCGGGCTAGTAGTATACCCCATCTTCGTTTTATGGTTGACGACAAGTACATCGGGCTCGCTCTCGCGGTGGCAAGCTCCCTCGCCATCGGGATGAGCACTGTCATCACGAAAATGGTGCGCGCATCTCACTGTACCCTGCGAGCACGGCTGACGGGTATTCAGGGTCTAACCGCGGCTGCGGACGGTACTTCTGCGACGGATAACATGAGCTACTTGCAGAATCCGGTTTGATGGGCGGGAATGTCGGCTTGTGCGTATAAGGATACGTGGTCGTACGATCATAAGCTAATTCTTTCGCAGTGATTGTGGGGGAAGGTATGCCGAACCAGTAGAACTTTTACGGACTAGGCATTGATATCGGCATCAAGTCGCCAATTTTGCAGCCTATACGTTCGCGCCGCCAGTGATGGTGACACCTTTAGGTGCGCTCAGCGTTATCATCGGGTGCGGATTATACTTTCGTGTCTGTCGTAGTGTTCATCCGATCGTAGGGCCATTCTCGCTTCGTTTCTACTCCAAGAACGGCTCGGACATCTAGGGCGCGTTGGATGCGCCCTGTGTCTTTTGGGATCCTCGATCATCGTGCTTCACGCGCCGGAGGATCAGGCTCTCGAGACTGTGACGTAATTCTTAGATTATGCGATCCAACCCGATATGCCGCCCGCGCATCGCTCAGCCCTCATGCGCTGATGTGTGCGTTTATACAGGATTCCTGCTGTATTGTTTCACCGTCTACATCTCTTGTGATGGCCTACGGCGTGGCCCCGAAGCACGGCCGCACAAATCCGCTCGTTTACATCTCTATCGCCTCTCTCGTCGGCTCTGTGTCCGTCATGTTCGTCAAAGGTTTTGGCGTCGCAGTGAAACTCACCTTCGCCGGCCACAATCAGTCAGTTTATTTACCCCAGCACGTACCTCTTTGGCTTCATATCCGTCGGCTGCATCATTATCCAACTCAATTATTCCAATCGCGCCCTCGACGTCTTCTCCGTCAACCTGTAAGTATTCCTTGACTACCAACCAACAATTAATTGTCTGACATGTACCAGCGTAAACCCGATGTACTACGTCGGTTTCTGCACTGCGACGATCGTCGCGTCCCTCATTCTTTTCAAGGGCTTCAACACCACCAACGCAACCAACACCGTCTCCCTCCTCTGCGGCTTCATCGTCACCTTCCTCGGCGTGCACATCCTCAACCTCTCCATGCTCGAGGAGTCCGCGGCCCTTGCGGACGCCCCGGGCAGCGTGCAGCTCGAGGGCCGGCTCTCGCTCGACGGGTGGAGCGGGGCCCGACGCGACAGCGCTAGCGGCGGGCACGGGCGGCGCGCGTCGCTGTACGGCGTGCGCACACCGCTCTTTGGCGGGTTCGCGATTAATGTCGAGGGAGGGAACCCAAACCTTGGGGGAGAGGGTGATGTGGTCCTGCATCGGCTGTTGGAGGAGGATGAGGATGCGGTGTTGCACGGCGACAGGAGGTCGACTCCCAATATTCGGATATCGCCTCGTCCGGTGTAGGTTACCTCCTTCTGCAGTACTTTTATATTAATTGGGGTCGGGTTCGACGTTTGGGCATCAAGAGATATTGCTGTTGGCGTTGCAGGTAGAACACGGAGATATCCTCATTGCAGGCTGTTGTGTCAAGCAGAAATATGGATCGCCCGCTTGTGTCGAGCCAATAACGCGGTCTGAGGGGGAAAAACCAGACTTCGTGCTCGCTTGGTATTAATAGCGGGCAGGCACGGAATACCTTGCAAATACAATTCCACGGCAAGCACGCAGGACTATCTTCGAGAATGACTCATCAACTGCCTTAGTGCATCAGTACTTCGTTCCACGACGCGAGTCTGTAATATATCTCAGCAGTACAGTATCCGTCCCGAACGTCTGAGCGCGTGCTTCACGTCATCCGAGCTAACCGTGGTCCTAAAATCCCCCCCAAAAGATCGTCGTGGTGAACAGCGAGCTGCGCGATAAGATGAGGCGGACATACCGATAGCTATGCTCCGTGTGCAGCACGGTATCCCCAATCAAGCCCCGCAAATAACAGGCCAGGCTGCCGCGCGTCTTCTCATACATCAACCCCGACATGCGCTTGACCCCGCCCCGGCGGGCGACGCGTCGGATGGTGGGTTTAGTGCCCGCGCCTGAGGGGAACACGGAGAGATTAGATGGGGAATCCGCGTTGTAAGGTGCAGGAAAGACGTACCGATCATCTCAGTTGCACAGCGTCGGATACGACGGCACCGGGGTGAGGTGGGCTTGCAGCTGGCACACTGCCAGTGGGCGCCTTCGCGGTCTTGCGGGGCTTGAACCACCTGTATTGAGCTCGTGCTGCGTGTGGGTGGGGAATGGCACATACTTGTTGTCCGCGCCGTTTACGAGGCATGTCGTGTGTGGGCACTATGAAGAGTGGGAACAAGGGTCCGACGGCGCAGATGGCTCGAACCCGTGATCGCCCAGAATGACTCGAGTCTTAGCGATCAATTTAAACCGCTCACTTGGTAACTGCTCCGTCGGAGTCCGCGGGCCTCAACAATATTTACATTAGACGCATAGTTCTTTCGCATTTACAGATAGGACAAACTCCATGTGAGAATTGTGAGAAACAAACCTCCGCGACGGAGGGATATGCATCGGGAATTTATCAGGCGCCCTGTCGTTGATAAAAAGTTGCTGCGCAAATAAGAGAAGAGGAGTAACCATCGTCTCGCAGACAGCATTGGATGATTGAGGATGGAGTGAAGGCGTGAAAAATCCTGCATAATTGTTGAGTGGCAGGGAGATCCTCGCCGCGGAGCGGACTACACTTCCAGCGGGCGCCGACTTCCTCCCCTCCACACTTTCAAACTATGGTGTTCCCACGCTCCTCAACATCTCACCCGGAGTCGTCCTTCCAATCCTGCAATGCCCCGGTGTAGGATGAGTTCCTATTGTGAGGTAAAAAAATACAAATCTGAGAATCAGAATCGCCACGGAAATGTCATGAACGGCGGGGAGTCGAAGTCGTGAAAGTTGAGTCCCTCGAAGCCAACACGAGGAAGAGTGCCTTTTCGTTTCGTACATGTCGCAGTCGCCAGCGGCAAGTGAAGCGAAAACTGAAGTCCGTTCTATTTAAAAGGGATTCGGCTTCGGAGTCGGAGTCCGAGGGAGGTTTGAATACACCTGAGCCTGCTTCAAAAGTAAGGCGTGCGCGTTGCTGAATCTAAGGCGGGTCAGTGTTGACTCTCAACAGATCACAAAGTATACCTCTCCACGTTGCGGATCGTTTACATAATTATGCACTGCGGCGCATAGAAAGACACCAGACACGATCAGTTCAACAAGAGCATATCAAACTTATTATAAAAAACTAGAGGGTCAAAGGAAGAACGTAGTGCCACTGGCTGGGTGTTGATCGAAAGTGGCTGAAACTTGGTTTGGGGTAGTGTTGCCGCGACTTAGGCTTAAACGGCTTCAAGTCAACTTAATGGGGGCGACTTGAGCCGAGTCAAGTCAAGTCGGACCCAAGACTTGACGCGACTTCGAAGTCGATGGAAGTCGACTTCAAGTCACTCAAGTCGACTTGAGTCAGGTCTTAAAACTGGAAATCTTCCAAACACTGGGTGAGGGTAATAACATCAATAGCGTGCTCCACGGCAAAGCCTACTAAATGGGTTGCAAATTAATATTTCATGCAATTTTCTGAGTTTGAGTTATACACAATTTTCCACCTTGAACTACCCAAAAGTGAAACAAGCGACTAGCCTACGGTGCAAGGAAGCCATGGAAATTACTTATAGCAAAATTTACTGGCAGTTTCAAGCTGGGTATCGGCCCATTTTGGCCATGAGCCAAACCTAAATAAACACAATTGTAAAGCCAGTGCTTTTCAGCCACCGGCCACCTGAAGTACCCAAAAGCGAAGCAGGCAACTAGCTACAGGGCAAGGAAGCCAGGGAAATTACTTACAGCAAAAATAGCTGTCAGTTTCAAGCTGGGTATCAACCGTTTTGGTCATGAGGCAAACATCAACAAACACAATCGTAAAGCCAGTGCTTTTCAGCCACTGGCCACCTGAACTACCCAGAAATAAAGTAGGTGACTAGACTAAAGGGTAAGGAAGCTAGGAAAATTCCTTACAGCAAAAATAGCTGTAGGTTTCAAGCTGGGTATTGGCCGTTTTGGTCATGAGGCAAACCTAAACAAACACAATCATAAAGCCAGTGCTTTTCAGCCACCGGCCACCTGAACTGTCGAAAAATCAAATAAGTGACTAGTCTACATGTTAAAGAAGTCATGGAAACTATTTCCATTCGCAAAAATAGCCGGCAGTTCTCGGCTTCGAGGCGCTGCAGATGTTTGTGCTGATATCTTGATGCATGTCCCTCATGTGTACTACTTGTGGTTATTTCTCTGCCTTGGATGAGTGTCAATTTTTATGTTCTTTGAGTTCAGTGACTAGAGACTGAACACCAATCACCTGATATTTCTCTGCCCACAGAGAATGATTCATTCAAATGTATGGATGAGACATATGGGAGATACGGATGCATACATCATTGCTATGTGTAAGTGATCTATGACTTGTGTAACATGCGCTTAGTATGCAGTCATCAATCCTTCAATCCGGTTCGAGTGCATTCACAAGAATTGGTTGCAAGAGGAGCAAGACGAGACCATCTTGGTCAAGGTGAGTTAACCTGAACTTCATTATATTTTGTTACAATCTGACTGATTGGATCTCAAGCTGCGAGCATACGTGAATGTTGTTGGGTCCCCAGATCTTCACTCTCGAGCCAGTTCCTCTGGTGCTAGTGGATCTGGCTCGGATTCTCGCCCCCAATTACGATCGCATTCCCGAACCCGCCCACTGGCGGGTGTCCCAACATTCACTGCGATCACACAGGTAGCAAACCGCTATCGAAATGCTGCAGTCCCTTGATTTTCCTGGTGCAAGCAACAGTGCAGCTGGGGGCAGCAATCTATCGAAGACGAAATGAATCACTACATGAGCAGTTCTCTCCCACCGCGAAAGTCAACTGACATGGTGGGCTACTGGATGGTTTGGCACTCAGGTTTTCCATTTTTAACACAACACTCACAAATTTGAACTTAGAATCATGGGAAGACAACTTGGCCACGGATATTCCGGCTCTTTGCAGACTACACTCCCATCCAGGCCACCTCTGTGCCATCCGAGCGAGTTTTCTCATCGTCAGCTGAGACTGATACCAAACACCAAAATCGCACTAATGCCCTGCTGATGGAAGCACTTCAGATGCTGAAGTTTAATTACAAGAAATCACGACTTAACTTCATGTCTGACTGGCAAACAGTTGCCATTCCTGACGAGGAGGAAGACTGGCTTCGCATTTTAGCTTCCAAGGGTGATAGTGACACAGAGGACACTTGGCAGGAAATTTCTGACAGCTGTGAGTTGGCAAATGGTGTGCCATATCTGGATATGCCAGAGGAAGCTGGATTCTCGTAAAAATCTACTGTTTGTCAATTGTAAGCTACTATACACTATGCTACACACATTGTTCAATATTTCGGGGGAAACTGTCATCGACTTGATCGACTCGAGTCGACTTAAGTGGCTTCAAGTGACTTAGGTTCCCTAAGTCAAGTCGAGTCTAGTCAACGGTGCCCTTAAGTCTCGACTTTCAAGTCGCGACTCAACTTAGCGAGTCACGGCAACACTAGTTTAGGGGTCCATGGGGGGCATATGACCCGCCTGAAAAGTCCCAAGTGGATGCAGACCGGTGCACCTTTGCAGTACAAAAATCACAAAATAATTATTACAGCCAAGGACAGTACCGAAGGCGCGACCAAAAAATTTCCATTTTTGGTCATTTTTGATCCCCGCGAAAGAATTGTCTCTAGCTCTCTCAGTTTTGGGCGGATCGAGCTGAAAACTAGATAGAACTGATCTACTAGTTCATGCGCAATTAGTGATAGAGCTAATTGTGCGAAAATGTATTTCTTTGATGGCCTGGTAACTACAGCCCTCCCGCACATGAATGCTGTTTAGTGTGGCCAGGTCACCTCCAATCGGGCTGAATTTTTGGGAGGGGTGATTTGTAGTGTGTATATCGGGCGTGATAGATTCAGAAATTTCGATTTATGTTTTTCTGGCTGCTGGTGGCTCGCTCGGATACATCTCAAATAGGAAATAATGAATTGTCTGTATCTACTTGAGCCCTTGGCCAAAACAGTTGGAATAATCGCTCAGGTCAACCTATCTAACCACCCTCCATTGCGACAAGATCCCTCCGCCAAAAAAGGCATGTCTAAAACATCACAAAGTGATGCAAGTGAGCACAAAACATACATATTTGGCTTTGTCTTTGATGACGAATTGCACATTCAACGTGTCAGATGGGCTATTGTGGGTTCTCATTCCGGTAGCTCAAGAGGTCTTGTGTCATAATCAGAACCAAAAACTGGGCTCAAGGAGATTTAGAGGGATGATGCTTGAAGCCGGCTGACAGCCTGAGTTCTATCTGCACTCACTAGGTCCTATTTGTGTTGTCTAGCTGCTGCAAGACTCCTTTGGGAATGTACCATGTGAGGGAAGGAGTGATGCAATGCGTGTCTGGGTTGTGGCCGTACACGGGAATATGGTGGTGATGTGATAGAAGTATTTGATGATGCCGAGCTTTGGACAGGACATGCTGATATTTGTTCTAGAGCGTTTTTTGGCGGCGGGTCCTTTTCGCTATATATGGTGGTCGAATATACTGGCCTGGGTAAATTTTCCGACTATTTTGACCAAGGGCTCAGTTAGATAAAGTCAAGGGGGTGGCGGCGTTGTATCGCCTTCGGGGGACGTTTACGGAGCGGGTGTGGGGGAGTATGAATGGATCATATTTGCCTCGGTCATTGAAGCGGCGTGTATGATTTATTCCATCTCGACTACGTTATGTTGGCTCCTTCTCTGAAATTCTGTGGTGAGCAATTCATGAGCAATTTGTGGAACATCAGCAAAATGTTTCGCGTCTGGGACGCGTCTGGCTCGTGCGGTCAGGCAAGCTACACCCCCACAATTTGTTATGGCCCCAGAATGACCTGCATTAAGCCATAAGTTAAACTAGCCCAATACCGGCCTATATTTAGCTTAGGGTTATATTGAGGCGGGGACGATTTCCATGGCCAAATGTTCAGCGAGGTTGGGTGATTGAAAAGGCCGGCGTTGGAAATTCCCGGCTGAAGGTTCTGGTGGGAAATTGGGTGAGTTTGGCCTTGGCTGTCGAGGTCTGGAAACGGAGAAGTCTTGAATCAACAGTGGTCATTTGAACTTGCTCGTGTCTCATGCCGTACGCAGGGGACCATTTACAGCAATTGGCAGTACCGAAGGCGCAGTCAAAAAATTTCCGATTTGGGATGTTTTCAAAGAATTCCCTGTGGCTCGGTCAGTTCTTCACCGATTTGCATGAAACCATGCTAGACCTTCCAGGATAACTCAGACGGAATTAGTGATAGAGACAAATCTCTAAAAATACATTATATTGTCTGATTAGGTTTTTGCACACCCTTTTGAGGTAATTGTGATCTAGCAAGGTCAAGGCATGTTCAAACAGCGTGGTCTTTTGCAACAGTCAGCCCGCATGGATTTTGAAACATGTGATAGAGTCGTAATTGTAAAGAACTTGGTCTGTGGTGCTTGCAGTCATGGCAGGAAAACAGGCAACCCAGCAGGATCTGAAATATTACTGCGATTGAATCATACATGAGATGTGATATACTTTTGACTCTATCACCTGTTTCAGAATGTTGGGAAGTCCCCCCTAGACAAAATCCAGACCAGGAGTACATGATTTGGGCATGCCAGAACAGATTCATTGCCAAAAAGCCTCAAGACCCTAGATTATCCAATATGACATATTTTCACCTGATCCTTTCTATCACTAATTCCGTCTGAGCTATCCCAAAAGATCTAGGATGGTTTCATCCAAATCGGTGAAGAACTGACCGAGCCACAGGGAATTCTTTGAAAATGTCCCAAATCAGAAAATTTTCAACCGCGCCTTCGGTACTGCCAATTGCTGTAACATCGCAAGATTTAAATTTGACCAGACAGGTACGGGTCCGAAGAAGATTGGATGCGAAATGGTCTCTTTCGCCGTGCTTGCTAATCATTTCAAGCTCCTGCAGTAACAATTTCATAAGTACATATATACACAAAGTAATGAAAGCTAAGAGATGTATAAGATACAAATGGTAGGACGTAGCAACAGGCGTCCGATTTGGCGCTTCTCCCGCAATCTCGCAGAGGCCGTGACCGAGCTCCTGCGTATCGCCGCGGGGGATGTTGAGGGGTGACACATCAAGCTGACGTCGGGTGCGGATTGGGGTGAGGGAAACAGCAGGATGTAGGCGGTGCGGAACGCTGGTGGGGGTGTAGGGGATGCGCCCGAGCGCAGGCGTGAAGTAGCGAAGGCGGGACTGGAGCGATGAACCTCGCGGGATTCGGCGGGCGGGCGCCTTTAGACGGAGTGGTCGAGAGGCTAGATAAGATAGCGGAGGTGGTTGACTTTGGTTGAACACCCTGCCGAGCGTGATGCGCCTTTTGATGGGCGGGCGGAGCGTGACAAAAGACGGTTGGCGTCCAATCACCTTTGAAAGCTGCCAGCTTGCTGCGATCGATCTCGCGCGTTTCTGCCCGGAAAAATCCCCCAAAAAAATATGAGAGTGGTAGTAGAATGCGGAAAACGCTCGGTATGTATCCGGTATATATGTGTAAGCCCACCGAAGTTCACGGCGGGGTGAAAGGCAGTGGAAAACCATGTTTTCATACCCCAAGTGAATTTCACCCTGTATTTCGGTCAATAATGGGGTGCTTAACCTAGAAACTTGGGAGGGGTTCGTTCTGGATCATATTTAACATATGAGTCCATATGCACCAGGTAGGACAGATGGGCAGAAACTTTTTTTGGCAGATGATCCAGAGATCCCTGGTTGATTTCAGCCCGCCTTGAAAAAAACCACCCTCCAAGGCGCTGTTTTGCGGTAGTATCTCAAAGAGAAACCTGGTCAGGACGTACAAGACAATTTGGAATGGGAATTTTTACCTGCAGTTTCAGGTCAAAACCAGATTTTTTACACCAAGTATTGATCGAGAAACCTAACAATCCAACCGGCTCTCTTTGAAACCAGCCGATAGTTCCTACGCCGGAAGCTCCTTCTATGCACTGCCCCGTACCCTTCAAGTGCTGCCGTTCGCTCACAAAAACAGTAAAGCTCGCCACAAAGAGCCGGGAAAATTCTCTCGCGACGGAATTAGCCGCACCAACGAGCTCAAATCTCAAGAAAGCTGAAAGTGAAAATCCTTAGCGCTGCATCGTATAACTATATTTGTCTAGTTTATCTACGATCTCCGACTACGATTAAGCGTAAATAAAGTTTCCGTTAATCTTCGCTGAAAAGGTAACGTTAGAAAGTCGCAGATGAATCAACAATACCGAGACGTACAAACAATCGTTGCAGCCCCTATCAGAGACCATGATCAGAGTTTGAATTCGGGAGACAGAGTGAGTGATAGGGTGCTTACTTTCCATCCGATAAACAATATTGATTGCTATTCTCATCGTATACCCGTCCATTCACCTTGTTTACAGCCGCGTCGCCACACCCGAGGAGCATGTTCCCGTACTTCACCACCTCGGAGGCCGGCACATCGTTCCGTGTTGTGTAGAAGCAGCCTAAATGTAAGTATATCAGCTTCGTCATCGGTCGGAACTGCGGTACAGAATTACAGTTTCCGGGCCTGCCAGAAGGGCCGCAGGTGTTTTGTGGGATGCACGGTCAATTCGGGTTCAAATCGGAATGGTACGCCGACGTACGAGCATATCGGATTGTAAGCCTTCTCGGCGATGCTAACGGTACAGGTCCTTGAGTAGTCCAAGGCCAAATTAGGGGCGGAAAGCATGGCCCGGCAGTCGGAGAGGCTAGAATAATGACTTGAGATTGGCCAACCCATTTAAATGACGTTGCTCTACACTGCGTCGCCTGCTGTCCCACACGTGGGCTGATTCGGTAATCCTTGTCTCGCGCTCAAGTTGCCGGTACCATTCGTGGGTACAGCCACAGTGAGAGTGACTCCGAGGGCGCCCAGGGCGGCCAGAAGAAGAGTAATTTGCATCGTGGGAGCCGAAGGTGTCAAGATTTTTCGTCAGAAGAGGTGCCTCGCAGAGGAGTTGAGGGTGATGAAATGACCAGCACTTGGAGCTTCTGGACAACCCCCCGCGCTATTTATCTGTCGCCACCCATTACCAAGTTTTGTACCAGGGAGAGAGTCATGATCTGTGCAGTGGCCATAGAGATGACGGGATCCCGATCAATTCGAGAAGATGAGTGAAAATATATTGACGACTCCACTGAATCGTGTCCTGTAGCTTTGGAGATGTATGGTTGCTGAAAGTTAAGGCCGTGTCCATCACCAAGGTTGTGTGCGGTTCAAGTTTCAGGGTGCGAGCCAGAAAAGCACATCTAATTCAAGTTCACTAATATTAGTTCACAGAATTTTGCACCAAAAGATTCGAACGCTGACTGAGTATTTTCAGCTGCTCACCGTGAGCTCAGAGAATTTCGTTGAAATCGTCCTGGATTATTGATGACCCGCTGCCCAGTATATTTGCATCGCACGTAGTGGATTGTGCGACAGAGGGTTCGGCCCTGTTCAAAAACGGCCGTTACCGCCACAGGCGAGGTGTGGCCCTTACATCCTGTATGTTGCCATGTCAAATCCATTGAGTTTTATAAATAACGGGGAGGGCAGGGTGAAAGTACCGCTGTGCCATTGCAAGTGCCGCAGATTGCCGCAGCAAATTTTTGCATTGTCGCTGAAATGGTACGACTACCGCTGTTGCATGTCACACTGCCGCTGCGGCACCCTGAAATTGCCGCACGCCCCACCACATCTGCCCAAGTTTAATGCAAAACAAGGTATGCTACTACCTCAAGCCTCCGTTGCGACCCAAATTGGTATTGTTCAAAACCGGCCTTTACCGCCACAGGCAAGTGTGGCCCTTACATCCTGTATGTTGCCATGTCAAATCCCAGCCGGCAGGCAATCAAAATTTATTTTAGTTCGGTTCAATCTTGTTCGCGGCCATTGTTACCACTGTAACTTACCTCAGAGTGGTACGCTGGTTCCGAGAGTTTTTGTGTTGTAACTGGTCGTCAGGATGGTTTTAGGTGGCTGTCCGGCTCGTACCGATAAAAGGCCCAACTTCGACGATTTTGCAATAAGCCAAGTGCCGGACACTCAGCTTCGCCAAACTACTAGTGCAGTGCACACCAAGCAACTCCCCGAACTTAACTTCCTCTCCTCTCCGCTACATCTCCACGCTCACGACAAGACCATGCCTTCCACCTTTTTCAAAACCATCGTCCTATTGAGTCTCCTGGCTCCGTTCACGACAGTGATGGCCGCCGACGACCAACTGCAGCCAACCTGCGGTGTAGCCGGGGATGCTACATTGAGTGATTGTCAGACCCTCGTCAATTCTGGGTGGAGCAACTTTGACTATTCGTAAGCTTTCCCCGTGCGCGAATGTTCCCATGAGACTGACTTCTCCTAGACGGACTTGCCACTTCCGAAACAGCGCCGGTTTGAATGTTGGCCAAGCCTGGAACCCAATCTGCAGCCCTGGGAACTGTGAGTCGTTATATTACGATGCAATACTTCTGGCTCTGATCGCCCGTACCAGGCTGTATCTACGTTGCGAACGAGGGTTACCAATCCAATCCTGACGCGCTGAAGGCCGCCGTTCAAAAGATTCTGGGCTGCCAGGATGCTGCCAAGAACAAGGTCAACGGTGCAATGCCTGCGGCAGTTGGCCAGGCGTTCTCTGTGTGCGTCAGCGATGGCAAGGGATGGTATGTCGTGTGGTCTTTTTATTGATCCCCCACGAATTTCGTTTTTCTTTCAGTGGCGACTGCTTCGACGCGTTGGAAGACCCAAATGGCGGTGAGGTCTCAGGTGTCTATGCGCCCGATCTTCCGATTGAGCGTCGCGTGAATATTCGGGGCCAGACCATCCCCCGAAATGTGACGTGGTTGGATTGAGGATTTAGTCAGTAGCCTAGGCCTCGACTACACTCGGACTGTTTGTAGTGCATAACCACAACTGAAGCCGAAATAATCACTGCGTTCCGGCCCATGGGGAGAGGTAGACGTACCAGATGGAGACGAAAATGAGGAAGACGACGGGTAATTCTGATTAAATATCTTGTCAGACATTTGACGGTGACGTAGAATCAAAAACATACTAGTTGTTATTTCGCAATACCACAATAAGAATACTAGCATGTCGTTCAGCCTCCGCAGCACGGCGCTCCGCATCTACCCGGCGGCGCTCTGAGTCCTCGTATCGCATATGGGCCTCGGCTTCTGAGCGTTTGGTTTCCATTTCAATAAGTTTTGCTTGCGCACCAGCCAACGCAGCGAGTCCCTGCGAGAGCTGTCCGAAGACAGCAACCATATTCTCCTGAAGGGCAAGAGACCGCTGTTGAAGCGCTATAGTCTGTGCATGCCTCTGCTCGTCAATTTGGCGAGCCTGGTCAAGCCGTTTGGCATCCGATGCGTTGCGAGTCTTGACGATTTCAGCGAGTTGATTGTGTCGGCGCTTCGGCTTTGGTTCCACGATGTCATCGGTCCTGTTTTCTTTCTCCGTCTCCGTGGTCTCGATGAGTGAGCGCCGACGCCTAGATTAAATGTGAATGTGTTGGACTCCGGCGATTTGAAATAGCGGAAAACACACTTTCGCTGACCCTCCTTCTCACGCACAGATGCCCCCTCGAGAGTTGCGACATCGGTTAAGGCTTCACGGCGGACTAATCCCTTCATAGCACTGTCGCGCAGCTCCAACGCTGCCTGGGTCTCGACATCAGCCTTCTTTCGAGCGGCCACAGATCTCTCGTCCTTCTCGGAGTCATGCGCGTGGACCAACTCCGCAACTTGCGTCATCAGCTGAGAAGAAGGCAGGTGTTGATGAGGTGTGCTCGGTGGGTGGCGCGCGCGTTACGTACCTCAATGTGGTTGTTTACTTCCTCGTCTGTACCTGTCTTCTGAAGTGATCTCGTTTGGTCTGCCTACCGATGGAGTGTTATCCGAAGCTGAATATGAGACAGGGGGAGGAAACTTACATTATGAGCTTTCAGAATCTTCTGGAATCGGGCGCGGCAGGCGGGTTGATGGCGGTGCCATTCATGGTGCTGTCTTTCAAAAGTTCCACAGCAAGGGCAGCCCATGCGTCTTTCGTGGGATCCCCACGTCCAGCAGCGAAGGGCCTATACCTTTTTACCTCCTGGATGAGGAGGCGGTCCTCCCAGGGCAGCCATCTTCCGCTGCGAGCATTCTGGGACTGTGTGATGTTCAGTGTAGTCACTAGCAGGTCGTCGTCGTGGTCGGAAGGCTCTGGAGTGGTGGGATGAGGGGGGGATTGCGATGGTGTTCTGGAAGGCATCATGGAATGGGCTTTGGGACCCATCTCCGACTCCAGAGTCGTTGAAATCTTCAGAGCGAATGTCCCAATCGGGACTCGGAGCCTTGGCTTGCTGTGATTGTGGGGGCGGTCGGGCTTCTAATGGCGCCGGGTTGCGAATGCGGGTCTTAGCTCGTGTATTCATAAGTGCTTGTGCGATAGTAAGTGCAATCTTGAAAGCACGAAGCAGCACGGCGTCAAATGGTTAGGTTAGTGTCGGAACATTGAAAAGATGGGGACGAGATACGTACGGTCTTGGAAGTAAGAAGCAGCATTGCGTCAAATGGGTGTTGACAAATTAGATGTTGGAACGTTGAGAGGATGTGCACCGCTGGAAGCTGCAAATTTATTGATGAGATACGAGCTGTCTTGAAATTAAGAAGATAATACCGCGTTGAATGGTAAATTAGCTGCCGGAACAGATGCATAGCATGGACTTTCCCGGCGGCCGATGCAATATTAACATCAGCGCTGCAAGGCGGCGTCGTCCGTATACCTCGCAGTGGATGCAGTTTCAAGTCCAGTGCAGGGAAAACGAGGACGAGGTGCGAGAAGAAATTCGCGGCGAGTGCAGGTGATATTTTGGACCCTTTGAGTACGACGACGTGCTCGGAGCGGCACTTCTCGTTCTCGCAATCGACGCCGCCGCCGCCGGCCTCGGGGTACAGCAGCACCTACGGGAACGGGCAGACGCCGCAGCTCATATGGTCGCCGAGTCGGGGCGGCGGGGACATGGCGGCGCGGCTGAGCGGGTCGTTTACCCATTTGTCGGGCAGCACGAGCGACTTATCGCTGCCCGCGACGCTGTCGAGTGCACTGAGCCACAGCACGGGCACCGCCTTGGCGTCCGCATCCTCGACGACCTCTACTTCAAGAAAGAGCGAGGGCAGCGGCGGCGCGGGGAAGGGACTGCTGGATAAAGCCGTGCGCTATCTACTCCACGGGGACACGGCGCTGGACCACAGCGCGCAGGAGATATGGCTCGTCGGCGTCCGTTCATCTGGCTGGGGCCCCGAGGATGAGCGGTGCGTTGCCCAGGTGCAGCACACGCACTCCCACTCCACTTCCAAATCACACTCGCACTCCGCCACCAGCGCCATCGACGGTGAGCTCGCCGCGGGCGCGTGGCCCGCGCGCTTCCACGCGCACTTCTACGTGCAGATGTGGTGCACTTACCGCGCGGGGTTCGAGCCCATCCGCGACCTGCCCTCGCTCGCGTCGCTGCCCTGGCCTTTGTTCGTCGCCGCGAATGCGAATCCCCACGCCCACGCCCACAACCACACGGGCAGCGGGAGCCCGCCGCTGTCGCCGAGCCAGAGCGACGGGCCGGTGTCGAGCGCGTCGTTTTCGCCGACAGGGCGACGCAGCGGCTGAAATGGGGTGGACGAGCGGGGCGGGCGTGCATGCTGCGGACGGCGCAAAGCTTGTTGGCGACGGCGCTGCAGCGGGTTGGGGGTGAGTTCTTCTCCATCGTCCTTTTCGATTCCGCGGCGTTTGTTTTATTCAGGATATCTGTTTACCCCTTCTATGCTTCCCATTTCTTCCATCCACTTATTTCCTTCTCTAATTTATTAAAACCCTTTCTCGTATTCGTCCCCATCCTGCACGCCCCACAGTTCCCTCGCCCATCATCTACGCCATCGTGATTCCTTCTGTAACTCATTGACCCATCCCTCTCGCTCGACGCCCGAACTTTTTTTTGACTTGACATGCCCCAGCTAATGGGAACGCGGCTCACGCGCGGCTACCGGTCGCCCCTCTTCTTCCTACTACTTCATCGGCGTGCAGGGGGACGGCCTGTTCCACCTCGACCTGCACCATGCGGGCCCAGCCGTTCCGCTCAAGCCATTCACGGGCGAGGTCACACGCTGGCGCGCATTCGACGCATGCCAGCCATGCAACCCACGACGGCTACCGCTCCGACGTCCCCCACGCCGGCTCCATGAGTCCGACGCGTACTCGCGGAGGGTCGCTGAGCCCGGACTTTGCGCGCGGGCAGACGCCGATGACGGAGGACGAACTGATCTGTGCCTCGGACAAGACCAACGGCGGCGACACATCCACCAAGACCAACAGCAGCACCAGCGCCAGCCAAACGACGGCGCGCCCCGGAACGCATACCACGACACCGACGACACCTACGCCGACGCGGCCCCCGGCGGGCGACGCGCTCTTGTCCGCAGAGGAGACGCATTTCGTGCGCGCGCACTCTACGGCGGAGCTACGCACGTTCCACTGCGCGCGCATGCAAGATGCCGCTCGCGGGCCTGAACCCGAGCATCCTGATAGGTTTTGTGGTGAGGGACGAGGCGGAGTGGATAGATTTTCGGAGGATTGGGGAGGTAAGCCTTTCTTTTTTATCTTTCCTCCTTGTCCTGGCGTTCCACGGTCCTTCCTCCATCTCCTCCCTCGCGCTGGCTTTCCCAATAGCTTCTCCTTCCCGTTTATCTCTTCATACCTTCCCTCCGCCTTCTTACTTGTCTTCTCCCGTTCGCATCGATACTGACGCGGACTTCCAGCTCCCCCGCACGATCTTTGCGATCCAGGACGAGCCGCTAACGTGACCCGGCGCGGACGACGACGGTGACATGGGGCTCGAGAGTATCTCGGACATGGCGGGCGGACACGGAGCGGGGGGCGTGTGCGGCGTCCTAGGAATATGACCTATATGACAACCCCCCCTATTGTAGATATCATCTACCTAGGCATTGCATTATGCACCTCACTATACAGCATGGACGTTTTAAAACTTTTCAACGTCTAGATAAACTCGTATTTAGCCATAGGGGCTGTTTACACGAATAGCCGCTGGTATCTCGGGAGGCATGACCACCCCGAAAGGTCTGGAGAGATTAAAATGAGCATACCACGATGTAAGATGAAGACGAACCAAAATTATTTGCCGTATCGCACTCGCACTTGCCCGCGCTGTGCGTAGCACCCTGAGGACAATGTTGAAACGGCTCGTGTCGGTAGCCTGCGAAGACGTCAGCTTTAGGTAAGGGAAGATCCGAGCAACACACCGATATTGTCGAAGAAGTGCTGCGATCATAATGTTGGCATCACATACAGGGGGAGGGAGCAAGAGGAACATACAATCTGGTCTTTGGGGGCAAAAAGTGCCACGGCGATGGAGTGGACGGTGTTGTCGGCCCAGCGCTCGTAATAAAAGCCCTGCAGATAGGCACGCTCAAGAACGGACAGAAAACGCGAGTTAAAACCCAACTCACACCCTTCGCATCAAGGTAGTCAAAGAATTTGGTGTATGCCTCCCCACGCCAGAAATGGAGGTCGGCGATCTCGAAGTTGGACCAGACTGGGGAGGACAGGTGCGTCAATATCTTGCGACCGGGGGATGCCCGGACAGACGCACAAGCGCAATGATTATAGCTTTCCCCTCCGTCGTCACTTACGAAGGCCAATGCGTTGTCGGGTGACACGAGTTCCGGGTTCGCTGTGATAAACCCTTTAACCGCATTCCACAATCCGGGGATAGTCCGGTGGTATTCCGGGAGCGCAAGTGTGAACCCGTATTTCTTGTCCTGGTCGTGCATGAGGAGGAAAGGATCGTCGTCGATCGTGCAAAAGAATCGAACGTCAGGTCTGCAGGGGCAGGTCAGAATCGGTAGGGATAACTGCTCCCAAGCCAAGAGTTTATACAAACTCGACGCGCCAGTAGTAGCGGTACTTTTGTAGCAGCTCGTGGCGGTGGAAAAACCCCGCGTTAAAGCGTAACATGTTGCGGTATGGGACGCTGCCTGAGCGCAATGCATTGGAACCGAACCCACGAGAGCGAGACAGACTCAGGAGACACTTACCACCATAGATGATATTATCCTGCACCATCTGCTCTCGCGCTGCTCTGGCCTTCGCCTCGTCGATCCAATCTGGCTGATACCAGTGCTCGTGCGGAATGAGGCCGAACTCAATCGTATTCCGCGTGAGCGCCCAGACTGATTTCTTGAAAATTTCCGAAAAAGGCTCCTCATTGAGGAAAACGTAGGGGTAGCCGGACTTGCTGTTGAACTTTTCCTCGAACTCGGACATGCTCCTCGTGATGCCGGGCAAGTCGCCGTTACGTGCTGTGAATCCACGCATCCACGAGTCGAGTAAGTGAACGAGCGAGATAAACGCGATTCATTGGAAAGGCGCACCGAGAATCACAATGACCGCATTCGCCTTCCGCGTCCCAGTGGTGTTGACTACAGGCTGCTGAGGCGGCTCGGGTACACTGGCGGGTGCTTGGACCTGGTACAGCGGTTCTGTCGATACCGTTTCTTCCGGGGGGATAAAACTTTGTTTAAAACTCGCTGGGGTGACAAGAGCTAGCGCTGTGAGCCCACATCCCTCGTTCGTGAAGCTGAGGAGGTAATGTAAACTAATCTGGAAAGAAAAAATCAAAATCAGGCCGAACAAGTGCCACGCTTGAACGTAGCTAGACGTACCAGGCCAGCCAAAACAAGAACAACGTAGTGGATTCTGGCCGTCGTCATCCTTGGCGGGCAACTGAAAGACTACGTGCAGTGAGAGGTTAAGGGGGAGAAAGCTGACTTGAGCGCTTTTGGGTACGTGGTCGGCGGCTAAATCGGTTACCTTGGCATTTCCCGCTCAACAGTGCATCAGCGGCAGAAAGCGGAGGACATCGTGGGAGCAATAATTCACAGCGTACAGCCCAAATGCTGTGGTACAGCGAACAGGCTGTAGTACAGCGCGAATACTAGTATCATTTCAAGGAAAAATCGGGGGTTCATCGCAAACCGCGCTACATGGGCATCTTTTGCCTAGAAACATATGCTGAGACTTACACACCTCAATTGGTTTGGAATGTCCACCGCTTCCCAAAAAATCTCATCCTCACAATTCCTCCTCATCACGCTTGATACCCCTCCAGAAAATACTATTTTTCGCTCTACAGTATAGGCTAAATTGAACCGAATTACACCAAAACCGCTCCGGATTGCAGTCAATTAATGTCCTCGGTCTCGTTGGATAATGACTTCGGTTATAACCTAGGTCGATTCCCAGCATCAAAATGCACCTCCTACCAAACAGTCGGCTCATGCGCCAAATTATGGCGTCCTTCAGGGCAGGGTGATATATCCGACTGTTGAAAATATGACGTTTTCGGTGCTCCCAGTTACAGTTTCGCAGCGTTCTGGAAGAAAATCCGCCCACCCCAACATTTCTTCACGGTAACTGTCATGTGATACCTTCAATTTGGATCTACACACTATACATTCCAACTAGTATTGGACTAGTTATTCAAATTTCTGCCGTGAACAGAGTACAAATTTTCATTTTCGCGACTAACCACGCGCTTCAGCTCTCCTTGTTAGATGACGTCACGATCGTTTTTCAAGTCAGTTGAACCCGTCTATTTGTTGTCCCCGATCAACATTTTTCTACACTAGCCCCTTCCCACCACCAACCCATCGTAGCACCACTGAATTAGCTGCAGTCCACGCCGCATACTACGACAGAGCTACAATTATGTACACCCACACCACACTTTCGTACCACCACGCCACTTTTCATTCTTTACGCTTGCTTCCGTACTTCCTCGGCATTCCCGGCCCTCCGCTGCGTAATTTATTGTTTAGCTTCTGTGCTGTCACCTCCTACCGCCGACTCCCCGATTCCTGACATTTGATAGAGCGGCTAAAATCCACGGCCAGTGATGGCACGCGGTGGCTGAAAGTGGCTGACCTCGAAAGATAAACAAATAAACCACGAGAAGAAAAAACCAACGAAAAATTCACCGAAATGGTGCTGACACAGCCTCGGCGACGCCGTTTCGCAGAAACCTTCCTCAACGTCGGTGGAGTGTGCGACGTCGACCGTGGGCAATGGCGTGCAGTGGTGAAAGTGGCCGGCCTTGACTCTAAGCCGAGTCTGCATGTTCAACTTTGTTGTCTGCGTGAATCAAGCATGAATACACGGGCTTGCCAGCCAAGCACCTGTGAAAGAAGACAAGCGCCGAAGGCCCATTCTACCACCTGCTTTCCGCCACCTGCTAGTCCTCTCTCTAGGAATATGTCCTATACGACATTCACCCCCCCCTTGTTATAGATATCATTTACCTAGGACACCCAGAATGACCTTGTGAAAGTCCGGCTTGGTACATGTGCTCCAGTCCATGTGCCGGTCGAAATACCCGCAATCTCGGTCAAATTGGAGGCTCAAACCACTGGTAGGCCTATGTATTGCCCTGCATTTCATACCACGAAACGGTGGCTGGGTCATGGCCCCAGCCACTGTTTTGTGGTTCAGAATGGGTTGGCAACATACTAGGTGGCTTATCACTCGAAGGATCGGGCAATGTAACTTATAGTTAACTTTATTTATACGCAAAATAATCGCGATGTCCACCACGTAGATGATTTATGACAATCCTACAGACACCGACTGTCAATGACATCGTGTACTCTTCGTTTCCAATAAGTTGCCAGTACACATACTGCTTAGGAGCAGGGAACGCAGCTGCAACATAGCTAGAGAGACTGTTTGATGGACATACGACGATACTCATGTCGGAAAAATCCAAATTGAATGACATGCCTCTGTTTGGGCATGTCAGGTCATCTCAGTCGGTCAGGCTTTCTGGCGGTTGAAAAGGGTCAGAAAACCTGGATGATGCCTGGTCAGCCTGACCGGGCTGACCAGCCTGATTCCACCTGACCAGCCTGACGCCGCCTGATCAGCGATCAGCGGGGCCCCACAAAACGGGCAAAAAAGGCAAAAAAAAAAAATGCACCAACTCTTTCTACCATCTAAACCACGCGCCGACCCAGCGGTGGAGTAACTTGGAGGCTCCGAGGAATTAATGCAGTCAATGGGACTCGAACTCACGCCGCGTTCGAGCAAACTGCGTAGTTAACCACTGAGTCAAACAACCGTTGAGGGACACGGGGAACTGTGTTTAACATACCAAAGATTTTTTGCCTGATATGGCCTGATATGGGCGTACAATGGAAAATCATGCCGTCCTATCTGCGTATGTAGTCTCATGGTTCATGTCAAATGTATCCGAGGGTCGGAATGGTATAGAAGAGAAATGTTCGAGGCAAGTTACGATTGATCACTAACATATGCGTACATTGAGACTTTCCAATTTAGGCTTTGACCACCGCGTCGACTTAGACTGTCTCAGACGCCGGATGTCAAGTGCACGAGCAAGTGAAGGGGTATTCACTGTTGTTGATGGACTATGTGATCCGCGGTGCGTTACTGACTCCAGCAACGGGTGCTGCAAAGGAAAATCTTCATTTCTTTGTAGATACCATTGATGCCGACATGTTCCTCCATGCTGACAAGTTCTGCGCTTGAAATATTATTCATTTCTGCTATGATGTTCGGATGCGGGTGATAAACACTGACCGCACCTGATAGGCCGCATAAGGGAAGCCTGATACGTACCTGACCAGGCCTGACAATACCATCAGGCTCGGTCAGGCCCTGGTCAGGTAAATCCGATTTTTCCGACAGTCACGATCCAACTATGTCACCTGTGCAACATTGTCCTGCTGGGCCTGTGGGGTCAATGACAGTCAAGACCGTGTGATATCGTAAGACCTAGCATACGTACACTACAAAGTAGACATTACAGATTTTAATCAGTGTCGAAAGAGGGAAACTCACCTGGTTTGGTTCACCGACATGACCTTAATGAACGTGGATTAGAGATTATATATGCCGTTGCTGCTGGGCAGACTCACAGAGTGCGGGAGCCACTGCGTTCCGACCCCATGTAGACTGACCCCTGTCTACCTTAAGTTACATGTGGCGGCGTAGTGGCGACATGCGGCTATACACGGCTACCTGTGTGTACGCCGTGATGTTCGGCGCGCTTATGTTACGTCCGTCTACATGCCGTCTACATGCCGTACACGAACCGTCCGCTACATAAGTTGACCTGCGTCTACTTCGTCGACGCACTTAGACGCACCTCGACTTAGGGCCATTTCTGACGCACTATGGCACAGGTCAGGCATTACCCTCCCTGACTATTCTGCAGGCATGCCGGTAAGCCTCGGTCTTTGTCATTTGAGCTCCACATTAAAAGCTTCCGGGATCAGCCCGGCCATCAACACCGGCTGCTCATCAGCCCTGGACGTGATCAAGTGACTTCTCGGCGCTCGCCGGGTAGCATCAAACACCGTTGCCAAACTGCCGGCCATCAACTACTTGCTATATGAATGTGATTTTCTTCAACCAAATCCTCGCCCCATTCAGAATCTCACGGGTCGCCAAATTTTCTCAACCAGGTGTAGGCTTGGGTACATGTGTCTACGTCCACCTGTGTGTGGCTACGTCGGTCCACGTGCGTGTACATCAGTCTAGGTGAGTAGACCAATTTAGATTGATGTAGACATAGGTAGATCAACTGCGTCTACGTATCGTAGACACAGGTAGACAAAGGGGTCTGTCTACCCTTTATGTACGGGGGTAGACGAACCCTCTGTCTACGGGGGGTGGGAACGCAGTGAGCACGACCTTCGACAGCAGCAGCACTGACCGCAGTGGGGCTGTGGGCGAAGAGAGCGAGGAGAGCAGCAACGCTGACGAGTAAAAGTTTGGAAGAGTACATCGCTGCTTGAAAGAAGTCGAGAGGTGAGAGTTGATTCTAGAGATGAATGGCAATGTACCCGAGAATATATATACCCTACGTTGGAGACAAAAGCGGGAACGATTGGGGATGGTAACGACGTCCGTGTTTCACGCAGAGATCACAAGGCTTGAATAGCATAAGGTAGCACTAGTTTGAATTTCAAGCTCTGCGTCAGTAGAGTTAACGTTATGGTCCATCATACCGCCGGCACGAGCGGAAACGTCCCCGGCCCCGGCGGCCCAACATACGTCCGGGTGTAGAGGTGGTGTACAGCGGGAATTACAGGTGTGGATGAATGGCGGATGGAGGGCTTTTTGCTCTACGCTGCCAAGCTGACAATTATCTATGCAACCCCGCATCATCCGTCGGAGCCGAGTTTGAGCTGAGTTTGAAAATAGGCATTGGGACGCCGGCATGACAACAGTCAACTATCGTGGAGCACTCGCAGCAAAGGTTACAGTCGTCGTTTGACGTCAGTTTCTATTTGTAGCAGCCTGACTCCACGGAGTCACAGCGCTGGGGCCTAAATTAAAAGGTGATTTAAGTTAGCTTAGCCTTGACAAAGTATCGTAAAACAAATAAATCGGCCTAAAACTCAATTTTATATATCGAATTTAAGACTTGAATAAATCTAATATTATCTCTTTCATCATACTTGGAAAAAACGTGGTCACTTAAACGGCCCACTAAATTGATTAATCGGGATCTGATTGGCTAATAGATTTAGTGGGTCGTTTAGAGTGCCACTACTTTCTAAGTATAATAACAGATATAATATTAGATTTAGTCAAGTCTTAAATTCGATATATAGAATTGAGTTTTAGGCCGATTTATTTGTTTTACAATACTTTGTCAAGGCTAAGCTAACTTAAGTCCACTTTTAATTTAGGCCCCAGTGCTGCTGGCGCGAGGGTGAGGCTCAGCTACCTAAAAGGGCAGGAGCTGTCAAACTGTCTCGTGAACTTTTTCCGCAGGCGCTCCACGGTTTTGACGATATCTGGAACAAGTGTACTTCGTTGAGGCCAGTTCAGGCATTTTGAAAGTTATTTGCTCGTTATAACACGCCTCAAACACGCCTTGCAACTCCCGCAATTTAGTTACTCCTTGTAACTCCCGCAATTCGTTTACCCAATTCCTGCATAAATGGGGAACAATTGATTTGGAGCCTTTGTTTGTATTGAGTGGCGGGACGACAAAGATCGAAAATTATATCAGATGCAACTCCCGCAATTTAGTGACCCCTTATAACTCCCGCAATTTGTTTACCCAATTCCTGCATAAATTGGGAACAATTGATTTGGAGCCTTTGTTGTATTGAGTGGCGGGACGACAAAGATCGAAAATTATATCAGACATTTTTCCTGTATACTTGACATATCCGTCTCTTTTCCGAGGCCAAAGGATATTGTAACCCCAGTTAACATCACAGAGTGAGGAAGAAGGGAACCAACGCTTAAAATTCTCGTCTGCGACAGGGTTACACTGCATGCGGTGAGCATTCCAGCACGCCGTTATGTTTTATTTTACTAGCCATTTCAAGCTGAAATTCGTGGAGTCGATTCAGAGGTTCTGGGCTCAATGCAAATCGGGGCTGTGCGTCAACAAAGATCTATGCCAATCTGTTAGCAGAATTATCCCATGCGACTCTGGTGCTTCCAGTTGTTATGCTTCCCGAACATTGCCACTTGTTTTGCTTCCCGTGGATCCTGATTCCTCCTAACAACCGCCCTCAGCACCCGAACTTCCCTTATGTATTGCCCAGCCATTTCATACCACGGAACGGTGGCTAGGTCATGGCCCCAGCTACCGGTGGCTGAGTCCGTGCCACAGCCACTGCTGAGTGGTTTAAAATGGGTAGGCAACATACCAGGGATGAAACAAATCGGGACACAAATTTGGTGTTTTGTATAAATAATCCGTTTCCCCAAATTCGGTTAGCAAATTCTCGGTGGATGCTTACTAGAAGCTATGTGTATCGCGGCAAATAATTATGAGAGTAAAGGTAGGGCACATTCACATTCGAATTCGGTGCTTAGTATGCTACTCAGTAGCAATTTCTGGCGTTCTTCTAACATTTGCATTCACACGGCAGTGTGAACACGCAGGGGGCCTCACAGGCGAGCTCGCACATTCGCGGAAGGATCTCGGCCTATTGCATTGAATCGATCAATATCAGCGGGGGGAGCCATTAAATCGAAGCATACACTGCCGGCGCCCCGGGCATTGCGTGAGGCAGGGGGCTGCGTGGGTGCGGTGAGTGACTAGGGTAGGCGCGTAGATGTTAGTGCTCACATTAGCGATAAAAGCGCTGACGGCTGGGATCAGAAGAGTGACAATTGCAACAAAGTTCATTGGAGAACAAAGTGGGGAATGGGAGGTTTTGGTTGTACGCTCTACAGCTGGGCCGCATTTTAAGTGACACCGACTTCTCCATGAGGTACTTCGGAAGTATTCCAATTGCATCCGTCCTTGACGACTGTACATTTCTCCCGTTTGCTATAAGCGTTTGAATGGAATGGCAAGGTACCGGTGACGCGAATACGGGAAATGACAGCTTGGCTGTCCGTCGTGTTGGTTTAACTTTATGCATTACATAGTGGGTGATTTTTTGGTCTCTTTTTTTTCTTTGAGGAGCGTTTGGGACACTGATATTCAATCCGCAGAACCATTCCAAGCTCATCGCTGGGTGTGAGCCATAGTGAGTGATGATGAAAGTTACTGATTCAGTCAATTGGAGCGCTCTGGTGCCCCTCGGGTCTATCACGCCACCTTGGTTGGGATATCGATAGAACGGTTGTGTTCTGGATGCCGTGGAGCTGCGTCCGGTTGCGACGCGGGGGAAAATACTCCCAGAATACATATGTGTGTTGTTCTCGTAAATGGCACCCCTAGTGTCCCGCAGTCCGACTCATTAGAAATTGGGATAGTTGATTTTTTTAGAGCACACCCCCATTCTCCTATGCTTACTGTTTTTTTTGGGATGTGGCACTGCACAGTCACGGGTTCCGTAGGACCCGGCGGCAACGTGGGGTCATGAACGGCGGACCAGTTCAATAGAGAGTCGTTCGATCTGGGACTTGGGAAGCCAACTGATATTTCGTACATTTCTGTTGGTTTCGCTCAAGTGCTGCCTCAACGGTTCGCTGGTTCCAATAGATTCGGCAACAAACAACCAGCCGAACATATGAGATATCGGATCAAACGCGACGACCCTGCCGCGTGCCTCCTCTCCACACTCTGCCTTGATCCTTGTTCTCCCTCGTACCCCTCGCTGCTCTCACAGTCGCACTCGGGCGCCAACAACAATATACAGTAACTTGCCACGGAACTCAGAGAATTTACAGCCCTTTGCGGAACATAGGGCGCGGCCCGTTTTTTTTCTATTTTTGGTCAGTTTTCACCAGAACAGCCGTCCTGGGATCATTTCTCAACCATTTCCCTCGGGAACATGCTCAGTCGCTTCGGACTGAGATTACGGAGGTCCTGGCATCTTGGAATTTCATTTACTCGGCAAGTTTGGGCTATTTTTGGCTGTTGGAGTGCAGAACATGTCGCACGCGGGCTGTAGTTGTCTGACTGACCCAAATTTTTGATATGATGGACTTGAAGGTATTACAGAGGGCCTAGAATACCGGGATAGTGAATGCGACCTGTCTTTGAAATCTATCATACACTTTGGCAAGCATAATATCAAGTTGGTTCCCCTCCGAGGTATATATTTGAAGGATAGGTCATGTTCACTATCCCGGTATTCTAGGCCCTCTGTAATACCTTTAAGTCCATCGTATCAAAAATTTAGGTCAGTCGGACAACTACAGCCCGCGTGCGACATGTTCTGCACTCCGACAGCCAAAAATAGCCCAAACTTGCCGAGTAAATGAACACGGCGTGCATAAAAGAAATCCCAAGATGCCAGGACCTCTGTATTCCCAGCCCGAAGCGACTGAGCATTTTCCCGAGGAAAACGGTTGAGAAATGATCCCAGGACGGCTGTTCTGGTGAAACTTACCCAAAAAAAAAAAAAATGGGCCGCGCCCTATGTTCCGCAAATGGCTGTAAACACACATGAGTTTCCTCCATGACTCCTTCCTTGGGTGCACACCGCGCAAGCCCATATTTTCAGGCCCGTCTATTTATTCTCATTGCGTGCGGACCTAGGCGAGCATCTCTGTACGCGCTTCCGGCCCTCTGGCCTCGCTGGACCGCCGACTGCAGGCATCACCTGGAAAAAGGATTCTTGCGCTCGAGGCTTCTGGCTACTCGGAGTCCTGCCAAAAATCTGTGTTCTTAGTGAGTCCAAACATTCGATGGGTCGATAACGAGGTGAAAATCAAAAGGACCCCAGTTTCCGACTCGCTGACGAGTTGAAACTTGAAGCATGTTTTACATCCTGGGTGACGTGTCGGACGTGTCGTTTATGAATAATTGCGTATCGTGTCGGTGCATAAAGCTCGGCTCTTTCTTCCACAGCGATTGCTTGTCCCCCGCGCTTCATTGCCTTCGATCAGTCTCAACATGACGACCCACCACATCGCCACGATGCTCAGCCCGGCGTGGGGACACACCGTTAGCAACATTTACGTCGCAATCCAGATGCTACAGAAGGATCCAACCTTGGTTATTACAATTGTGCAACACAATTCAGCCGGTACGCAGTCCCTGCGCCCCTCAACATACTTACTCATTCTGAATTTTATATGACAACTATGCTTAGTTGCCCAGATGGAGGCGGAGCTGAAAAAATGGACCTACAACTCCGCGAGATTGCGAATTGTAAGCGTGGGCGACGAAATGTTCGTCCATATTTCTCGCTATTCTCGATGGCTCAGTGTTCGCTGTGTAGCCTTGCCTTCGGCGACGACTAGATCAAAGTGTCGCTGGCCCAGCTTCTGGAAGGTTGGCGGGAGACCCTCCCGGACTTGGTTCAAGGAAGTGAGGCATGGTCCAAACCCCCTGCTATTCATGTACGTCACAACCCGGCTACAAATTATTGGTCGCTGGTTCCCTGTGTTAATCGCTCCTCGCTCTAGGTAGATGATATCTACGACAGGGGGGGTGTCATATAGGACATATTCCTAGGTCGAATTAAATGAAATAATACAGTATTTGAGGTGGTATGTGACCTTTGAGGAATGATAGGAGCATGATAGCGAAAAAGGGTGGAAAAAGAATCCCAGACCAGGGCGTTCGAAGCGGCCCTTTTTCGTGCCCTATCCCTATTACAGTTGTGGACAAACAAAGCCCACAAATTGGCTGTAGCCTGATCTGGAATTATTTAGGACTCAATTTATTTATTTTTGGATGCAGATTTGCTCAAAGAGTTCAAAAAACATACTCCGAAGTTTTTCCTACGAGAAATAGCCGGCGGCCAAATTTTTGGGCCAGATCAAGATCTCAGAATTGTGATCCGAGGTGATTGGTAAAAAACGGATTTTGATTTATTACACAGCCACATTACATCATCCATCAAGTACAGCCTCAATAGCTGTCAAGGCACGATTCGAGATTGAACGGTGCTGCTTCTGTGGCTTCACTGCCCATTCTGCTGCCTTCCCTGTTAGGCCCTGCCTGTAAGCACTCATAAACCTCCATGACTTGTTAATAAAATACTGAATCATTTCCACTGGACAAGCATCTTTGATGCAGCAAAATTCTGTTTGGGGATTTGCCTGTAGCGATACTGTACTATTTCGACCGAATGTTCACGCCATGTCACCCGTCACCTCAAATGTTCATTTTTCTGGGTGTTCATTTCTCGGCAATCACCCCAACATTTCCATATATAGTAATCCGGCGAATGCCGGACACGAAATTTTCGCATTTTCGAGCCTATTTGGGCGTCAAAACACCGCCGTCACCGTCACCTACACCAAAATTGTTCAGTTCAGTGCCCTCCGTCACCCGTCACCTGAACATTCGGTCGAAATAGTACAGTACTTGCACCATCCCCAATACTGTATAGATTAATTTAAGTAAAGTACAGGTATATAGAAACATAAAATGACTTGCCATTTCAATAGGGTTCAACTCACAGTGAAATTTGGGAAGGAAGATACATTCATAGCCAGCTTTAGTAATCACCGCCTTGGCCTAGATTGATTCTTTAGGCCAGATATTTTTTTTTAGCATGTTTGGTGGGTCTTCCACAACGACTAGACATGAGCGGAGAGGAAAAGATGGTGGGGGGATCATTTGGAAGGACACAAGGCTTAAGAAAGAGGAGTTTTGTCGGCAATATCCTGGAGATCAGCCATGTGATCAAACATGTGATCACAAAGTAATTATTTATTTACGCGATAACGGCTCGATAAATTATTTTTATTCTTTCAGAATCAGAATTAGCTTGAAAATCCGCGTCGATTGCACATTTTCCCGTATTTTTCTGATGATTTATAAGCGGCGGCCAAATTTTTCGGGGTTATCGGCAATAACTGGCATTTTCCGGGACAACGGCTCGACAGAATTACTTAATTTTGGTACCGATGTGGAGCCCTTGATGAGATCTCTCGATTGGCATCTTCATCTCGGCTAAAAAAACACAGTTTTTTTTTGGTGGACTTTGTTTGTCCACAACTGTAGTTTCTTTCTGAGGGCCCAGAAAATTCGATTTAACCAATGATTTTTTTTCGATGGAGAACCTAGCGTTATTTCCTCTCCAAAAACAGCCTTCGTTGCTACCACCCTACGTTGTCATTTTCTGGGTAATACATGTTTTAAACTCCATATCTCATTTTCGGTTCCTATTCCCGACCCCCTGCCCCAAAATCTCCTCCCCTCATATCACGCAAGATACCACTCCAAAACGGGCACGTTCTGGACCTAAGTGCCAAATTTCACCCGGACTACACGGCATTGTGGTTCAAAAATGACCTCGCCGAAGTCCAGCCCCAAGCACTCGATTATTGGCTATGCTACGAATTATTTTCTGCCTGTGTTCGAAAAACCATAATCTGGTCATTCCCGCTCATGTCGTGTTATCCAAAATTTCACCAGCACTTCGGACCTTCGCTATAATGAAATGCCATTGAATGCGCTCATTTTGAGCCCCCATACGATCGCTTCAGCGCCGGGAACGGTAGGCATGTCCGGCCATATTGGAATGTCGATGTTACCAATGCGCGCATCTACCGGATTGAGTCCCGCGGCTTCGACACGGACAAGAATTGCTTCCAGTCCCAGGGTGGTACGCCTCTATTCTTGATAGTGCGAGACAAAGGCTTCGCGTCGACGATAAGAGCAAGACTTTTTTGAGTAGGCATGATTGGCTGGATTGAGATAAGCTACATGGATTTGTGTTGATGTGCTTTTAGTCTGAATGTCTATTAGCTGATTGAATGCTTTAGGAGCTTCGGTGTCAAGAATCCGTGACAGGACGAACCCAAAGAGAAAAAAGAAGCCACATCGGTCATCGCCGGGCGAATCAGCAATCAGGCTTTGTCAGAGTCGGGGCTCGACCCAGGGAGAAAGTCGTAGCCAAGGATAATTAAAGAAGCAGGATCAGTGGGAAAGCGAACGTCCCAGAGCCATAGGTGAAAAGATCCACAACGATGGGAAATTGGCCACCATCGAAAGTAAGGTTACCGGAGAGTTCCACAAGCAGCTAAGCCCCAAGGAAGTGAGCGTATGTATGTACCGCCATATCATGATTCACGCTGGGAAAATCAACCTGTAAGCAACCCAACATGAAGCGCTCTTTGTAGTCTAAAAAATACGTACCCAACACCAGAGCGCCGGCCATGAATCCATTACCTACTGCACGATCTTCTGCATAACACGAATGGAATATTAGTTTTTGGTGCACGACAGGAAGATGAAAATACCGCCCATGAATCTGTAACAGATTCATCCACGCAGCGCCAGGTGGAGCAAAATGCGAGCAAAAGAGACATTTATATGTGAAACAGATTCTTGGTTACCAAAGGCGCAGTGGTTGGTGCCGGACTGGTGCGAACACCGAGAAAAGGCGGAGAGGCAGGATAAGTGTAAGCGCAAGACAGGACATCGAGGACGTGCGGCGAGACCTGGGTCTGAATACGCAGGCATATCAGTACGAATTGCGGGCCGTGCAAGGTTTCCGGTGTGATATCATTATTAGCTTTCAAAGCGTCAAAGGCAAGTCAAAGGCGGAGGACCTGAAAACGAGACAACTGAAATTTCTGAGCGAGACAGCAGCATGTCTATCCGAATGTTTGAGTAGTGAGGCAGAGATCCGATAGAGGTCCCAGCACGAGTCGTGAGCGCCAGAGAGCTAGATAGCCAGATCCACAGTCTGAAAGTTAGAGAACCAAGGAAACCTCGCTGAGGGAAAAATACGCGTGCTCGCACGTCTTTGTGCAGCGGTTCGGGCGGCAGAAAGATGGTTCACTTCAGGGAGATTAAGGCCACGTTTGATTCTCACTGAGCATTCAAGTTCGTTTCGGGCGCCCAGCGTTTTCGGTTTGCAAGAACACGTAGAAGAAGAAATGGCATCGGACCGAAGAGCCGGGATCAACGGTGCAGCCAAACAAAGGCACAGCCTCGAGGCTCATCTCTTCCTCCTCCTTTATAATTGACTCTACCTGCCGCGCCCGTGAGTAGCCTATTAAATTTTTCCCCCTCCCTATACTACGCTACGCTCCATTCCTTCCCTTCATCCTTATGCGAATCTTGCATCGCTGACGATCTGATGGCGCACAGGAGCAACGCAGGAGTAGGATTCGCGCTGGGATGCCCACCACGAAGTACGCACAGCAATCGCGGCACAGCGCCCAGGCCACGCTCGCCGTCGCATCCACTTCTGAGCCGCCAACTGCGCCGCCATCTCGACTACGGCCATAGTCGTACCCTCTTTCCGAGTCCCGCCCACGGCAGCGCTGACCTCACCGACGCTCGCCGCAATGCCCGCATCCAAACCCCCGCGTTTTCTGCACTCCTCCGCCCACACCGCTCCCTATGGACCGTCCACCCCTCTTCTGCTGCATCTACATCCATATCCATATCTTCCTCGAGCGGCGGCGGGCGGCACTCCTTCGAAGACACCCGCGAGCAGAACACCAATGCATCCACGACGCCGAAAGGATGGCTCCCAGCGCGGGGGAGCTGCTGGCTCTCCAGCAGAGTGCTCACAACACCGGTGACTTCGAGTAACCAGGCACATACAGCGGCGGGGGCACCACTGCGCGCCGCTTTTCGTTCGCCCAGTCGATGCGCCTTCGTCCTCGGGGCACGGTAGCGTCTGCCCGTACGTTGCAGCTCGCATGCTCGCCGAGAAGGCTGCGGCGCGGGCAAGTAGAGGCGCGGCTGTGTGGGTGGTTCGCGCATCTCGCGAGCAGCACGGACGACTCGCTGGCGGCGACAGTGGTGCACTGAGCCACAGCATCGGCACCGCTGCGGTGCTCGCGGCATCTACTTTATGAAAGAACGAGAGCAGCGAGGGAGCGGGCAAGGGGCTGCTGGATAAAGCGGTGCGCTATTTGCTAGATGAAGACGCGGCGCCGGACCGCAGCGCGCAGGAGATATGGTTACTGGGCGTCCTTTTACCTGGCTGGGGCCTCGAGGACGAGCGCCGCGTCGCCCAGGCCCAGCACGCGCATGCCCATTCCACGTCTAATTTACACTTCCACTCGATCAGCTTCCACGCGCAGGTGTGATGCACGTACCGCGCGGGCTTCGGGTCCATCCGCGACCTGCCCTCACTCGCGTTGCTCCCGTCGCCTTTGCTCGTCCCCGTCTCCAACACCAATCACTCCAGCAGCAACCGCCGTTGTCGCCGAGGCAGAGCGACGGCTCCGTGTCGAGCGCGTCGTCGTATTCGCCGACGCATTGGTATAATTCGTATGCGGGCGGGGCGGTGCGGCGCGGGGGAAGCCATCTGAGCACAGCGAGCATGGGATCAGCGCGAGTAACGCCAGCACGACGCGCACCGGCACGGGCACCAGCAACAGTAGCGCGGGATGAGGTGGAGGAGGAGGCGACGCAGCCGCTGAAGAGGTGGTAACCGCTCGGGGCGGGGACGCAGAAAGGCTGGACGAGTGATGCGGTGTGGGGGTGCATGCGGAGGACGGTGGAGTGCAGCGTCTGTTGGCGACGGCGTTGCACAGAGTTTGGGGTGAGTCGTTTTTCCTTTGCTTTTTATGTTTTGCGGTTTTCCTTTCTTTGTTCTACTTGTTTATTTTCTCATTCCTCCACGCTACACCACCCCTCGTCCATCACATCCACCTTAATTTTGATCTTGTCGCGTCCCTTCCAATTTTCACCATTCCTCCCCACGACTGTGTCTCTCCGCGTCTTCGTTGCCTATCTCCTCTACATCTCCCCCATACATCTCCTCCACTCCTTCCATCCCTCCTCCGTCTCCCCTCCTTCGACGCACTGGGCGTTTCATTCGACTTGACATGTCCCCGTTTATTTCGGGAGCTGTCAGCTTCCTTTTTGGGACTTCCGACTTTGGATGTCGTTTCTCGTTTCCTGCATTTGCATTTGCATTTCCGCGCCCCGGATACTCCGGGATCGCTTCCTTTATGTGTCGCCCGCCGTCTCCCAGCGGCGCCTTCTCTCTACCTTTCCTCTTCATATCCCTATACCCCCCGAGACCGTCGCTGACTTTAACTTTTCTTTTAGATTCCCCCATCCGACCCCAGCATCCCGTCATTCCCACCACGGATGCCCCATGCAATCTCCATTTATCGAAGTTGAACACCGATCGCGAGATAGACTGCCAGATACTAAGATAGCCGTAGAATCAGGATTACATTCTAATCCCTATTTGAATCCCCATTTGCGCATGGAGTATTCCGCTTTGCGTGCAATGTGATAGTGGGAACACAGGCAAGCCCGATGATATCTTTAACAGACTGGTAACAAAAATGTACAACACAGGAGAAAGCGCTATCCAGGCGACCATTCTACGGACAGAAAAAAAAACTGAAACCTAATGAACACCCTTGACAACGCTACACGACCGCGGTAGAAGAACCTTTCGCCTTTGCCACACCTCCTCTACGCTTGTATGCGTCCCCCAACAGATCTTGCAAGAACTCGAACTCATCTATGATCTTCTTTGCCATCTTAGTCGTGACATTTCCCTTGGTCGCGCCGAGCATCGTCAAGTTGGAGACAATGTAGACACGTTGCTCGGGTAGGTCGGCGCCGCGGAGATTCTCCCGCACATTCTGCCTCGTCGCGCTGACAAAGTGCTCTCTGGCCGCATACTCGAGCGTCGCACGACTTCGAGCATCCTGTTCTTCGTCGTCCTTTTCTTCGTCGTCGCTTTCGTATCCCATCTCCCGCATTAGGTTGTGGACGTGGCTGTCCGCTTTGGAGCGGACGATGTAGCACGGGATTCCGAAGAGACGCGCGCTGCGGAGGATGGCAACGTCCGTCATGGTGAACCTGTTGTCGACGAGGACGACGAGCGCGTCGAAGACGTACAGCCCCTGTTTGTTGAAGTACTGCCAGTCCCGCACCTGCAGCGTGCCCGCGCCTGGGATATCGTACCAGATAAACGGGTTCTTGGGGTCCGAATCTGGGAAGCGAGTGACACGCAGCGTCGTCTCTGTAATGCCCGTCGCAGCGGCTCCCGCATCCCTATTCCGCAGGCCACGCAGAGCATTGATGAGCGATGACTTGCCACTCCCTGCGACGCCTGCTACAGCGAAGTGGTACAACCCGTCGCGGTACCCGATCCTGCGCTTGGCGTCTTCGAGGTCTGCGGCAGAGGGCATGACGACAGGCTGGATGCCTTCGCGGAGCTGGCGCTCGACTTCCGCTTTCGCTTCGAGCGCCGCACGCGCCTCGTCCGCTGCTACGCGTGCAGCCTCCTCTGCGGCACGCTGGCCCTCAGCGGCGAGCCTATTCTCTTCCTCAGCGAGCTGCTGCTGACGCAGCGCCTCCTGATGTGCCGCCTCTGCCGCTGTCCTCGCCTCCTCTCTTATCTCCCGCTCGCGTCTTTGCGCCTCATGGCGCTCCGCTTCAGCCGCCCGCTCAGCAGCCACGCGGGCTTCTTCGGCCTCTCTTCTGATGCGCTCTGTCTCTGCTTGTGCGGCTTCCATGGCGGCCTGCGCCTCTCTAGCTTGTTGAGCATTCGTCTCGGCCTCCCGCGCAAGCCTGTCTGCTTCCTCCCTAGCAGCTTGTGCTGCTCTGTCGCGCTCTTGCTGCTCCCGTTGGAGTCTGTTTGCTGCTTCGATGTTTTCGTTATGCCGTGAGACAGAGGCACCCATTGCTATAGAGGTGCGGTTGAGGGACGAGAGCGTACAGCAATACTGCAGCCCGGGTTCTATTCTCTTCTATTGCTGACAGGATAATCGCGATCCGAGCATGGGAAACGCGTGCCCAACGCGTGCCCCTGCCCAAATTGCATCAAAGGTGACGCTGGCGACGGAGGGTGTAAAGCTTGAAATGAATCTCCGCAGAACGTGCAGAATACATACCAAGTGTAAGTGTGCAAGATGCCGCTCACGCTATGCCCAGCCGCCGTCTATCGCCGCAGCCACTCGTGCAACCCCTCTGCGACACGCTAGACCCCAGCTGTGGCTGCAGCCCGAGTTCTATTTTCTTCTATTGCTGACAGGATAATCGCGATCAGAGCATGGGAAATGCGTGCCCGTGCCCAAATTGTATCAAAGGTGGCGGTAAAGTTTTGAAACGGATCTTCCAATTAGTCAATATGTACAAGCAGATCTTTGATCGGCCGGTCCGACGACTACTTCGCGCTTGAAAAATAACAATTGTAGCGTGCGTTGCGGCAGAGCCCACTAACTGCTAATATGGTGGCTTATTGAATGAGATTCACATACATTCCTAACTATGAACTTACTTTGTTAAATTTGAACATCTTTCAATTGATCACCATAATTACCTCCACATCTTCAAGTTCGCTCGGTCGACACGTCGACGAGCTCGCATTAGGCTCGGGGGTTTTGAGATAGGGAGTCTGCAATGTAACCTCAGTATCATTGTTATGCCCTGGTTATGCGTTTCCTACTCCTTGGTTTAAAACTGCTCTATAATTAAAGGACAGTGGAGATGTGTGCACTACTGCAAATTTACATAAATCCAATCCGAATCATCAATGCGAATTCCAGAATTCGACCCGGTAACTCAATTGGAGGATATATAAAACTCGGTACGCACGTACACACATTTGAACTCAGCACGGTACATTTGCTCAAAGGCAGCATTCCCGTTTCAGAATGTACCATGCATCGGTAAAGGCCGTTTTCCGTCTTTCTTCCACGACTACTCCCCTCTCAACCACGCCCTCTACGCGTCGAAAAGCGCATCAAATCCCGCCCGAGGCCCGAGCAGCTCGAAAATTCAAACGGTTGGTGGGTGGGGAAGAATACTTTGTCAGTTACAGTTAACGGAATTCGAAAACAATGTACGTGGCGTCTCATGGTGTAACGATATTATCACAACCTGGGAATGTTTCTCCCCCAGACGGTCGATATTTCAAATTATGCCCAAATTACACCTTCAAAGCGTCGTTACCGCGTCTTGCAACCCCTTCTGATACGGGTCGCTTAAAAAGACCACGCTGCGCTGCTCTATGTGAGACTTACTGCATTCAGTCAATATCTGTGTTCAGGAAATTGCTTCCTCCCGCGCAATTCCTCGTCCGGTGCATCAATTTTGATTTATTGAGTTTGTAGTGACCTCTTCATATTTGGCACTGTGGCCTCCGCGTCGATCTTGGGACCGCAATTTGAAAGATGCCGCTGCCATGCCGGCACGGCAGAGTCGGAAGCCGGTACATTCTCATCGTGCTGAATGTGCCGCAGGCACGGCACATGTCTGACAAATCCGCCGGCCCTGAACAAATGTGCCGTGGAGCCGGCAGGGTATGGCTGCCCCGATTTGTAGAGTGATGTAATCATGTAATGTTCGAACTCCGCTGGTATCGCCGTCCAACTGTAACAAACACGGCGGACATTAACCTGTCATTTTGCGATGTGCATGCAACAGTCATTGGTACTGTCATTTACACAGTTTCCTTTGTA
This sequence comes from Mycena epipterygia, assembly GCA_029281465.1. Lineage (NCBI taxonomy): Eukaryota > Fungi > Basidiomycota > Agaricomycetes > Agaricales > Mycenaceae > Mycena > Mycena epipterygia. Next base: position 127,041 of record JARJCQ010000080.1, on the reverse strand, counting down.
CCTTTGTTCAGAACAAAGAGCTCGGCAAGTCACGTTCAAGTGACTGTTGCGCGACAAAGTGCAAGTGACAGCTGAATGTCCGCCGTGAAAATGGTAGTCGCAGCAGGCGCAGGGTCAAATGCCTATATGTCTGAACACGCTCTCGGCACACTTAGGAATTATGTCCTACCGGCTTCCAACTCAGCGAGCCTGGGAGGAAGATTTCTGGGGTTTCTCGCCGTATGAGATTTTTTGAGAAATCCGTCTGCCAGTGTCGTAGCTGGAAGGTTCAAACTTAACTGGCGGCTTCGGAGAAAAAGCATCCCATCTGTGAAGCCCTGCCGACAGGAAGGCTTCTATGATTAAACGGCACACGAGGCCCTGGATCAATTCCTATTTTGGGTGAAGTTGTTTTCTTCCCTTGCCCACAGCCTTCCTTCTGTCCTCAAACGCCTGCTTCCTCTCATTTGAGCTTCCACACTTTTCCATCGCTGGTCCAATGCCAAAAAGTCAACGATCTCAGCCAGTCCGTCCCGTGCGTGCTATGCCAGTCCGCCTGCACGAAGGCTGCGTCGTCGAGTTTCTCAACATCGTTTGAACTTTGATCCAGAGATCTGGACCCCCAGAAAACGATCCCAGTGGACAGGGAATGGAGCCGCCAGACTACGAATGCCATACCGTGAGTTTTCCCCAAGGTCAAATAGCTTTTTCCCCAGCCGTCGACATTTCAGGTTGAATGGCGAGCGTCGATGGCAAGGCAGGGCTACTCCTCCGTCTTTCTGGATGGACTATATTCAAGCCGCGAGGGACAAGTAGACAGGAGCCAGGTGCGTCTATATCAATTCATCTAACCATCCCTCATCTCCCCAGCAGTGCTTCGCGCAGAGACTATGGGGGAAACTGAAACGATTCTTTTGCCATCAATGAAAGCGACGCGTCAAATTCATTCGTGATCTCAGATCACCCGCGGTAGTCGTACTACACCCTACATGACATGTACGGATATCTATCGTCACTTCATCACCTTTCTGCATGGGAAACACTCAGGAGCAGAACAGCCAACGCAAGTCCGACATCATCCCCAGAAGACGCATGCACAGCCACCGCTACTGAACATAATCAGAGAGAAACAGCAGTAAGAACGACTACCGTCCATCGGGGGTTAGACGCAGATCGAGACAATCCTTCATCTCTATGATCTACTCGACGAGTACGCTCCTGCACAGCTGCACGTCGAGCCTCGCGACTCATTGTTGGCCTGATGAAAATAGCGTCGTCGAGCGTAAACGAGAGGAACGAAAGATCGATGTCTTGCATGGACCTCGCGAGGTTGACGCTACTCGGGTGGTTTGTCGTCGGCGGAGGTAGGCTGGACTGTGGGCGGTCAGTTGCGACTGAAACCAGGGAGGTACGCGCTCACCCGTACCAGGACAACTACTCCCGCACTTGATCACTGCGAATCCCAAGCGCTGAGTGTGAGCCTCGGGCACAAAGGTACCCTCCACCGATGGGACAGGTGTCGACTTTTCACAGAGCTTGAGTTGCTCGCAGTTGATCGTCCGCGACGATGGGTCAGTCCTGTGGGCGCTTAGTGGAGTGGAAGGGGAAGACAGAGAGAACCCGCATCTAAGTCTTGTCACTGACTCCCCAACTTTCGGGGGCCGCGAACGCCTACAAGTTGTCGATCGTACGGCATCAGTCAGATCGTCAAAAAGCAAGTAGTTACACGTACCAACTATGTTCGTGAGGCACTCGAGGTGGGGATAGGGCAGTCGCGCCTCGAAGAGCTAGAAAGGGAGGCGGGTACGCTGGAGAACGTACGCGCACGATGTCATCCGATACACACACATGCCGCATCAAGGAGCCGCCACTGCTTCCGGTCTTGGAGCGACTCGGCGCTGACCGTCGCCAGGCCACTGATTGTCAGCCGGCTCTGTGGGTCGTCAGCGACGATCGAGAGTACGAGCGATTTGCTCACCTGTAAAGAGTTCCCCGCGTGCTGGCCCTGTGCCAGACTTCATCACCTGCGGGCTATATGGCATCTAGGTTAGGGATAGCCACGTCGTCAAAGGAAGCATAACACATACGTAGGCCAATAGTTCGTGCACAGCGACACCGCGTCGAATAGCGAGTACGCTGCCTACGGATGTTGCTGCCCCTCTCGGCTGCAAGCAATAGTGCATCGGAAAATTGCATCAGCCACGTTATCAAAGGGAGTATCGCACATACATAGCGTCCACAGTCCGCGCAGCGGGCGCAGAGCAGTTACTACGGGGCGCGCAGAATCCCTGTCCGGTATCCACGCAAGCCGCGTCAAGCGCCCGCGGCTGCTTGCGGGAAAGGTGCCTTCTACCGATGGGGATCGATTTCTCGACCAGGTTCCGCGATGGGGGTCATTCCTCGCAGTTTGTGGTGGGCGGCGTCAGGCCAGGCTGAGCTGTGGGCCGTCAGCTGGGCCCGGGAGTAGCAGGAGAAAAACATATCGGGGGGACTTGCCAGTGGCGGCGGGTGTGCGCGCCAGCGTTGTGCGCACTGTCGCGAGCTTTGAGCACCTACGGGCAATCTTGGGGTCAGCTAAGTATTCGCCAGATGCATCAGTGCATACCCAGCATTTTTAGTGTCGTAGCACACGGGAAGCGGGTATCGGGCACTGGAAGTTACGATGGCAGTGACCATCCACCTTGAAGAGCTGGTGGTGACTAAGGCTAAAGACATCGATGCGTGACGACGTTGTGGTCCTGAGGGGAAACCCGCGGTACGCCGTGGGGGTGGTCAGCCACAGTCGAGAGGAGGATAAGAAAATCACATACCTCTCTAAACGGCAGCACGCCATCTGGGGACATGCAATACTATAGCAGGAGGCCAACGTTCAGTGACACATGGACAGCGATTCCGGCCGCCCAACACGACCTCGAAGCTGTAGGGCGCACCATAAGAAAAATAAAAAAGCGACATTGGCCAACGACAACTTACAGATTTGCGACTGCGACTGCGTGGAAATCGGTTCCGGCAGCAGAATTCGCATCTTTGTCGGATCGAGGGGGATCATGAAAAATAGTTAGCAGAGGGAATGGGATGCGGAGAGCGTGACACGGTAGTATACAAACTTAGATCTTTGCGTGCGCCAGATACTTTCGGGGTCTCCGCCGGAGGACCTCTGGAATTCGTAAAAAAATTGCCCAGATTCGTTATCGATATCGATGGCACGATAAATCGACTTATCCAAGCCGAGTTTTTGGGGAAACCGCCGACCGGAGAGACCTTGAATCAGGAGATTGAGGGAGAACGAGCCACAGAACAGAGCGAAGGCAGCGCGATCGAGGTGAGCGGAAGACGACGACCGGCTACGTGATGCGGCATGCCGAGAAGCCGAGACTTTAACATGCGGAGATGGAAATCTAGGAACGTGTTGTAGCGGAGATGCTCCCCCGAATGTCGGTTGGCTTGAATATATATATGAGGCTTCCACAGATGACCGTGAAAACGGGATGAACGAGTGCATCGGAAGTTTCCACTGGCACGATCTGTTGCAACTTCGCGACTTGAACACGACGTGATTGCTTCTGAAATATGGAAGAACGCTGTCCTCCGAATCATCGCGGGCGCATCATTGTTGTGTGCAATCATCACAAACACGAGAAGAAGATTACAGTAACCACCTTCTAATTGGTCAAAGTTAAACACCCTGGATTTGCCCTGGATTGAATTCGGAACATACGTTGCATTCCCGAGGGAGCGATTAGCTGTCCGAGGAGCTTGTGGTAGCCGATGCCTATAGACTGAATTAGAAATGAAGGCTAAATGACAGGATTAATATTCACTCTCCGAAACGCCACCGAATCATGATGAGCCCCTGCGCAGCGGGGCACCCGGCCTGGAATTCCGAGGGAGAGGCGCAACCCGCGCGCTCTTTACCGATGGGCGTTTCAAGGTACCCACAAATGAACGTGGATGGGATGTTCAACTCATTTGCAGCCGTGCCTTTTTTCCTCGCCATTTTCTTTGGCTTTGTAGCAGTGTTCGCTACTCACAATGAGTTCACTATTCCCAATCGGCGGCGGGCGCGACATCCGCAGATGAGATAGCTTGCTCAAATTCGCCCCCACCGCCATTCGCATGAAATTCTTATTACGCAGTGTTAGAGCCCACAATATTTCAACCTGTCACTCTTACCTCTACCGCTAGACGCAGTTTCAGTTTCCTTCAAGTGGCCGAGGATTGAAAATGTGAAATCCGTGACAGAGCTCATATTACTTGTACCGGAAGAAGTAGAGTGGCCAATACTGTGAGTCTCACCTGCTCTAAATACTCGTTTCGCAGGGTTTTACGTGTGAAATTCAACGTCGGCGGAGCAGCCGCTTGAGATCATCACCAAAAAAGGGAACTTGCCGATCAAAGTATGTATGTGCGTCGCCGTCCGCAAGCTCTGCTCCCGTGGTAAATTTCCAACCCTAAGGAGGCAGAAACCTCGAGCATGCAGCGAAGCACTTTCGTCAACCTACGGAGTCGGAAGATGGAGCGGACTTTGATTATGATTCAGAGGAGGCGCTTGCCGCTGCAGCGGGGCCGCATTTGGTTGCAAGAGCAGTGGAATGGCCCGAGTTTTCTATTCCAGGTATGCACGCTCGTTCTACAAATTCCGTCGATGTGAGATAACATTGGTGGGTGCAACCAGACGAGTTCCGTTGCGACTTCTGGCCGGGGAGGCACACTGATAAAAGCCTTCTTTGTGGGTGTAAATTCATTAATGAAAATTCGACGGATGACGATGGGCCTTGCTCCGCATCTGATTGAGATTGCTGTGTACCTGAACATCTACCACCGCCGTTACCTATTTATGTTTTTGTATTTTGAGGCAACTCTGCCAGTGACCGCAGAATACAGCGATGATCATAACTTGATCGTAATGTACTAAGGTAAGGATCCGGTGCAGTACTAGTGACCGATGTCCGTGCGCCATCAAGAGTCAAAAGCTGGGAATACCCTGGAATTCTGGACTTACGAAAGCAATTGCGTGAGAATCCAGTAGCGAGAATTTACGGGGAAGGTTCGCCACATAAAGTGCGAACGCGGAGAACTTCCTTTCCCCTCACTGTCTTCCTCCTTCGCTCTCCACAACTTACATACGGTGTGCTAATATCCCGCGTATCACTACCTCTAATTGAGCACCGCGCGACGAGGCCCAACCGATTCGCTGCAAGGCACCGCTCAAACACTGGCCCTTATCTCTGCCCAAATTGCATGTAACTCGGCTCCGTGTCCTAGCAATGTACCACCTTTCGACTATCGTCCCGCCCACCCCTCATTGCCTCTCCTTCGTCAGGCATGCCAGTATCAACCGTCCCTGCTGCATATTGGAGAGCGTACCCCGGGGTGAATCGACTCCACCATGAGTTATGCGCTGGCCATATTTTGAAAGCGGAAAGCCTGAGGTGGAAGACAGGGGAAAAGATACAAGCGGCTGCCCCAGTCCTCGCAGAACCAGAACGGTGGAGGGAGGGAACTCGAAGCGCCATTGAAATTTTGCACGGCGATTCGTTCGGCGATTCGGCGGACTGCCGCGGACCGTGCGGGTCCTCATGGCTTTTCGTAATGCGTGTGGGACAAAGGAATTGTCCCTGGAACCCGATGGCGCGAGATGATCGGGATCCAACCGAGGCAACGACATCGACCCTGGAGATCGCAGCTCTTTTTTTAGGCTCCCGCGCCAACTTGGCCAGGAGAACAGACTCATACTGGCTTACCGGGCGCCGAGGACAACAAAGTTGACAACATATAACCCAGTCGATGAGCCGCGAGCGATGGGCGGTCAAGTCAAAAACTAGGGTAGAGGCAAAGTGGGGTTAGACGGTGACGCTGGGTTGATCCGCATGTCGTCAGTCATAACTTGCCGAGCAAATTTGGAATAAATTGTGCTACAGGATGAAGCTTCGATGGGCAGGTGGGCGACTGGCACCACAAAAAATCTGGTTCGTTTGATCCACAGAGTGGGGGTTTGTCTGGTCCTCGGTCTCGCAGAAAATCTTTGAGTTCGAACCATCAGGTTTCTCAACGTTTTTCCCTTCTTCTATTCTTCGGCCTGAAAGTGACGCCCAGATGGCTGACGCTTCCGGTTTTTTGTCTCGGGGAACTTTGTTTATCTGTAGATCTCCGTGCTCCGATACTTACTATAGAGTTCAATCCATCATGATCATTGATTGGGCTTCTCCCGTCTGCGATCAACCCAACCCTGTATCTCACGTTCAACTTCAGAGTCCACATGTCCCTTTCTTCCTTCCTCCGTCCTGCTCATTTACATCCCCTTATTGTTTCAACCTTCGGTATCTTATATCGGTTGCATCGCTGACATCGTCATATTTACCACTTGCATAGTACCGTCTATGGCGCAGATTCAGCAATCGCCCAACCCCACCTTGCGGGCCACGGAGCCCCCCAAGTGATCCCTCAAACCAGGATTTGGCTCGGAAAGTCCGTTCTTCTGTCACGGGATCTTTATTTGATTCTAACCCAATGTGGCAGCCTTGCGCGGCTTGCGCTGCCAACCACCACGCCTGCGAGCTTCGGGAGGCAGGCACCCACGCCTGCCTCCGTTGCTACCAGAAACACTTGGGCTGCTCATACATGAAAGCGTGGCGGGCATTTCCGACTAAGCCTGGGCCGCTCCCGGGAAGCTACAGCCAAGTCCATCACCAAACCCCGAATCCTAGCCCCATTCCACCCCTCCTTTCGTCAGGCCCTTCAAATAACGTTGGGATGAGTGACTCCGACTCGGATTCCATCCGCTCCAGCGCCTCAAGTTCCTCTGACTCCAAAGTCGATTACGAGGCATTACGCCGGGAGACGGCAGCGTTGGCTCTCGAGCAAAATGCCGCCAATACATTTAATTCCATGTATCTCCTGATCAACGACATCGGGTCATCAGCTGGCGACAGTTCCCCAACGGCGGGCCAAGAGTGCCAGAAGCGTGCTAGATCGCTCTTGCATAGGACGTTGAGACTTGAGAGGATATTTCACAAAGTTTCGGGCGGAGGGGGGATTTGAGCACGGGACAGCGCCCAAAATGGTAATTATGGATTGCGTGGAAGGAATCGGAAGAGGATTCCATTCGAGGCCTACTTTACCCCGATTTCTCTTCTTTTATTTAGAACTGTTCGCATCACATAACTAGAAACCCAATTGAAGATGGTCGAACTATCTGATTAGAAGAGCACTGCACCTTCAGTTGAATTGCCCAAATTTATTCGCAAATGGACGAAAGTATTTGAGCTAAGTAAACGGAAGCTTGAGTGACATCATTTTACTCAACGATCAGCTAGCTGGTGGAATTGAGTGCACAAGAAGGTGGGAGGAAATTTATGTTGAGTGTACAGCCGTGTACGAGGTGCAGTTGCCTTCCTGCACCCACTCAAATGCCAACAAACACCCCTTTGTTCGCATTCGGACTCCTGATTAGCGCTCGGTTCTGGTCCGGCCCGGGAGAAGTCCGTTTCACTCGTGAAACGTTGTTTTTCTCTTCTTCGGGGGCTGAATTTCGTTCAATTTTCACCACTGAAGCATTGAAATTCATGCAAATATTAATGTTTGGTATAGTGTAACAAGGGACCAAATATAGAGGCAGCAGGGATGGACTGGAGGACCCACTGGAGGTATACGAAACAGGCCACCGACAATGCCTGGGAAGATGAAGGAAAATGCCGGAAAATCACGGGAAGGAATTGAATGACGAATAGACCTCCAGCGAAGTCTGCACATGCCCGCGCCATTGCTCGCTTAGGTGGTTCTGTGAAGACACGCTCGCTATCAAAGTAATCATTTCACGACCTACATCTTCCTCCACTGATTCGGGTGTGAGGGCTCGAATCGAATCCGAGCGAGCGACGTCTGGCGGACAAGAGGAGTTAATATTATTGGACACCATCCGTTATCACGCCCTCATTTCTACCTATAAGGCTTCAATGAGTGAGGGAAGTCACCAATGAACGGGATGAAAAAAGATGTTTCAGAAGTGGCCATGGCCCGGTCCCGAATCGAACGAGCGATCCTGCGAAAACCCTGAACGCGCACATATCGAGTGCAGGTGCGGAACCATCCGCTACCGGGCCCTGATTTCGTACTTGTGAGCTCGAGTAGAACAGCATTAATATTGAAATTGACTCACCATTAAATATTGTCCGGTCAAAAAGAGAGAAAAAGCGGTGACCCGGGCTCGAATCGAACGAACGATCCTGCGGAAACTTTCATGTCACATTGTATCGAGCACAGGTGCGGAACCACCCGCTACCGGGCCTTGATCTCGTATTTGCGAGCTCGAATATATCAACATTGAATTGACCTCACCATTAAATCGTGTCCGATAAACAAGGGAGAAGAGCGATCAACGATGGCCTGGGCTCGAATCGAACGACCGACGTTCTGCGGATAAATGTGTTGTGATCCACCGAATTGAGGGCAGGTGCGGAAACCATCCGCTACCAGGCCTTCATTTCCTCCCTCCGAAACTTGAATATGTTAGCGAACTCACGAATGAATAGGATGGAAAAAAACGTGCACGACGTACATATATGGATGGGTGCGGGCTCGAATCGAACGAGCGCTTTGCAGAACTTGGATAAGCCAGATCCTCCTCCATTCGGTGCGGGTGCGGAACCAACCGCTACCGGGCCTTCTTGTGGTACCTAGACACCTAAATACATCAGCATGTGGATCCGAAGCTTGATTCATGAGTGAAGCTCATGGAATAGAAAAGCAGTGAGGCTGGCGAAATTAAATAAAAAAGCGGCAAAATGTGTAAACGAAGCGCGACGTTGTCGCAGAGTAGAGTAGAGGTGCGGACCACAGGCCGTCTTGTTGATACCTGCGAACATAAATATATGAATATTCGAATGGAAATACAAATACTATCCCTGACCGCCGGGCCGGACAAACCTACAACTCGGACACTCGGCTTTTTCTCGATCATTTCGGCACCGTTTTTCAAGATTTTTGTTTTATTAGACTCTCTAGGGTGTGGTCTGCCACCTAGGACAAAGAGATCCGGGGTTGTGTCCATCACTATGTCATTTGACACTAAAGAAATTGGGAGGTGGCGTGAAATTGGCAGTTTTCATATGTTTTAAGAGCTATCAGTACCAACCGGAAGCAATGCCCATGTGAGAGGACTTTAAAATGCCATTTCTATATGATATTGAGGCTCATACCAAATTCTGTGTAGGTAGGTGGCCTGTAACTCCCATAATATACCGAAAGTATAAGCTTTTATTACCAAAAATGGGATGTTGGATGGCTCATGCACTCGAGGAACAAATCATATATCCTGAGAGCCTTTCATTTCTTCCCTCAACTTCTGGCGCATGTTAGCAGTACATAGGATGCATGCAAACTTCAATACCAAGTTTGGAGGTCATGCGATGTGCCGGTACTCTGTGGCGAGGCCGGCAATCAAAACTTTATGTATTACCTACAACTCGGACACTCGGCCCCGGGCAAAAAAACGATGCCATTCATCGACGAATGAACGGTTTCTCACAAACTAAAATGGTAAACCACACAAAAAGATGGTTCCGCATCAGATGGTGTATTCGGATCTTGATAAAAGTAAGTATATGAACAGTTATTCCATCTTCTTTCTTAAGTGTCCGGAATGACCGGAAGGGATAGTACACACGCGTGAGTGCTGGCCGGAAAAAAAGACAGAAGAGGTTCATAGCCTAGGCTCGAGTCGAACGAGCGATCCAGCGGGAATTTTCGAGTCGACGAATCGAGTGTAGGTGCGGAACGATCCGCTACCGGGCCTTGAGTTGGTATTTGCGAGGTTTGAAATTGACGTCACCATTAAATCTTGTCCAATATGAGAAAAAGAGCGAATGCCTAGACTCGGACGAGCGATGTCCTGCGGACAAATTTGTTGTGATCCGCCGAATCGAGGGTAGATGTGGAAACCATCTGCTATTGGGCCTTAATTCTTACCTATAACACTTCACTGCGTGGGGGGAAATCACCATGGGAAGAAAAAAGACGTGCATCGGGCATTTCCATGGCTCGGGCTCGAATCGAACGAGCGGAGCCTGCATTGACAGCTCAAGCCCAATTTCATGTGATGCAGGTGCGGTCCAACCACCACCGGGCCTCATTTTCGTCCCTGTGAACTCGATTAGAATACACTGGCAGCGAGATTAGAGTACTACAGTGGGGGACAGTCAAAGTCATCAAATCACATAACAAATTACACACTTAATAGAGAGCTTAGCCGACTTCAGAATCAGATTCAGCACCTCAAAATAAGCCTAAAACAATTTTTTCGGGAATTTTCCACGAGAGATTACGTACGGCCAAATTTTTGGCGACTTTGAACAAAAATTGTGTGTACCTATTTCGGCCCCTTGAGCCTTCCTGATGCCTCCAAATCCCTCAACGCCTGCTCAGAAATGGTGCAGTGTGACCTGTACTTCTTTACAGCCCAATCTGCAGCCCTCTTCATTGTCAAACTCATAATCATCACCAGACTCAAGCTCGGAGTCTATATCTGATTTGTCAGTATCTTGCTCTTCCTGGCTCCAGTCAACCCGTAAGCTGCCAAAGTATATGGTAGGGTGAAACTCAGTGTTTGGCCCAACATGAGCTTTATTTTTATGCTTGGGGTTCGCTGGTGGGGAGGGAGGAAGTGTACTATCTAGTGGAATATCTGGAATAGGAGCTTGAGTTGATTTTGGACCCTGGTTTTTCAAGCCAGAGATGTTATGGGTCTGTTTCTTCCTGGGAGGCATGCTGGGGGAGGTCAGTATGCACTCCTGATTGATAGGCAGCTATATGTGACCCAGGAACAGAAAGGGCAGGCCGGTTTCTTTGAAGTTGGACCAGGTGACACTGTGACTGTGACGCATGTGACACAGAATTCACAGGCTTTTTTTGAAGGAACCACTCGTTGAAATTTTTTGGAAAAACCAGGATCATACTCAGCTCATTGAAAGGAGTCTATATGAATATTCTCGTGATTTTACTATAGGTTTTGGGGTACGGCCATTATTTTTGAGGTTCAAGATATAAATACGCCTATATCTCAGGAACGGCTCGTGGGATCGGGCTAAAAAAAATTCAGAAGGACCTCCATTAAGTCTTCTTTGCATCCCAATCAACTCCGGGGGCTTACTATAACCTTCATTTCAGTTGATGCCTTTGACTGTCCCCCACTGTACCTGACTGGAAAGATGACGAGCGTAGGGTGCCAAGAAGACTAGCAGACCATGTTGCACGCGCAGAGCGGAAAACATCTTACCCGTGAACGCTGTGTAGCGCAAAAGGGGGGCGCTGAAGCAAAAGCACTAGTTCTTAGGAAGGCGGTCGTGATGGACGCAAGAGAGATAGAGAGAAGGAGGTGCGGAAGTGCGGACCGGTCGCCGGTCCACGTGTGCCAACCTTAACCCTTCTTGCTTCCTCATTTCGTAACTCTCTCCTGGAATTACGACTTGCACGAACTACGACCAACGCGCTGCGGTCTTGCTAAGGAGACCCGCCCGCGCTTGCCACCCGCGATTCCTTCTCATCTGTCTTGCCTCCTGGAATTACGACGCCCCATCATACAGCGCGTAAATCTCTGCCCTCCGCCCACGAGGACCACGACGATGACCTAGACTCGGGTGGGCGTTATGCTCACGGAGCACCCAAATCGGACGAGGGCACGACCACGACCACGACGCACGACACGCCTAACCATCTGCGCTTATGGTAGCTGTGGCAACGAGGACGCATGCGCTTCCCACTCAGACTCCGGCAGGCTCGATTCTTCCTCCTCCGCTCTTCCCTCGACCGAAAGCAAGACCACGAGAACGCGTGCAAGAGTCGTGCACCGCACGCAGGTATATCTGCCCGCGTCCACGCCCACTTCTGCTGCTGACCGCTCCTGCCCTAGCGCAGAGCCAGGAGTACCGCGCGAGTCATCCGCAAGCTCAGCGTCCAGAGTGCCATTATGTCATTCGGATACTCAGCGCCCCCCCTCATTGGCGCAAGCTGAGGCCCGAGGCGCGCTCTCTCCTCCCCATCGAGCTCCACTTGAAGCGGTACACTCCGATCTTTGCGATCACGCCAGAGATGGACCCCGCCGTTGCGCTCTTTGCTAGCACAGTGCCCTGTGGGCTGTACGCGCTCAGGAGGACGAGCCGCACACTCTGCGGCTCGCGGCTCCGTCCCGAGTCAGGCACGCTTCGTGATCCCGACCTCATCGCGCCCCCCGTCCTTTCCTAGGCGTGCAAGTTCAGGGTACGTCCGCCTTTCTCTGTGCCCCCTTTCGAGCTAACATCCTTCTAGACGCCGCCCCCCGCCGACAAATGGGTTATGCGTGGGGTGGACGCGTCCAGATCTGGAGCAGTGCGGCGTCTAGGGATTTGCTGCAAAGAACATGCTCACCGTTAGGACCCGCCCGCGCTTCCACCCGGCGATTCCTCCTATAATTGCGACCCGCCGCCCCGATCGCCCATCATCGCCGCCCCTACCGACTGCCGCTGCCTCTGCGGAATCCCACTTCCCTGGCCCCGCCCGCGCCAGCGCCGACTTCACCAACCCTACCCGCCGCGCCTGCGTCGACCACCCGCCCTCCGTCGCATCTACCTCTGGCCGTTCACCGGGCTGGGGCCGAGGACGAGCGGCATGTTGCCCAGGCGCAGGATGTGCGCTCCCATTTCGCCTCCAAGTCCCATTCCTACTTGACCAACACCACCGACGGGGGACATGGCGTGTCCGATTTCATGCCATTTCCACGCGCGCGTGTGGTGCACGTACCGTGCGGGCGTCCAAGATTTGCCGTCGCTCGCGTCATTCCCGCCGCTGCTGTTCGTCGCCGCCTCCGGGGTGGATGTTTTTTCTATCGTCTTTTTTGGCGTTTTTGCGGCTTTTCTTTATTTGGGATATTCGTGTATTTCTCCTTTCCTCCACGCTACACTACCCCATCTCCTCCACCTTTTGATCTCATCGATCGTACTCTTGCTTCGTCCTTCCAATTTTCCACCATTTCACATCTTCCTTCACGTCCCTTCCTCCACGTTTCGCTCACCATCCGAACCATCCTTACTTCTTCTATCACACCCTGTCCCGATCCTCCCTCCCCGTCTTTCCCGGCGTCGTCGACGCACCAATCTTTCCATTTCGACCTGATATATTTCGGGCACTTCAATAATTGCCTTTTTCGGACTTTTTATTTCGGACGTCGTTTTTCAGTTCCTCCTTCTGCGCTTCCACTTCCGTGCCCCGGATCCCCCGGGATACGTCCATGCATACCTCGCGCATCGCTGCCCCGTGCTGGCTTCCGTCATCGCTTCCCCTTCGTTTCTACATATCCCCCGCATGACACCGCACTGACCTACCCTTCCCTCTAGGCCAAGATCCCCTCCTTCCCACCCTGGACGTGCGCCGCACGCATGCGCGCCTGCTGTCCTGGCTCCTCGACGCGCCGGCGGCGCCGTTTGGGGTGCACCGGATGGTGCTGGCGAGGAAGGCGGCGGGGAGGATGTGGGGACGTGGCATGGGCGAAATGCTTCGACGATGCGCGCGGAGCGAGGATGACTGGGAAGTGCCTGGCGTGCAATATCCGTTCCCCGTGCCTGGGTGCACGGGTGCGGCCGCGAGTGGGAGCAGGAGGGGCAGGAGCGGCAGCGGAACGCGACAGTGTCGCCGCGTGGGCAGCGGCGGGCAGCGCACTGCGTGCGCGCGCGCGATGGCGGGCCGAGGCAGAGCGGAGGCATGCGCGGCGTCCTCGCCAACGCTCCTTCTGATCTTCCAGTCTACCTTATATTTCCTTCTCCCTTCTATCCACCCCGTTTTGCTTCCCCCCGTCCGGATCCTCTCACTGTCTTATCTCCCTCGCCTCACTTCGCCTCACCTTATTTTAGCGTCCTCCGTATGTCTTCCGTGCTACATCCCCCTTCTGTATCTTCTTTCGTTCTTCATTCTTCGTCTTCTTTTCCTTGGTATATACTCGTCTACGACTGTTAATATCTACCTACCGTGCAGGAGCATTTATGCAGACCAGACCGCACCACGTCCAAGGAATTCTTCCGAAGGTCCTCATCCTTGTCTGATGCTTCCAGGAAGCTCGCAACTAAATTTGCAATGGATTAATAGACCGTTGACACGATTCGAGGTAAGGTAAGTGTGTTGGGGAATAATAATCGGGTGAGATGACTGTATCTTCTAACCGGTGCAATATGTTCTTCTCGCCGTTTCTCAGATCGCAGCTTCCCAAACCTTCGAATAGCGCCCATATCTCAATGGCGGGGGTGACCGCGACTCTACTGCGGCCGGTACATTCCACCGGAATTCTGCACCACCGTAAGCTCCATACAAAGCCGTATGCGATAGCTTGCCAAGCAATCTTTTGTTTTTAGTGCTCCAGCCAATTTCGACGAGTGCGTCAACGTTCGTAAGAATCTTACGATGAAAGTAAGAGACAAAGGGTAGAAAAGGCACGGCAGGAGGGCAAGGTATGAAAGCAGTCAATGAAGGTGGGGGAATGTGAGGAAATCTGCAGGAGTGAAAGAAAAGACAGCAACGCAAAGAGGATGGGAGTAAAAATTAAATGTCGCCGGCCGCCACTCAAGAATGCGCCCCCCACCTCTACCTCCAGCGTCGACGCCGAGAGCCTCGGGAGGAGCTCGGCGCGAGAGCGAAGGACGTCGTGCAATTACGTAATCAGTTGCGTTGCGCAGAGATGGCCAGCGACGACGAATGGGAATGCAAAAGTAGGAGGGAGGGGAAGGTAGCATGTGTAGGGTGCGAGGACGAGTGAAGAGGGTTATTCTAACCCTAGTCTTGAAGTTACTTACTGCATTCGATCTGAAGGATGTTGCCAAGCTGGCACGGCAGAGTCCGGAAGCGGGTACATTCTCATCGTGCGGAATGCGGCACAAGTCCGACAATCTTGAACAAATGTGCCGTGTAGCCGGCAGGATGTACCGTGGGGGGCCTAACCCCTAACCCTAGTGAGTTTTGACTTAATTGCCGGCTCGTGGGAACCGTCGGCAACAGAGAAATCCGAATTGCATCCGAAGCCTAGCGCTCTACCTCTCCCACCATGGCCCAATACTCTCATCTCTCTGAGCCCAACCCTGAACTCACTAGTGTACCCAGCATAAGCGGACCACTAACTGAGGATGCAGTGCCGCTTGTGAGGCAGGCCATTGACGTTCCCCTCGATAAGAGATTGGATCTTTACAAGACTCGGCTCCCTTCCGGTGCACATGCCTTAACCGTATTTTATGACGAAATTAGGCTCATTTTCGTCCCTCTCAGAGTCGACATATAAGCTGGAGGATCACATCGTAACGGTCGAAGACGGCGAAATCAGCGTCCGTACGATCTCACCAATCCCCACTCCGAACGAAGACTCCGAATTCCCTGTCCTGGTTTTTTTTTCATGGGGGAGGTGCGCTTGTTTGGTCTCAAATTCTTGCATGGCCGTAAACGGAAATTTCCCCTTAGGCTGGGTAGCCGGTAGTATCGACATGAAAGACTTTGACCTGAGAATCCTCAGCGTCGACCTTCGTTTGGCTATCGTGAACGTCGGCTACAGGTATGTCCCTAAGGTGGTACCCTATCCAATGCTCATTCTTCCATCAGACTCGCTCCCGAGCATCGTTTCCCAACTGGACTCAACGATTGTTACGCCGCACTCAAGTGGGTATGTATTTAGGGAGGTCGTTCAAATAAATAGTGATGATCGATCATCTAGACGGTCGAAAACTGCGCAAGAATTTGTGGATCGATCGAGAAAGGCTTCGTTGTCGGCGGGTCTTCCGCGGGAGCGAACCTTGCTGCGGCCGTTGTTCACCGTTCGCTGAAGGATCCTTTCTTACAGCAGCACAAGCTCACCGGACATATACTCCAAATACCCGCACTTGTCCATCCCGCCGCATATCCTCTCGAGTCAGTTTCCTCATTGCAATTGGGTCGGAAATTGAATAATAATATCGCTTACACGTGCGTAGATATGCCAGCGAGCTTCTGTCTTACGAACAGAATAAGAACGCCCCCACCCTTGGTAAGGACCTCATGGATTTCTTCTACGGTACGCATCGACCCAGCCAAATCTCTGACTGTTTGCTCCGACTAATCAAATCAGAGTGCCTCAATGGGCCTCCCGCCGATCCGGATGTCTCCCCTCTACTCGCTGACCATACCGGACTCCCTCCCGCATACCTTCAGGTCTGCGGGCTCGACCCGCTGCGAGATGAGGGTTTGCTCTATGAGCGCCTCCTGCGCGAACTGGGCATCCCCACCAAGCTAGATATGTGGGACAATCCATTTTTGGTCAGGAAACACTGGCTTAATAAGTTTAGATATCCCGGTGTCCCCCATGGATTCAAGATTATGTTTCCGGGAATTACGGCGGCCAAGACGTGGGAAGTCGACGTGCGCAACGGACTGAAATGGCTCTTGAAATTATCGGTTTGATTTTGTCGGCACTAATGAACGATGTATATCTCTCGTTCTAATCTCTTTTCCCACCTTCTGCGCCCAGATGCGCGTCTTTCGCTATGGATTGACCTCAGCGTCTCTATCGTACTCCTGCGCCAACTCCCACCATCCACACGATACATCGACGCGCATTCCGCCCTCCCGGTGCTATATGTTCCATCTTTTGGGTCCCCGAATTTCTCTCATTGGATCATCCCGCTCCGATGTCCTGCCGAATCCTCGCTATAGAGTCAGGCGACATCTCTCCATTGTATGACGTTGTACCTGCTGCGGTGCTTCGCGGGACTCGTTTATCATATGCTCGATATTTCGCACTTTATCGGTCGTTCGCTAAATCCCTCAATCTTAGGTGGGAAATATGTTCGTGGGATCGAAAGCCGACTTTGTTGGAATGGGCGGGTCATAAGTGTGGTACTGGCGCAATGCCCTCGGCATCACCTCCTCCTAGTTCTATCGCTATTTCTCGAGGGGGCTCGCTATGGGTTGGCGCCAACTCCGCACGTCTAAGATGTGCGGTATGTCGTTGCAATGTTCGAGGACTACTGGGAACATTGGGAGGCCGGTGCCAAGGACTTCCTGGAGTCTTGGGCCGAGGCAGATGATTCTGTAGCGCGCAAACGAAAATCGCGAGATCGAAGGTATGCCTCTTTCCGACGCATTTCTGCGATGTAGTATTTACATATTTATCTCAACGACGTGCTACTGGTTGAAGGAGAATGTCGGTCAATGCACCCTGACAGCTGGTTATTGGTCAATGAAGTGGATGCTGTTCACAATTCTCGAAGGCTTTCAAAACCCCATCTTACCAACTATTTCCACCGCATCGAAGGAGGCTGCAAGCGTCCATGGTGCATGTCATGCATGCCGGAAACCCATGCCTCGTAAATATCTCAAGACTTGTAAAAAGGTTCTTAGCCCGTTTTCATCAGCGACTATCTTGCGATCTACCAGTGCTATCGAGTCAATTATTGTCAGCGGACCGAATGGTAAGTTGCAATCAGCCACAGATTCCTGCATTGATTATTTACTTGACGTGGTCCAGGCCAGAGCACCAATTGACGTGCAGCCAGGCTCCGGACAATAACATGACAATCCGTCTCGGCCGACGTTTACCCAACCACCTGTACTTTCACGCACATCTGCTCCTCTACCCGATCCGTGCTATCGGTCCGCCCAAATTGCCCGACGAGGATCACAACTTCCTTTTGATGGTTATGGTGGACATGGTCCCCCCTACTCTCGAGCACTACGGGAAAAAAGCACATAATTGTCAAAAATCTCCTTGCTGTTCCCGTCTACATCGTCCCGTCAGAGGTCGTCGATACCCAGCGCGCTTCCTTGCGGACCCTGCCTAAACACAGTGCGATGCACTGTGTCTGGATTGCAACCACCGGGATATATCCCGAGGGCAAAGAGAGTCGCTTTCGTCTCGCAGTTCTCGACGCCGCAGACATCATGGTATCCTCAGCGCACCTCCCTAATTTCTCCTTAGATCTTCCGAGTCACTCCTATAATACATTCCGTCGCCTCAACCTCAATATGGACTTCCTTTTCGAGTAAGTGTGTGCGAGCTTCAGTACGTGTACTTACGTGCTGTACGCAGGAGTATAAACGATCAACTGAGGCTCGATGTGGACAATTACTACCAGTTACAGGATAACGATCAACTGAGGCTCGATGTGGACAATTACTACCAGTTACAGGATAACGTCCCAAAATCGGGGTCTGGTAAAATTGGCGCGGCAGGCGCGGCACTGACGCGCATTGACGCGGCAGTAACGCGCAGTGACGCAGCGTGACGCGCAGTGACGCGGCGTGACGCGCGATTGACGCGGCAACCGGCGCGCTGCTTCTTACTCATCGTAGATCGTTTCCTTGCGCCCAGAACTTATTCGCGCAACGTTTAATCATGCAGATACATCGTTTGAGGTCAAAAACACCAGACCCAAATTTTGGTCTGTTCAACTCAAACTCCTGACTAATTAGTGCTAATTAGTCCGGATTATTGTTGTGTTTGGTATGTTTCCGTGTCTTACTCGTTAGAAATTGCGGCCCTGGCCCTCAATGCAAGGTTTTTTAGTTCGAATACATTGTCTGAGCACGAAAAAACCAAATCCTTGGCACCGGGTTGGACTAGTTTTGACTCCGGCAACATGTAACCGGGAATGACTGGTTGGCTAATGTAATACCATTGATGGACTGGTGCTAAAATGCGCAAACCTGGCTAGATCCACACGGGCTCTTGTGAAAATAAATGGTCCCTACAGCTTACTTTGACTTTGCGCAACAATTTCAACCGTCTGGGCTGAAGAATCCTCCCCCAATGTTCGGAAGTTCGAGTGAGATGCACATAATTAATTATATGTGCCTCATGGCTCAAGACGACGTGAATTCGCGGCTATTAATCAAGTGTCTACCAGTGCTACAGCTGTGATTCTGAGAACTTCAGTCGGCCACAGCTTGAGTTTTCAACTTCCTGACTGCTGTCCATATTCCTGCACAATTATTCCTATGAAACCAGTGAGATTTGGCGCACTGTAGACTTTAATTATACTGTGATTCTGAGGTTTGCGGGTTGTATTTATGTCCGTCTCAGAGGTGGTCACTGGGCAGCAGTCCAAGTCTCATACTTACCTTCATTATCAATTTATTAGTGATGGAGCCAAGGTTATATTATTCTGCCACCATGCACAATCTGGTGGCTGCAGACCTTCAGAGCCCCCCAAAATGACCAGACATGGTCTCCTATTCCCTCTAATAAATCTTTAGGGTCTTCAACTCAGCTTCGCAATCATCGTCATCCAGAGCCCCTTGCGGAGATCAGTGTCCAAGGTCAAGTCTCACGAACTAAAACAACGATGTGTTGATATCAATTTCGTCGGGTTTACGAGTTACACCGTTGGCATAACTGGATCCAAGTAATAACACCATCCATCAGATGGATGCAAGTTCACGACTTTTCGTACACAGGTCCCAGACTTCAATTTCTGCCTGATCCATGAGGCCCGCCACTGGCGGCTTACTTTCTCCATACTGACTTAAATCTACAAAGATGAACACAAGTCACACTTTCCCTTTTTTATCGCCTCGGCGTCAGGCTTGTTGATGTGAAGGCCGGTGTTATGCACCTAACCCTCAATCCCAATTCGACTTCAAACAAGCTTCGCCGTCGGATGAGCTAGTTCAAAACTGTTAGTAGTCACAGCGGTTCGAAAACATCTGCTTGATAATTAGGGTGAAATGGTTAAGCAACTCAAACGAGGCTCTCGACCGTCTAACCTACAAATGACTATCAATTTGCCTTGCAATGCCATTCGCAATCCAAAAGTCCCATCCTGGCCATAATTTCAGTTGAACTTTCAACACTATGGGTATGAATTCAGCAAATTCCTGGCATTTCACAGGTTTAGACGAGGTTCAACGAACACGAATGTATTACAAAAGAGGGATCAAACTGATACTTGAAGGCTCAAACTTCAGGTTTTCTTGGTCAAGGTACATCAGATGTTGAGATTGGTCAATACTGTTCAAACTAGAAGGTGGAAGTCTCCCAAATTTATTTCAATCTATGAACCTAGCTGTAACGATGTTCTATTCCACTTTCTCCAACTCAGGAAGCCTAACTCTCTCCAACTCAAATACCCAATGGAATTACTCCTTGTTCCATAGGTACATAATGCCGAATGCCCTAGATACCCTAGATACATGTATGTAAATCAATTGTCCAAGTGCAAACAGAATTCAAGCCTGCATAAAGATGGTGGAATTCCGCAACTTGAAGGACTATAAATTAAGTGCCCCGAATGCATCTGGAGGACGACATAATAATGACCGGTAAATCAAGTTACAGTGGGGGACAGTCAAAGTCATCAAATCACATAACAAATTACACACTTAATAGAGAGCTTAGCCGACTTCAGAATCAGATTCAGCACCTCAAAATAAGCCTAAAACAATTTTTTCGGGAATTTTCCACGAGAGATTACGTACGGCCAAATTTTTGGCGACTTTGAACAAAAATTGTGTGTACCTATTTCGGCCCCTTGAGCCTTCCTGATGCCTCCAAATCCCTCAACGCCTGCTCAGAAATGGTGCAGTGTGACCTGTACTTCTTTACAGCCCAATCTGCAGCCCTCTTCATTGTCAAACTCATAATCATCACCAGACTCAAGCTCGGAGTCTATATCTGATTTGTCAGTATCTTGCTCTTCCTGGCTCCAGTCAACCCGTAAGCTGCCAAAGTATATGGTAGGGTGAAACTCAGTGTTTGGCCCAACATGAGCTTTATTTTTATGCTTGGGGTTCGCTGGTGGGGAGGGAGGAAGTGTACTATCTAGTGGAATATCTGGAATAGGAGCTTGAGTTGATTTTGGACCCTGGTTTTTCAAGCCAGAGATGTTATGGGTCTGTTTCTTCCTGGGAGGCATGCTGGGGGAGGTCAGTATGCACTCCTGATTGATAGGCAGCTATATGTGACCCAGGAACAGAAAGGGCAGGCCGGTTTCTTTGAAGTTGGACCAGGTGACACTGTGACTGTGACGCATGTGACACAGAATTCACAGGCTTTTTTTGAAGGAACCACTCGTTGAAATTTTTTGGAAAAACCAGGATCATACTCAGCTCATTGAAAGGAGTCTATATGAATATTCTCGTGATTTTACTATAGGTTTTGGGGTACGGCCATTATTTTTGAGGTTCAAGATATAAATACGCCTATATCTCAGGAACGGCTCGTGGGATCGGGCTAAAAAAAATTCAGAAGGACCTCCATTAAGTCTTCTTTGCATCCCAATCAACTCCGGGGGCTTACTATAACCTTCATTTCAGTTGATGCCTTTGACTGTCCCCCACTGTACCCCAGGGATATTATGACTTATTTCCTGGTTCAACACTCAATAACATGTTGCATTTTACATGCATTGGATGGTTTGAACGACTGAATTAATCTTAACATGGCCATAGTGTAGTTGAGCGTAGTTGAGGAACGCGACAGTGGCGCGGGGTTGGCGCGGCGGTGGCTGTGTTGACGCGGCACTGCCGCGGCGTTGACGCGCACTGCCGCGGTCCTGACGCGCATTGACGCGGCACCGGCGCGCATTGATGCGGCGGGTGACGCGGCATCGGCGCGGCATCGGCGCGGCAACAAGTTCCCTCCAGAGTCGTTTCAGACATCCCACGGAGTACTA
This sequence comes from Mycena epipterygia, assembly GCA_029281465.1. Lineage (NCBI taxonomy): Eukaryota > Fungi > Basidiomycota > Agaricomycetes > Agaricales > Mycenaceae > Mycena > Mycena epipterygia. The sequence goes on along the minus strand of JARJCQ010000080.1, from coordinate 105,415 downwards.
CCACATCTTTTTACATGTTTAAAGTCGTTTACAAGTCAACAAGGGCATAAACCAGCCGAAGTCACACAATTATCTGCCTGAACACCGGTACTTTATACCTAAACATGTTCAGTTGGTGTCCCATAGTCTACCTGAAACATTGTGAGGGACATTTGTAAGTGAAAAACAACAGCGGCGACTTTAAACAACTGCCCCGTCACGCCGCGTCAATACCGCGCCGATCCGCGTCAGTGCCGCGGCAGTGCGCGTCAGTGCGCGCCTGCCGCGTCAATTTCTCCGGACCGCCAAAATCGGATAAAGCGCAGGTGGCATTTATACTTCTACCTACGTATTGACAACTGAGTCTTACCCACCTTCGTGACTTCGTAACTTCGCTTAGGAACGAGAAAGTTCGTCACTTTGATGGGATTATGTGAAAGTGCGTCACATTGCCTGATTTCTGTGAAAGTTCGTCAGTTCAACTCGGCACGTTCAAGCACCCGGAATCTCGCCCATCATTGTTGCTTCAACAAGGCCGTGCGGGGTTTTTTTATATAGATCCCTTGCTAACACTAACTACTAACCCTAACAACTAACACTAACCACTAACCACTAACCCCTAACCAACCAACCCAAACCACTAACCACTAACCAACTCGAACCTAACCGGCGATCTCGGCAAGCTGTTGATACCGATCACTCCGTGATGTGCCGAGGAGTTGCCGCTTGACAAGCTTGGAATACCAACTCACGAACTTTCATAGAAAGCAATCAAAATCACGAAGTTTCACTTATTCCCATCAAAGTCACGAGCTTCCGCAATGTTAAGCGAAGTCACGAAGGCACGAAAATGGCGCGGACTCTTGACAACTTGTTTTCCTCCAAAAGTATGGTTTCCAGGCTGGAAAATCGTTGCAAACTGAACATGAAGATTGGATCTCTCCGTCTGTGCTCTTCACCGTGACCTACCTTTTCCGAAAAGACAAGTACTGATCCTTTCAGAGTCTGAGCAGATGAATTCTCTGGGTGTACATCACTCTTCGTCTCAGCAAGGAGACCCTGATTTTTCTTCAAAAATATTTAGTTCCTTCAATTGAACGACCACCGGAGGAGGAAAAAAAGGGGGCCAATAGCGTGCAGAAATTTCGTAGACAGTACATATCGTGGAAGATCCACAGCCAAAGGAATGTTCATTGTTCGCTCACCATCTGAATGCAGAAGAGTGTTCCTGCTCCAGTCACCGGCGGCGGCTTCAAACGCATGGGGAGGTGAGCTGGTAGACGGCCAATATTTAAATTCAAGTCGTCCGAAGCGGGAATTTTTGCGTCATGGCATGCGTAAGGTATAAGCATTGCAGGCCAATGAAATGGACCAAAAAACACTGTGGCTGATAAATTCCAGCGCAGGGAATCGAACCCTGTCTTGTTGCAATACATGTAACAAGTCGACATAGGTAGAGCAGCCATGCATCATACGCCACGGCCGAGCTCTGGGTATATGAAAGCCGTTAAATATCAGTCAAAATCCAAGATGAACACAGCCAGGAAATGCAACACTCACGAACGCTGACCACTCTTCCGGATCCATTTACGGGTTCGATTGCGAGTCACGCATGTGAATTGATGTCAAGAAGAGTTCAACTGGAGCTTTTCGGTGAGCATTGCGGGGGGCGTTGGAGAGCGACGAAAAAAAAAAACCAAGTAGAAAAGTACTTCGGGCGCGGGGAATCAAACCTCACCATGCTGCCGGATAAAGTTCAGTTTGAGACCGGAAGTCAATCGGTAGGAGTCGTGCGCCGTACACCACGCCCGAGTTCTCTCGCTATGATAGAGATAAATATCAGTCAGGATGCGAGCTCGACAGCGGAAAGAATTTCAGCACTCACCGACCACTGTTCTTCCGCATTCATTCGCTGAGTTCTGAGTTCGATTACGAGCGGCGCAGGTGAACTGACGGAATGAATAACCCCAACCAGACCGTCACAGTGTGCACTGAAGGTGGCAGCAAAAGGCGACCAAAAACACCGCCGAAATCTAATTCGGACGCGGGGAATCGAGCCCAGTCCTGCTGCGGAACGTTCTTTCGATTGCTCTCTCCATACACCACACCCAAATTCTGCGCTTATATGACACCCGGTAGATCAGCTAAGATTCAAGATACACGGGAGGCATGAAATCCGACCTTATGGTGACCAATCTTCCCGATGAATTCACTGGGTCCGATTGCGAGCCGCGCAGGCGAACTGACGAAAGTGATAGATAACCTCAACCAGAGTTTCACGGTGCGCACTGAAGGTGGTAATAAAAGCCGACCAAAAGCAGCCGGAAATGTAATTCGGGCGCAGGGAATCGAGGCCCGCCCTGTGCAAGATCACGCTTTTGATCGCTTTCTAGGTAGAGCAGTTGTGCACCGTACACCACGCCGAGTTCTCTCGCTATATGATACTTGGGGTGTGGGGCCGCGGCGGTGCCCGGCAGGAACTTCGTACTTATGCATTTTTTTTATGTAGTATGTTTGCTATTCTAGATAATATCTTCTTGAGGGTCCCTGTTCATACACCTCGACTGCCCGCAATATAATCAAGAAGGCAACACATAGACACTTACTTGCTAACTAAACCCATGAAGCCCGCTCATGCACCTCCGACGCGGAGGCGCCCTTGACACCGATACCGGCGCTCAAACGCGCCGCCAACGAAATGCAGTCCGCGCTCACACGCCTCCACTTCCACCATCTCGCTCTTCCCATTCACCGCATTCGCATTCGCTTTTTTTCGGGCTATTGACGTGGGAACGGATATATCCGAATACCAAAATTAGATAGAAGTCAAAAGATGATATAGACAACGCGAGACGAGGAGTCATAGAGATGGCTAAAAATAAAAAACTGTGGAGGTGCAGACCGACTCGAGGAGCTAGAGAATTAAAATAGCGAGCTCAGTAGGTGTATTTCCGCCGTCTGAGATTGGACACCAAGGTAGACGAGCTAGATGAAGCTATGAACTAGATGTACATAGTTTCAAGCCCTCGTTATATGCTCGGCTATGACATGAAGAGCCTGCAATATTTATTTATACAACATACCTTGTCAATGGCGCAGCGAAATACATCAGTAAAACGACACGTCTGGCTTTGGCATCTTTAGCGTCTTTGCCAAGATGCCAAAGATGCCAAAGACGGATGTATTTGGCTAACCAGGTTCACTTGTCTTAGATAAGACATCCGCCTTGTGAAAACCGCCAAAGATGTTGTGTCTTTTTGAAAGCTCCCGCCAAAAATACTCTAAGACAACTTCAGACACCATAAAAGACAAAAAATCATCTTTGATTTCTGGTAACTACAAGTACATGATAATAATCCGCTGTGAATGAGCACAACAACAACGTCGCAGACCCCGCTGGGCACGAACTGCTCTCTGAGCGCGATGATGTGCGCGTGCAGATAGCGCGTGGTGGATGCGCCACCTTACCCGCATTGCTGATGCTGCAACTTCCTTATTGCGGACATCCTGAACGCCAGCTTCCGCCCGCAGGCTTGTATTTGGTCAAGAAAACGTACATACCGATGCAAGGACATTTTCGTTCGTCTGTCAGGGCTTCATTACAGCTTGGCACGTGGCAGCTATTACAAGCTCTGGGGGTGTTCGCCGCTAGCACCATGCATTAGCTTGAGTTATATCCGCCGCGGTGTGACTCACCTTCGCCCTGCCGTGCACAATTTCCGCACGGATCCCACATCCTTGAGGACGGCCATCAGCGACTCGTCGGAGGAGGGGGAAGGGAGGGTTGATTCAGACACTAAATAGCACTATGGTCAGTGTGGACGAAGGATTAATACAAAAATATGTACATACCGTTGTCCCATCATCGATCCATCAATGTCAGACGACTTGAGAGCTGCGTTACCCATTGACCTGTAAAGGAGCCACAAGCGGCAATAAGTGCAAACAGCGCACGAGAGGTGAAGAGCCACAAGCGGCTCAAAATGCGACGCAGCGCGGACAGAATCAATGCCACAGGCGGCGAGATACGGCACAGCGCGGGACAGGTGGATAAAAGTCATAGAAAGGAGGGTCGGGACGAAGAAACAGGGGAAGGGAGAGGGAGAGGGATGGGAGGGTGGTGGGAGGGTCACGTGGAACACTTGAAGCCTGGAGGGTCTTGCAGATAGAGCAGATTGAGAGTTGAGAGGCCAGCCTGAAGATCATCTTAAAATCTTGAGGTGTCGGGTGGGCAGCGAGCCGCGGACGAAGGGGAGGCAGTGAGGGGATAGGGCGGGTAAGTAGTGGGAAAGAGAGAAAAGCGACGGACCAAAAACAAGAATCACGCCATCCGTAACCGATCCCATCAGATCCGGCGGAGTTTGAATGACTTCGCACAGATATCTACTTCCCTTCTCAAACGCAATTCGCGCGAAAGTCGCAATTGTCCAGGCTAAACCTGCATGCGGGCTGGTTGCCCTCTGTTCCTACAAATAAAAACGGCATAAAGTTAATAAAGGTTTTTAACATATCGCGCCCAAGACAACATGGTGGCGATCAATATTAATGTCGACGGCGTATTTTCGAGCTGATGCGGATGGCCGTAAGTTCAACTTCTGCGTGCGCTCCATATATATCTGGCTCAAAACGCCATGAAATTCGGAGGTAAGAAAAAAACATCCCACGTCAAGCCTCTCAGCTAATCAGGCACGCAAGCGCCGACGTGGGAACGGATATATCCGATGTCGTACCAAAATTAGATAGAAGTCAAGGATTCCTCGTATCGCCATAGAGTTGGCTAAAAAAAAAAATGACAAAGAAGACAATAAATATGGGAGATGCGGAGAAAGGGAAAACAGAGTATTTAAAATAAATGCGGATTTGGGGGGTCGAACAGGCGACCTCCAGATTTCGTTGGGGGGGTACAGCCACTAATATATCACAAAAATTGTAGTGAATGTTTTTAAAAAGGCTTCAACACAGCCACTATTTTACCAGGCACGAAAAATGGAACAAGGATTGAGAGAGGTCGTGAAATCCTCATATCGGTTTGTTAAATGGACGATCACTTATTACATAAGTACTCGTAACGTGACATTTCAGCTAGGATTCGAGATCAACAGAGGGAAGAAATTCGACACTCACCGACCATTCTTTCGGATTCATTCGCTGAGTTCGATTGCGAGCCGCGCAGGTGGTCAGACGTGAGGAATGATCGCTGAACAGCAAGGGACATTTAAAGGCGACCAAAAAAAACACAGAGGTCGAGAAGGCATTCGGGCGCGGGGAATCGAACCCCGTCCAGCTGCAGAATCGCTCTTAGACATTAGGTAGAGCAGTTGTGCACCATACACCACGCCCGAGTTCTGTGTCTATATGATGCCCTGTACATATCAGCCACCATTAATGATTGGAGACGGAAGCAGAGAATCCATCATTCTACCGGATTTATTCGCGGGGTTAAGTAAGGTTAAGTGATGGAAGGAATAACCGCCAACCAGAGCTTTGCGGTGAACACTGAACGGGACATGGAAGTGTGACCAAAAAACACGGCCCGAGAGCAATTCGGGGCGGTGAACCGAACCCCGTCATGCTGCCTGATAAAGCCTGGAAGATCAGGAATCGGTAGGAGCTGTGCACCGTACACTACGCCCGAGTTCTCGGGCTATATGATACCCTATACATATCATTTAAATTGGAACGGCAATCATGAAATGGAAGCGAAATTACCATTGAGGAAAGCAGTTGCCGGGGTTTCAGTAAATACTCTTGGACTTCAACCATTTGTCGGCCGATTTTCACGAGGATTTTGCGTCGCTGCACCATCAATTGATTCCGCGCGAGGGCATAAGAAATCTTGCAGACGCAGCGCCGGTTGTGGCGGACTCTGAAATGTCCGTCGGGTCTGGTCGATTGTGAAAGCACATCAAGTAGGGACGACAAAAAAAGGGATACAAATAGGCACCTATGCGGAGGCGGGGAGCCGAATCCCGTCCTGCTGCCCCGCTGCCGCACATCTGGAAATACCTTCCTCAAACCGGGGCAGCAATTGAAATACCTACAAATGAACGACGCCACATGCTTCCACGCAACGCGGAACATGGTGCTGGACCCGATGTCATCGGAATTTCTTCATAGGTTCCACGCTGCCCGAAACTTGCAGTGAGTTCCGAGAAATTAAGATTCCACCTCGAGCTACCTCGAGCCGCTTTAAGTTCCGGACAGACGCGGAACGAGTTCCGAAATCCGGTGGGGTGGGGTGTAGTAGATTATCCTTATCACACCGAAAAGTACGGATACAGAGAGACTCGGACAACTTCTCCCGCATTGCGGGTATAGAGCCGGTCGCCGCAGTAAGACCAGACACTGGCAGTGGATTTTAACCGAGTTTGGAAAATACTGAGAGGGATGATTCGGAGGATGATGAATATGAAATATTGGGCTCATGAAAGAGAGGTGAAGAGCTTGGAAATGTGGGAGAGAAGGGAGAGATCCCCAAGACGCCGTAAAGTGACGAAATTTTCGTAGAAGGTTGATTACAACGCCGAGATGCCGCGTCATGCCGTTCCCCACGGGGTGGAGGAACCGTGATTCTTGCATCACATGGCTTCTCCTCGCTTCTCCTCCTCCGTCAATTGACGCTCTCACACCGTAATATCAGAAGGGAAGCATGGAGCGCCAGTCAGGTGGCTTTCGCGAGACATTTGTGGGAGCCTGGTCCTACAAAAACCGCTCCACCGCATCCCTGCGTTCGACAAGCCTCCGCACGCGTCTTTCTCCTCCCTCAGCAAAAAATGCGGAATCCAACCTCGGCACTCGCGACGCTTCTGCTCTTCGCTCTCCCCAGTCTTGCAGATGTAACTACTGGCATTCCTGACGCTGCACCGCCTGGGTTCGAGGAGTGGGAGTCGCCCATCGTGCTGCCCGCGCCACCAGTGCGCGGGACAGGCGACTGGGCCTCCGCTGTTGCACGCGCTGCAGCTTTCGTCAAGGGGCTGACCATCGAGGAGAAAATCAACGTCACGACGGGCGTGGATATTCTGGGGCGCTGCGTTGGCAACACTGGGGTGTGCATTCTCACTCCCTGATTTTTTTTTTACCCGCGGCTGACGTGCTTTCGCGCAGACGATCCCACGACTAGGATGGAAGGGTTTCTGCTTGGAGGACTCCCCGCTTGGGGTGCGCTTCGCCGACTTTGTATCCGCGTTCCCAGCCGGGATTAACGTCGCTGCGACATGGGATGTCGACCTCATGGAAGCGCGCGGGAAGGCGATGGGCCAGGAGCATCGCGGAAAGGGTGTCAACGTGGCGCTTGGGCCCATGACAAACATGGGTGCGTATTCAACCGTACTCTTGAGATAATTCGTGCGCTAACCGCGTGTTGCAGGACGTCAAGCTGCCGCTGGACGCCAGTGGGAGGGTTTCGGTAGCGACCCATTCCTATCTGGAGTCGCAACCGCCGCTACGATCCAGGGATACCAGGGTCAGGGTGTTATTGCTACGGTCAAGCACTAGTGAGTTGGGATTTTGCGTTCTATTCTCCCTTGCTTCTGCTATTCGTTTGTGCATTCGTGCATTCCATTTGCTTGGCATCTGGTCCGCATCTTTCGAGCATTCCATTCCAACTTCGATGTTCATTTCCTACCCCTGTCCATCTTAGTCATTCCCTACGTACACTCCCTCAATCACCGCGCCACCGGTCCTATTCCGTGATTCCACCATATCTCCCCATAATTCCGCTCTTCGCCCTCACCCTTCTGCCCTGCCTTGATCTAAAGAAGTTCGAGCACTGACATACCTATTCTTTTCCTCTCAGCATCGGTAACGAGCAGGAGCACTTCCGTGGCGGCTCCGAAGCGAGCCAGATCTACTCCTCCAACATCGACGACCGCACGCTGCACGAGGTGCGTTCTATTTCCATTTCCTATTTTCCATAAATAGATAACTATGCTGACTCGTTTTTGCAGCTCTACCTCTGGCCCTTCGCCGAGGCCGTGCATGCGGGCGTCGGCGCGGTGATGTGCTCGTACAACAAGATCAACCAGACACAGGCGTGCCAGAACTCGAAACTTATTAATGGTGTGTTGAAAGAGGAGCTTGGGTTCCAGGGTGCGTTTGCTTTTCTTGTTTCATCACTTCTTCACTTCCCGCCTTCCGATTTCTACTTTCAACTTCCTTCCATCTCCACATGGTTACTGACGCGTCCAAACATGTAGGCTTCATCATGTCCGACTGGGCGGCGATGATCAATGGCGTGCAGCCCGCGCTCGCAGGGCTCGACATGAACATGCCCGGCTTCCTCGGATACGTGCGTGCCTTCTTCATCCCTCCCTCGCGTTTTTCTGCAAGCCGCTGAGCTCCTCCTCAGGGCGTCGGCCCTCAAAATGACCCCAACCCCTCGACTGCGACCAATTCGTGGTGGGGCGCTGCGCTCATCGAGATGGTCAACAACGGGAGCGTGCCCGAGGCGCGCGTGGACGATATGGTGCGTTCTATATGGTTTTTAGCGGGAGGAGGTTGGCTTATGGTTTATGGTATGGTGCAGGTGACCCGCGCGCTCGCGGCGTGGTACAAGATGGGCCAGGACCGCGACTATCCGGACGTGAGCTTCTCGCAGCTCACGGAGGCGACGTTCCTGAACGGAGAATTGGTCAACGAGCATATCAAGTAAGTATTGATTTTCATTTTATTTTGTGTTGGGTGTCGTGCTCGTTTCACTATTCTTCATTTATCCCGCGATTATTGGTATTTTATTTCGCGCCGAGCCCATAATTTATTGTGGAGTTTCTCCAGCTGTTTCTTCGATACTATGGATCACTTACCGCCCTCACAGTGTCCAAGACGATCACTACAAGGTCATCCGCCAGATCGGTGCCGCAAGCACAATCCTGCTGAAGAACACAAAGGGAACACTGCCGTTGCAGGTCAAAAACATCAAGCGTACGTTACTTATCTATTCCTCCGCTCACTTTGAGGCTGATCAAAATGGATCTTCCGTGACTTTCCCTTCGTATCCTCGATTTCCCCCGCCCACCCCAAATCTTCATTCAACTATTCAGGTATCGGCATATTCGGCAACGACGCGGGTCCGAACCCCGATGGCCCGAATGGATGCAGCGAGTGCGTTTTAGATTCCTCAGTTCGCGTTCTTGGCGCTGATTTTAATTCGCGACAGCCGCGGTTGCGATCAAGGAACCCTCGCAATGGGATGGGGCTCCGGTAGGATTCTGCGCTTCCTTGTAATTCAATGATATTGAACAAACTGACAGGCACGGCCAACTTCCCCTACCTCATTGATCCTCTTGCGGCCATCACTGCGCACATTCAATCCATCGACCCCACCGTCGTCGTGGAGGGCGTGCTCAATGGCTTCAACACTGCACAGATCACCACCGTCGCCTCGCTCGCAGACACTTGTGTCGTCTTCGTCAACGCGGACTCGGGCGAGGGTTACATCACCGTCGATGGGAATGCAGGCGACCGCACCAACATCACGCTCTGGGGCGGCGCCGAGACGCTCATCGCGACCACAGCCGCCGCGTGCGCGAACACTATAGTCGTGCAGCACGTCGTGGGGCCCGTCACCGTTGAGGCGTGGATCGACCACCCGAATGTCACGGCGGTGCTGCATGCGGGCCTGCCCGGACAGGAGAGTGGCAACTCGCTGGTGGACGTGCTCTTCTCCGATGGGAGCCAGGCGACAAATCCTAGCGGACGTCTCCCGTACACCATCGCGAAGCAGCGCGCAGACTATCCGGCAGATATCCTCTACACGAGCAGCGATACCACACCGCAGATCACGTACACCGAGGGCACGAAGATCGATTACAAGTGCGTCTTTGTCTCGTTTCCGTTGGCGATGGGAAATTTACTGATGTTGGCGTAGGTGGTTCGACGCGAATAACATTACACCCCGGTTCGAGTTCGGGTTTGGGTTGAGCTACACGACGTTCGCATACAGCGGCCTCCGAACGTCGCATGTCGGGCACTCGCGCCGCGCGGCGCAGCACACATCTAGCTCTGCCGTCGTCCACGCATCGAGCAGCGCAGCTCCAGCGTCCAGTAAATCTGCCAGTGTTGCATCGACCAGATCTGTCAGCGCAAATGCAACAATCAGCGCCTCAGCGTCAGCTCCCGCCTCTGCCTCTGCCTCTGCCTCTGGCATTTCTGTCTCTGCCTCTGCTTCTGGCATTTCTGCGTCGGCATCTGCCTCTCTCTCCGCCTCTGCTTCTGCGTCTGCCTCCGTATCCGTCAACGCCACGAGCACCGCAAGCGCGCCACCCGCTGTTTCATCCCCCGTCGGCGACATCGGTGGCCCCGCCGCCCTCTACGAGGACCTCCTCACCGTCACCTTCAACGTCCAGAACACCGGCGGCGTCGCGGGCAACGAGGTCTCGCAGCTCTACCTCGGCTTCCCCGCGGCATACAACGAGCCGCCGAAAACCCTGCGCGGTTTCACGCGCACGATGCTCAACCGCGGACAGAGCAAGACCGTGAGCATTACGCTGCGGCAAAAGGACGTGAGCGTGTGGGACGTGGTGAGCCAGAAGTGGGTGATCGCGACGGGGACGTTCAAGGTCATGGTCGGGTCGTCGTCGCGCGCGATTCATTTGGAGGGCACATTCCAGCTGTAACGTTGCTGTGCCATATACCCTCGTCGAGAGAAGAAAACAACAAGAAGTAACAGGGCGCTGCTCTGTATGGACTTTTGTGCATTATTATACTTATATACGTCGTATCCTTGGTCTTGATATCGTTTTTCGAGTCATTCATTCATTCACTCAACTTCTGTGATCCTTTTACTAGTTGTGCAACCATATACTGAATATACCACAATTATCCTCCGCGAATACAGTACTTTGCCCAGTCGCAATCATCTGGTGATCGAGAGGCCTAGGCTTACGCAAGGATTCCGCAGGGATTCCGCCAACGTAGCTATACACGGGAACTTGAGATGCATTCGTCCAATTGAAGTGTAAGAGACCGAAATACCTCACGCGGAATATATATTGGGCCTGCGATGCTTATGTCTGTCTCGAAAATTTCCGCTTCGGACGATTTTGAATCCTCACCTCCCCCGCGCGTTTGAAGCCGCCGCCGGTGACTGGAACAGGAACACTCTTCTACATTCAGATGGTGAGCGAACAATTAACATTCCTTTGGATGTGGACCGTCCCCGATATGTACTGTCCACGAAATTTCTGCACGCTATTGGTCCCCTTTTTTCCCCCTGTTGAATTGAAGGAACTAAATGTTTTTGAAGAAAAATCAGGGTCTCCTCGCTGAGTCGTCTTTATGTATATATATACGGGCGAGCTTCACAGAGGAGAGTGGAAGAAATATCGAGGTTCAGATGTTCTGGTTCGGGAATGTCAACAATATCACACAACGCCATGGTGTCAAAGCCGATAAATTCAACCGCGACTCGATTTTATGTAAAAGTATTGGCAATTCCACAGGGATACAATGACCTTGATGACCGCGTTTTCAGACTCCAAGACAAGATAAGACGGTGGCGAAACGATCACGAATCTAAAGGTTAAACACCGCTTGGGCAAAAGGCTAAAAACAGCCACTGTCAGATCTGAGCTCATTGGGGTCGTATTATAAAGCGGAGAGATATCCGTCGTATACATCCAGGAGCGGTATAATTTGTGGGCGACGAATTGAGGACCAAGGATTATTGTGTGCCTCCTCAGTCGCCGAGTCGCAAACCAAGGAAAATGGTTACGAGCAAAAACATGGTTCGATTGGGTCATGTCATAGAGTGGTGAGTTACCTGTCGTACACATCGAAAAGCCGTCTAGAATTTGTTGGTAGCGAATCGAGGACAAAGGATCATCGTGTACCTCCGATCCCCAGTCGCAGACACGAAAAAAAAAGATCAAGTTGCAAAGTAAATTTAAGGGAAAGAAAGGTACGACGACCATTCATCCGTAAAACCGTGGGTGCGCCCTAAGGACGGAAACTTCAGTGGAGAACCGGAGGAATCCAGCAGAGAGCACGCGCGGAAGTTCGCCCGCGATGTGTGGTATGAACGCTTCGTATCTCTCTGGCTCGGGAGTAAAATGCCGGAGCGAGAAAATAACCTGGCACAGCTCAGGTATGGCCGGCAGTCGAGGTCGTACCACAGCTGGGGCCACTAGATGCCGTCGGACGCGACCCAGTGGTGGCGGTGGTGGTATTGGGGGCGGTCGCTGATCGCGAAGGTGAGAATCGCGAGATGGGGCAGGGACTTTATGGTGCCAGAGAAGACGGATGCGAACACCGTGGGGTTGTGTACTGTGTCGATGTCGATGCTCAGCTCCCGGGAAGTCATCGCCGGCAGAGGAAGGTCAAGGAGGCGGCTGCAAGTTGTGTCAGAGAAAGATGAAACGCCAGTGCGTGGTGGGAAGAAATACCGAGCTCCATGTCCAAATTCTTCAGTGTCCCTGAACACGACGAGACTAGCGCCATGAATTTGGGCAGGAACTCGTCGGAGAGCAGCGCGAATGTAAGGGTGAGTCGCGTGAGTTCCTTCAAGTACCCAGCTCGCTGTGGATGATCGAGGACAAATGGAACTACGGCATCGTACGGGTCGCCGACAACCCGCAAGTGCCAGAGGTTCTGTGGCGGAGGGACTGGTGGCGGAATGGGATCGTAGCCGGCGGCAGCGGTGAGGTGGGAGAGCGAACGCATGCGCGATAGGGAAGTGCGGCACCGTGAGGTGATGCAGGGTAAAACACTTGAGCGATGGGAGACGAAAGACGTCGAGGAGGCACGGATTGTGTGCGAATGGTGTATGGGAGTGTAGGCCTCCCGCAACCGCGAGGCGCTCGACTTCCGTTAGCTGAGCCAGGATCGACTTGAGATCTGCGTAATCGGGAGGAATTTCTTTGACGTCGAGGACCAAAGAGTGGATGTATGGCGCGAGATGGCGAGATGAGGTTAGAAGAGCAGCAGCGCGAGTATTGGGTGGGGTGCGCAAGCGACATCGAGCGGAAAAGTCAACGCTGGCTGGAGGTGACAAATGCCGTCGCCGTTAACGAGCATGCTGGGAGACTGGCGTCTGGCACGTCCTCGATAATGGCATCAATGAGCTCGTGGGGCAAATCCGGTATCGTGGTACTGGTCAAAGAGAAGTTTTGATTGCCGGTATTTTCTGGAGATTATCCGTTGCTATGGAATCCATCCAAACTTCAAGATCATGGCAAGTTCAAACGTTAACGTTCAATTCCGACCGAAAATTGACCACACCACGCAGACTAGCTCATCCAAGCAGGTGTGGATACCCGTTATTTCCGTTGCGCAGTGCACAAAGGGGGATGAATAGTAATTGAGCCATTTGTTAACTCTCACAAATGCGTGCCGGGATTGTGCGCATATGTTTGGCATATGTTAGAAAGAAAATTAATCGCAATCGGACCTGGATACTATAACAACAGAGGATTTAAAGACACAAAAGAAACCGTCCCATTGAGGATCGTCGCCTCCTTTGTCAACTCGGCACGTGGAAAGTGGGTTAAATTTGCTGTCCTTTCAATGCTGCCTCATGACTTAAGCTAATCTTCTCTTGTTCATCTTGAAACACTTAACACACCCCGCCCCTGCAATACATTTATAACGCCTCGTCTCAGAGGTGTGGGCGTGCGGCGCATTATGGAGAAGCGTGTCAGAGCGTATCCCTTAGATGCCGGCGGACTGCCGATTGGAGGATATTGATTGTATTCACGTCGATTTCGCCCAAATCAGATCCTGAGCAAATATATAAAGACAACCGTGTTGGGCGGATAATGAGAAAAGGGATCTCTCAAACAATATCGATGCTATTGATACTGCCGTCAAAAATGCGACTAGGGACAATAATTTTTATCTTGGTCAATCCCGGTGAGAAAACTAGTATTGTGTCATTAGCCATAGCAGTATCGATGACCTCCCGCATTTTTTATTCGTATCGCACACTGGGTTGTCTGGACTCCGGAGCTTTACAGTTCCTAAATTTCTGCGTACCGAAGTCGATGTTAATCCATTCGCATCCAATTGCGGCCCAGACGCATTTACGTTTGACCACTGTGATATCCTCAATCTGGCTCACGGGCTCTGCCGTATTACATCTGGTGGGAAATTTAAACACAAGCGCGGCGGCCACATATACCTCCGACAGTTCCGCCTGGTGATCGAATTCCCTCGCGCCGCGTCGATGCTGATCCCCTCGGGCTGCGTAAACCACGGGAAAACTCCCCTTGCGGCCGACGAGACCCGCCACTCCATTACCCAATACGCCGCCGGGGGTCTTTTCCGTTGGGCGGCGTAAGGGTTCTAGTCCAAGACGGAACTTTTGGCAACGGAGGGCGGGAAGGTGGCAAAGGAACAGTTTGACGGGGTCTCCGGCGCCCGCTGGGAGTGGGGCCTCAACCTCTTTTCCAAGATCGACTCGCGAGCTAGAAGCGGATCGCGCGGCGGTGTTCGGGAAACGTAGTACGGCTGAACATAATTTGATCTTAAATTTCTTGGTAACTTAGATGATAATCCAACCTTCTCTCAAACTATGCCCGACGCCAGTGCTCAAACCGATCAGGCTTTATAGGCCAAGGGGAGTGGGCGTCAAAAAAGGTGGAACAAGTGCTTGTACCCCACGGACTGTAGCTTCTTTCAAAGGTTTTGGGTCGAACGTCTTGCCGACATCGCAATTCATGACTTCTCCCAATCTGGCGGCTGTCTCCATATTATCGCGCAGGTCGAGTTCTGGTCCCATGCGCGATGCACACAATTGATGTTGTCGTAAATGAGAAGAACTGCGTGCTGGCTCGCTTTTTCCCAAACAACTGACTGTGCTGAGGAGGAAAGGGCCTTGAGGGTCTTTGATACGGTGCTGTAGGACGACGAGGGGTCGATTCGACTCAGGACACATGGCAGATTCCTGGATCTTTCGGAAGACGGAAAAAATCAGGTTTCTGGCGTGCACGAGGATGAGGGAAGTAATACCGACAATCTGAAGCAGATACATGTTAGTCGACACGAAGACGTTCGGCCCTGGAACGCATTTCTAAACATACTTTACCACAAATCCATGGAAGGAATTGAGACCTTTCTGCCTACTTATTATTTTCGACGTATTTTCACCAAAACGGGATGTGACCTTTGCAGTTTTTGAATGAGCCCTATCTTAAGGTATACAAGCGCTCGGGGGACCGCTCCACGGTCTCCCTCCCCCTTTATTGATCACAGAAATTGTGTATTAGCGTCTGCATCCCAGAAGCACTGAGCGCAATAAATTCAAGGTGTCGCGGGCATTTATCGGAGCAAGTGGCGAGTGTCTTTGATAGAGAAGTGATGGAGCTGTCAGATTGTGCGGGAGCTCTCGGGACTGCGGCATGTGTTCCGAAGCGGTACCTATCTCTCTGATCTGAGAATGCCACATTCTCAGATTAGAGAGATAGGTGTCCATGGTCTGCTAACAAAATCTGAACCCGACCTGAACCGGACCAGCTCGCGGCGCTTAAGTATTTGGAGATTACAAGCGTCGCAAGCCACAAGCCTCTATCTAGTACACACGCTCGAAGGGAGGAACAGCCTTACACTCATTTTCGTCGAGAGTGGTACCAATCACACCGCGGTATCGTAGCTCGATATCAGCTTTTGAGGGATGGCGTTGGAAAGTCAGCGTGTGCTTCATCCATTTCTCATCGTCGCGCTGAAAAATTTGAGCAAAGGAAACAAATTCGAGAGACTGGAGCAATACGATTACGGACGTCAGGGAAATCTTCACGCGCATGAGCCCCACGCGATTCCTTGCGGGCAGCTGCCGCGATGACGGTTTGGAGAGCGCATTGCAAGATGTTGCGGAGTTCCAGAGTTTCCAAGAGGTCCCTGTGGTTTCCGAGGTCGGTGAAAAGAAAGAAAGAAACCTCAAGAAGTACAGTACGTACGTATTCCAGATCATGCTTCTATCCTTGATACCGACTTTGTCGAAACTTTTGTAGATGGCGCGAAGTTTCTTGACGCCTTCGTCCAAGGTCGACTGAGTCCTGTTTCATTTTTTTTGGATGAGAAAAACTAACAAAACGCAAACAAACAAAACAAAGAGCCAACCGGAACACGGCAGCATCGGACTGCATGGCCTCCTGCATGTCGAGCCTGATTTTAGCAGTAGACTCGGGCCCGTCCGATTTTCTGAGTAAAATCACTAAGTATGGTGTTGTCGAATTGCGAGTGGGTGGGAAGGGAGAATACCTGATCTTATCCATAAATTCGATGCTTTCAATGCCGGCGTCCTCGGGAATAGCCATGTGGGGTTTGCCAGGCGTAAGAGTCTCCTTAATGTGGTGCGCACATGCACGGCCAAAGACAACGAGATCCAAAAGAGAGTTTGCACCGAGACGATTCGCGCCGTGGACAGAAACACAGGCGACTTCGCCCGCAGCATATAAGCCTGGGACGACCGTATCTTTGCCTTGTGCGTCGATGGTGAGGACCTCGCCGGTGTACTTGGTGGGGATGCCGCCCACTGAAAAACCAATGCAATGGTAGGCAATATAATAACGAACGAGTTCAACACTTGCTGTTGTAGTGAACCGTAGGCAGGACTGGGATGGGCTCCTTTGTGACATCGACACCAGAGAAAATGGACGCTGTCTCAGAGATACCTGGCAACCGTTCGTGGAGAACATCCGGAGGCAGATGGCTGAGTTGCAAGTAGATGTGATCTTTGTTGGGACCAACGCCGCGACCCTCGCGAATTTCGATCATCATACTGCGAGAAACGACATCACGGGAGGCCAAATCTTTCGCGGTAGGCGCATAGCGCTCCATGAATCGTTCACCCTCGGAGTTGAGGAGATATCCTCCTTCCCCACGACAACCTGAGGATAGCACACATCAGACACGATACGATGCATAAATAAAGTGAAAAGGGCCTCGACCTTCACTGATTAGGCATCCAGAACCGTAAATACCGGTGGGATGGAATTGCACGAATTCTAAATCTTGCAAAGGAAGCCCGGCGCGGGCGACCATCGCATTGCCGTCCCCGGAGCAGGTGTGGGCACTCGTGCAGCTGAAGTACGCGCGCCCATAGCCGCCAGTCGCCAACACAGTCCTGTGTGCTCTGAATCGGTGGAGGGTTCCGTCCTCCATATTTATAGCGATGACGCCAACACATTCGCCGTCTTGCATGATCAGATCTAGCGCAAAATATTCGATGAAAAAGGTGGTGTTGTGGCGAAGGGATTGGCCGTAGAGGGTGTGCAACAGGGCGTGACCAGTGCGATCCGCGGCGGCAGCACATCGATATGCCTGTCCGCCCTTTCCGTACTTCAAAGAATGGCCCCCAATTGCTCGTTGGTATATCTTGCCGTCCTTCGTGCGTGAAAATGGCACTCCAAAGCGTTCAAGCTGTATAGCGACGATCAGTGGTGCACCGAGAACCGGCCAGAGCAGGTCATACCTCAATGACGGCCCGTGGGGCCTCACGGCACATGTAATGAATGGCGTCCTGGTCGCCGAGCCAGTCAGAACCTTTAACCTATGAAAGATTAATAGGTACAATAGATACACAACTTGAAATTGTAGAGCATACGGTGTCGTACATGTGCCAGCGCCAGTCGTCCTCGGTCATGTTCTACGAAAAGAAATCTGTCAGTGATCAGGGACGTGTGCAGACGCGGGCTCACCCCAAGAGCAGCGTTGATACCACCCTGGTGACGATTCCGATTCAGCGGCGTGTAATGCAAAACGACTCGGAGCCGCAAAATATAAGTACCTGAGCCGCGACAGTATGGCTTCGGGTGGGAAAGAGCTTCGTGATGCAGGCAGTGTTGAAGCCTGCCTCTGCCAATCCAAACGCAGCTCGGAGGCCAGCGCCACCGGCGCCGCTAAAGTTGGGCGTAACAACAGAAACCAACAAGACGAGGCAACGGATGACTTACACGACAACGGCATCGTATTCATGCTCAATCAGCGGGTATTTGCATGAAACCCATGGCTTGGAATGGGAGTATCAGCGTGGCACACGCAGGTCGTTTGGACGCAGATTATATTTTACCTTGACCTCTTCGGCCTTGACTGGATTTGTTGCAACAACCTTCCTTGCTGGCGCTGAGGACTGGAAAGACCGCGCGTGCCACAAAGTGCGCGGGAGAGTTTGCCTGAACATCGGTCAAGGTGACAATGAGTAAAAGCAAGCGGCTGCAGGCTCAGGACCGGGGTAGCAGCCTGTAGGGCACGTGGTAGGTGCGGGCCGACCGTCTGAGGTTCGCCTTCTCAATTCACACGACCTTCACGTACTTCGCAGAGAATTCGACGAGGAGATGTTTGTCGGAGTGGCCATGGGAAATGGGAAGGGCATATTGGAAGTCTTAGCCGACTGGCAGGTTTCTCTTGTTGTAAGCCCAGGGCTGATTCAACACTGAGGCTGAAAAAATCCCGTCAACGACAGTTAAACGCCGAAAGGCTCGAGAGAGATTCCCGGTAAGGGGATTGTAAAGCGTGAGAGGGAGGGACACAAAGAGACAAGGGGATTGCCAGATTACAGCCGTTTGCAAAATTGATGACAGTCGGCACAAAATAAATAAAAGAACAACGTTTGATGTGTCCTTTTTCTGACCACGCACCTCATTCAATTCTCAACAGATTTGTTCGGTTTGGGTACCGTTCTAAAGGGCGTAAACAGGGCTTTCGATTCGTGCCCGGTAGAGCGTGTAGTTTGTAAAATTTGGGGTATTCAAAATTGGCCTCCGTTGTATCGAATCGAATCTTGTCCTGCTCAATGCTCCGTCAACTTCTAACGAATCTGGTAGATTCTGGGTGTGTTCGAAAGCTGTAGCCTTGGCATCCATCCTCAGGGAGCCAAATTGTGTCGCAGTGGTCTTTAGTCTCTCTGCCGTGCGAGCCTCTGATTTATTTGACCAATCATACGTACAATGGCCATTTCAGAGTCAAACCATTTTCTCTCCTTGTGGAAGCGTATGCCACCACAACGCCTCTTAGACGCAACCGACCTCGAGAGAATTGGTTTATATTTGACAGAGTAATAAGAGAAACAAGTTACAGTTGTAATCACTGGAAGCGAAGTTTGACGACCTCCAATTTCGCGAATTATACACTGTGCAGGGTACTAATCAGAAGCCCTGGTCAATACCTCTCGAACAGTACCAAAGACGAGCAGATCGGTGGAGAATTGCACGGGCTGTGCATTCGGCAAAGAGCCAGATCAAAACTTGTTCTTATTTATTTTCTATGCCAACTGTCATCCATTTTGCAAACGGCTGTAATCGAGTTGTTCACATACTACGTAACTTGCGTGTCATGAGGACGCGAGGCCACAACTAATAGTAACTCTAGCGCATCCAGGGCTGTGGGACGATCACGTGGCTCTGTCGCCGTCATGCGGTCAATGAGAGCGATGTAGTCCGGAACCACAAATCTAGTCTCAATGGGTGAATGCATCTACAGTGGCGGCGAAAAATAATGCCCGCGATGGTTTGGGCTCGTCTGTGGGTCAAATGACTCCAAATAAAATTGGAGCATGAACTTTGAGTGTTTTCAGGAGTTCCCACAGGGTTTAATTCATAGCACACCTGGGTGGCTGTACCACAATAAAATCATTTGTCATTTTCTGAGAAGTTGAGTTTGTGGATTTACACTATATGAAAAAATAGTGAACACAGCATGAAAGTGCCTGTAAAGGGGACCACGTTCATAGTTTAGTTCACCTAAATCGCATGGGTTTTGGGTTCACAATGTCCGGAGCAAGTTGGCCATTTTTCGTATTTTTGGGCCATTTCTGGTCAAAAATGCTAAAAATGACCAACTTATTTGCCACCTACTGAGCCCAAAACCCTGTCAATGTAGATTAACTAAAATGCAAATATGGTCATCTTTTCAAGTACTTTTGACCTGCCTTCACCATTTTTTCATAAAATGTGAATCCACAAACTCAACTTCTCAGAAAATATCAAATTATTTTATTGTGGTACAACCACCTAAGTGTGCCATGTATTAAACCCCGTGTGAACTCCTGAAAACACTCAAGGTTCATGCTACAATTTTATTTGGAGTCATTTGACCCACAGACGAGCCCAAACCATCGCGGGCATTATTTTTCGCCGCCACTGTACGTACAGTGTTAAATCTTCAGACAAATCCTGAGGACCGTGACTTGCCTTGGAGGATCTGGCCAGCTCGTGCTGCAAAATTTTGCCCAACGAGTACAGTATTTAACCGGGAAGCGAAACATTTAGGGGCTTTCGCGGTTTTGGGCGGAAATAATGACGGGAAAGGCTGAGGTCTGTTTATATACCGGTGGAGTGGCTTATGCGCTGCCCAGCGGACCAAAATTCTGCGAGGTTTCGTGGTGTATTCGTGGAGAACGGGCGGGATCTTTCCGAGGCGGCAAAATCCGCCCATTCACGTGGAAGCGAAACACACACAAATAACGCCAACTTTCTTTTTTTCTTCGTGCCACTCACCGTCCCAACCCTCGAGGGCCTACTATGCCTCGGCCAATGGGCTCCGCGGGTCAGAGGAAGGCCACAGCGGAGCTAGACCGGGAATCCAAGATCTCGGAAGCCGTGGATCTCGCCAACAACCAAAGCGGAGAGCGGTTGCACCAGACCGGTTGAACTTGTAGCATACAATAGAAGCGTGGAGGACCACTAGGAATTGTTTTGTACACTTCTCGATTCCGAACGAAGCACGTACTTGCACAAATAGTGGAGGAGAACCAGAATTTTGGCTGATTTTGGCAATATTGTGGCGTAAGCAAGCCAGGTGATACGTTTGAGGTCCCGGCATCGTCTTCATTGTCTGCGCAGACCTTGAAAACGGGAGTCAGATGTCCCAGAAGGCTGGTGACACTTGGATCCGGGCAGAAAAAAAGGATTGTTTGGCTGTGTTTCGCTTCTACGTCACGTTTCGCTTCCCGGTTAAATACTGTAGACATCGGCGGCGAACATATCATATTCGATATCGGCTTTGCATTCGGGAGGTGCGAAAGGGATGGGAGGAGCAGATTCACACTTGATGGTATGACTTTGGGCGTCTAGGGGGAAACGCACAGCGCATTCGAAGTCGATAAATGCCAACTGATAATCAAACGTGCTTTGGAACGCGGGTTGTGCGGTGCCGCTGGCCCATATCGTGTGAGGAGGTTGAATGTCTTCGTGGTTACAAACGATGTTGCCCGGGTGCAAATCCTGCAAGCGCGCAATAAGTTATACGGGTTGACACGCTAGGCAGAAAAAGGCTGTACGCCATGCGCCACGCCATGCATATGCATGAAACAGAGGCCCTTTTTAGTAGGAAATACCGTGAGTATATAGATTGGGCTGAATGAGAGATATCCTCACCTCGATCAACTGCCTCGCCATCCTGAGTCTCGTTGAAACAGAATCCCATGGCGGACGGTCCCACAAGGATCCCCAGTACGCCTGAACGATGAAGACCCACTTATCTGCCGTGATTAACGAAACTCGGGGAACTGTGCGGTTCCAGGGGTGCTTTGTGGTCGACAGGTACTGGATGGTACGCCATTCATCCAACGAGGCTTTGACAGCCTTGATAAATACGTTTCTGCCTCGATCGTCTAGGCCGATGTAAGACGTGGGGGTCTGAAACGGTACAGGTCCGTTGAATGACGGAGGAGATAGTGCGGGTCTGCCTCACATAAAACGAGAATTGTAAAATCCTGCGAGGTGATTTGCTAACCCTGTGGATAAAATCCTCCTGATCCTCGGGGTGAAATGCGTTGCGCGGGGTTAGTCTGGGTGGATATGGCGCCCGAAGATAATCCGCGTCACCGAAGATGATAATACCGTATTGACGCAGCAATGGGGAGCAGGAAAACCACACTTCTTTGGCTACGGAGCTGGGTAGCGAATCCCAGTCGTCGGGTATGCATGGGAGTTGGAGCCTGGAATGCCGGTAGTACAAATAGTGTAGGAGAAGGTGTACGGTGAAAAGAGAACGCCCGAGAGCCGGCGCTCATTGCGGTGAGGAGAGGGTACATGCCACGCAATCGACCACGTGATGGAGAACTCGAGCGTGGCGGAAAACTAAACAAAAATATAAAACGGTTATAAATGAAAACGGTTGGAGCAATCGGTGTAGGGTGGCAGATTACCCTTCTATGCGTTGTATCGATAGAATACGGGGCGTCTGAGGCTTTTGCGTAGCACATCGTGAGTGAGGCCCCATCCTACGGTGCGTTCTTGCAGGCTCTACGTGTTAATGGAACGTCCTTTAACTGCATCGATGTAGGATTCCGGTCGTCTTTCGGCACCTGAGAATTGGCAGTTGGGAACTACCGACAGACGGGCCCGTCATAATAATTATCGCCTCGTTCGAACTTAGTATGAGACACTTTTTTCATCTTTTATTAAAACGATTTATGGCAAATGTAATATCAGGAGAGCCAGCGGACACCACGGTACGATTCATCAACTGGCTGCGCAACCTCAACGAAAACGAACTCGAAGGCGTCCGCTTTACCATCTCGGGTGCGGAAACTCAGAAGATCTCCACCCTGTGCGATGAGTTGTTCGAGAAGCACGGCGGACCCAGGCTCATGGTACGGGTCTGGGGCGATGCGAGCAAGGCCGAGTTCTCCCAGATGTTCGATGAGTTTGAGGCACGGTTGTGGACCACTCTGTCCAAGGTGAGTTGAACGGATTATGCGAGCAACTCTCAATAATTGCCATGTCATCATTGTAGAAGTATTCAACCTCTCGCTCGGCGTCGATGGTGCAGACGCTGGCGGTGAAGACGGTGGACGCTAGACGTTTGGCAGGAGTGCGCAACTGCACTGCGGTAAACGGATGCTCCGCTGGGGCAGGTGGTTGAAAATAGCATCTTGACGAAAGGCGAGCCCGTGAAAAGTTACATTGGTCAGTCGATTATCTCTGGTTTGTATCACACTCCCTGACTAGTTCATTGGGGCGCAACGCTTGAACTTCCGGAAGGCATGACCCGAGGTAAATAATATTGTCATGCTCCAACGTGAATCTCGCTGATTCAGTTGGTGATTGTGCTGCCGTGTGCGTCTTTAAAAGGTTGCTTGCGCTTTTCTGGCCCAGGACCCGGTTTACTTCAAAATCCAATAGGAGATGTGCGTCGCGTCCTTGCACACTTCGTGTTGTCGACGGAAGAGGTAAGAATAAGCCCGTCGACAAAAACTATAACTCACGTTCTCTTCAGGTGATACCGTCTTCCACGAGTCGGTCCTACTTCCCTGCCGGTGGGGAAACGTATTAGATTTTGAGCGGGTACATCGAGCTCTCGCAACCCGCAACTTACAAGGATCTCTGGGATTTTACGTCATGAACGCGCGCACAAGATGGGCTAGCAATCGCGGATGACTCGTTGCTCGAGGATCAAGGCATCTACTTCTACGTCTATGTACCTAAACACACGCTGTGTCGTGGCGGTGCGGACGATCCGAATATTCTTCTTGGAAGTCCCCAGAATAGAGCTGTGGATGTTGTGCTGAATCGAGATGCGGGTGTTTAATCTAGACGCTTGACTTCCGGCGCCTAAATCACTGTCAAGATGATAGACAAGTCAAAGTATCGCCCACTGCCGCGAGTGGTGATGAAAGGGATGGGGGCTTCCGTGAAAAAGAGTGGGTCGGATTTAACCACGATGGAACGATCGTAGTACAGCATTTGGATGGAATCGGGAGTGACGAGCGCCCCAATGACATGGAGGTCACCGTGCGACAACAACTCGACTGCGTAGCTGGCGCACTGTATTTCTGGGGGAATTGTCTTGGACCGTTTGGAGGCACGGTGTGGTGGAGGACTGATGTCGTGGGACCTCTTGCCCAACGACGAGTTGGATGAAACACTTCGTTTGGACCTTGTTTCACGATCCGTCGGAGCAGAGCAGCGACGTAAGGCGGTCGAGGCTTTTTAGTCTCTGGCTCCTGTTTCGGGATAGCAGGTACAGCGGCTGGAATGTCGATCGCTGATTGAGACAGAGTAGCAGAATAACCACGTACGTTTAACGCGAGGGTCGTTGACTTTGAACTCCTAAAAACCATAGTCTTGTTATTACAACGGGGGTCCGATCGTAGTGCGCCGTTATTATGTAATTGCGGAGGTTGAAATTGAGTCGCGAGACGAGTTTTATGTAGGACGCGTTATTTCATGTGATTCTTGCATAGGATAAGGTGTCTTATGTGTGTCAAAGGATCTGTCTCTTCAGAATGTCAAAATATATCCTTGAACCGGTTATACAGAGACCTCGACTTTTTCATGTGATATTTTCGTCGCTTCTTCCAAAAAGCAACAAGAGATGCCCAAATGTCCACGAGAAAAATCCGAAGGAGTCTAGAGACCTATACATGCGTTTATATGACACCTCGCATTATTTGAAGCCCTGTAAGAGAAGATACAGTGGTGTCGAGCATCTGGACAGCGAGATTCAAACTCCGCAATTCCATAATAAGAGCGCACTACGATCGGACCCCCGCGGTAATCAACAGACTTTAACACGCGAGGTACGAGCGTCGTATGTTAAAGCGTCTGTCTACGAGAGACTATAAAAACCAAGAAGTTCGATCCAGTGGAACGGAGTCATCTCAGAATCCCAGGCAGGACTGCCGTTCTTTAGATTTTCAGGAGCATTTCCACAATCTCCGATGTTTAAAGAGGCAGCCCCGACGGTCACCACGTCGGGTTTTCGTCGACCATGAGATCCACGAACAAGGGCGGGGTCCTTACGACAGAGCACGGTGCTCTCGCCGCTGGTCGGGAACTGGTCGACGCCGTAGTTAACTAACTCGACGATATAGGCCTGTTTCGTCCGGAAACTTCTGTTGGTAGTCGGTAAGAAGTTGCCGGAATTTGGGGCTTTCGGAGATGCGCCCGATGGAATTATCGTTCGCGGTAGATTCATTCGAGGGTAAGATTAGTGCCAGAAAGCGCTCGAAAGTAACGGTTTTCTGTGTGGCGAGATCTTCTTTAAGGTACTTATCGAGCGAGGAATGAGCTAGTATCGATAAAGCGTCTGTCAAGAGAGACTAGGAAAGTAGTCCGACTGGTGATTCTCGGAGGCGTAATTTTCGTCGCTCGCCGATCCTCGATTGCGCAGGGTAGAATTTTGCCTTCTCTGAAGAGAGATTCCGCAAAGGTGTAGTTGGAACGAAGGGATGTCGTTGAGGCGGATGTGATTGTGTCATGGTGGGAGCGGTATCACGGCGTATGATCGCCGGATGCTGTGCAAGGTCTAGTCACCGAAGGACATCACAAAAACTTTGTACATCGCCGCTTTCCCTTTTTAATCCCTGCTTCCCATGCTAAGCCATCCACCGCTAACCCCACCGGCTCGGGCGCGAGCCTGTGGGTGCCCCAGCGCTGGCGATTCTACTCGTGTGCCCGCGGCCCAGGGCCTCTAGTGGATGTCGTTTGCGCTGCATTTCCGTGAGTTTCTGGATCGTCTTTCATTTATTTTGATCTTGCGCGCTGCGTCTTCCTTCTCTCCCTGCTTGCCTTCATTTACTGCCTTCCTCCGTCTCCCCCCCTTTCCCCTCCCTTTCCGCCATCGCCCCTCCTTGTCTCTCTGTTTGCGTTCCTGTATCTCCCGGCCTTCGTCCTCTTTTCCGCATCTACCTCGCCCCCGTTTTCTTGTCCCGCCGTCGTCTCAAATCTCCGTGTACTGCATCTTCCTTCCCTGCGTCCCTCATCTGCATGTGTCGTTTCATTCCCCGAATCCTCACCTTCGTCCTTCTTCTCTTCTTCATTCCCCCGTCCCCAAGTACTTGCTAACGCATCTCCTCCCAGCCCGTCCGTATCCCGCAGCAGCAGCCGCCTCCCTCCCGGCCTGACGCTCCTTTCGGGGGACCGCGCGCCGTTCTGCTCGCCACCAGGTCGACGCCGGACGCCAGCAGCAACACCAGATCGACGCCGGATGCCAGCAGCAGCCCGTCGGCGGGCGCGCTAAGTGTCTGCAGCGCGAGCGCCGGCAGCAACAGAAACTCGAGCACCGGGCCGAATACGCGCAAGAGGGCACGGGGAGGAGCACCACGACCAGCAGCACCGGGACCACCCGAAGCAGCACGGGTACTACGCCCAGCCGCCTTTCGCCCCAAACAACACAAATACGCACAGCTGCGGGAGCAGACAGTCCTTTCGCGGGTGCGTGCGCTTTCTTTTTGTGTTTTGTTCTGTCTGTTTCTGCGTTTCGTTTCTCCGCAGTGGGGAATACTCGGAGTCGCGTCTCAGCTCTCGTTTTCATTTGCCTTTTGCGGGTGTCTTTTACATCCTTTCTTCCGTTCGACGGCTTTCGCGCCGCGCGCACTTCTGGGGCGGGCTTCCCACCTCTTTTTCTCTTTTGCGCTTCGGGGGGGTGTTTCTGGGGCAGCGTTTCGTGTGTAGTTTGTGCTACGTGCGCTGCTCTCTTGCGACCTTTAGGCTTGCGCGTTTGTGTGTGGGCCCGCGGGCGGTTCGTCGTACGGGTCCGTCGAGGGCTCACACGTTTCGCGGAGCGTTGTGCTGAAGATGGGGGTGCTGCTTATCCGCCCCGCCGTTGCTTCCTGGGGATGCATCGTTTGCGCGGGTTATTCGCCCAAAACTGCGCACAAGTCTTCCTCGGGACTCGTTTCTGTTTTGCGCTTCGGCGGGGTGTCTTTCCGTGCCTAGCGTTTCCCGCATGGCTTGTGCTTCGTGTGGCGTTGCTTTCTTGCTGCGGTGGGTGTGGATGTGGGGGTCCGCGATTCGTCGTGGGGTGGCGTCGGCGTGCCGGCGTCTGTCAAGGGAATGGACGCTCGCGGGACGCCGTGCATAGGTATCAGTGATGCAGAGGCTCAGGGTGGCGATCTTCCTCGGCGTCCCTGCCGTTGGCGCGGGAGCGTCATCACTATTCGCCCCAGATAGACCACAAGACTTGCTTGACATTTGCCTTTTAATCTGTGTTCTTCCACCACCCGGGGCGTGCTTCCTCCACACTCCACCTTCACTCTCCTGTGTTGACTCCTGCCCTTCTATTTTGTACGTATCCTCGCCGTTTCGCACCCCTTCGCCAGAATTTCCTTTTTGGGACAATTCGACTTCGTCTCGTTCTTTTTTCAGTCTATGTTTCTCTGTCTATCCTTCACGGAGAGCGCGCTTTGTACGTCTGCGCATCGTGTCCCGGACCGTTTTACCTCCGATTTGCACCTTTTTTTTTTCGTCTTTCCGATTTCTCGTCCCGACATGTACTGTCATATTTTTTTTCCCCTTTCCAGCAGTGCACACGCCTGGTGTTCCCCACCCTCCAACGCCCCCGCCCTCCCCGCGTCTCTGGCAGCAGCTTTCCGGCAGGCCTCATCAGCTTTCCACCTGGATACGCAGCAACAGCAGAGTCGACAGAATTGATTTTCGTGTTCTTATCAGACCACTTTATAATTTATGTCTGTGCCTATTGAGACCTGGTACATACCAACTACAATAGACTACATCAGTGATACCACAATTTATCTGTCGGCTTGTGGCCCTTTTTTGGCCCTTTTGACTTGTGATGAAAAAATATAGAACGGCAGAAATGACAGTTAGAAGATCTAAGATGCCAACGCGCATAGTCAGATTATTATTTTTGGCCAGCTTGTCGAAAAAAAGACATAGTTTGTCGTCTTGTCAGCTTGTCGGCTTTTTCGGCTTGTACAAGCTTGTACAATCACCGACAGATAACGAGTTTAAAAATAAATTTTTAAAGATTCGTAATGAACGTGACACGTGCGTAACATCGTGACTGCCGCCTTCTACTTTCTGCCACCATGAACACCGATTCCACCAGCAGTATTACAGCCCTCCCACCGAGAATCTGCTCCCTTCCAACCGAACTCATCTGCCTAATCTTCTCTTTCACCCAAGCATTGATGGTTGCAATCGCCATGACGGAGAAGAGACCGAGTACCCCTGTTCTTTATACCCTTGCACGGGTCTGCGCGCAATGGCGTAGCATAGGACAGAATCTCCCAGATCTTTGGACATATATCCCTATCTCGGATTCCAGGTCTGCCACCGTGGGAGGGGTCGAAGAATTTCTCCGGCGATCCAACGGCTTGCCACTGCATATTTTCTTGAACATCCCTTTCTGTATCAATCGCAGTCGCGATGGGACAGCATTCCAGGGCATTTTTCGGAAAATTTTGTCCGCATCCGACCGCTGGCGCGCACTCCGGATCGATACCACCTCCGACAATGTCGTAGCCATGAATGGAAATGTCGAGTGTAAAGCGGCCCCGCTGCTCGAGTCACTCGAGATTCATCTCGGTTACGGAGAGAAATTCGTTCGCCAGCCAACGCTGCATTTGGGGCCGACGCCTTCATTAAAATCGCTCATCCTCCATGGAATCGGATTGAAGATAGGCGATGTGTCCTCGTTTGTGGATACGCTCGAAGTCCTACGAATCGCTACTCCGAGCGTTGTCTCCAAGCTTGCAGCTGCATTCGTATCGTCTGGGCGGGAGATACCTCGTCTTCATCATCTCGACCTCACTCTTCATCTCCCAACCCTGAAAAGCAAGCAAGACAGTGCTGCGTTCAGGAAGTACGTAGCCTCGCTCACCTCGCTCTCGCTGGGCCACGTCCGGGACCTCGGCCGCGTCCCGTCCTTCCTGTATAGCCCGCTCCTCGAAGAGCTCTCCCTCCACAGTCTAGGCTACGAAGCCATCAGTTCTTTCGTGCAGCGCCTCCAAACTGCACCCCTCCTCTTTCCCGCACTCCACACTCTCACTCTCTCGTCCATCCCGGAAAGCAGCCTGCGCCAACTCCGGTACCTTTGCACGGCGTTCCCCGCGCTGCAGCGTCTCTTCCTCCGCAATGTCGAGACCACCGCATTCATAGACCTGCTGTCTATTTCCGGGGGCCAGCTTTCCTGGCCGAGCCTTCACACTCTTACGCTTTACCCCGTCGACTACCGCGAACTCTGCCCCATGGTCCATGCCCGCATCGAGGCGGGGTGTCCGCTGGCGACTTTGGAAATCATTTCCGCGCGGGCCATCGACGTCACTTCTCTGTCGTGGTTGCAGAAGCATGTCGCAATGGTTAAGCAGTTGCCGAAAATCCTAGTCTACCCAGTGTACGATGATTATGATGGGGACCATGATTATTATTGACACCACCCCATGTAAACTGTTGGCGGAAATTATTACTCAGATGTACTTGTTTTCAAAATGCCTTAGGAATATGTCCTATACGACACCCCCCTGTCGTAGATATCATCTACCTAGGGCAAATCAAATGAGGACCTGGGTGGCGTGGTCAGGAACAAGATAGATGCCTTTTATGAATGGGAGATTTAGTTTTCATCTCCGAGGGTGGTGAACTTTGGCCGCGCGGGATTATGTGGTCCGAGGTCCGGTGTGGTAGGGTGTCGGATTCGAAGAATGTTTGAAGTACAGGTCAACATAATGTGTCCAAAGAGTCCCGTTGCGGGCATTTAATTGATCCCTGGAAACCATTCGACGCCCGCTACAAGTACAGTCGAGAGTTTTTTGCGCCGTAATTTTTGTGCTCTAGCAGAGAAACTTTGTCTTTGCCTCAGTAATTTTGATTTAATCGGACTCGATTACCAGTTACCCAACCTCGCATGTCCACATTACTACCTGGCAAGCTACCTCAGCTTTCAAAGTTGAACGTTAAACACTGAATAAGACTTAACACTCGACAGGTTACAGTGAAAAAATTGTATCCCAGTTTCACATCCCAGATGATGCAAAAATGTCATACGGCCTTGCTACAAAACAAGGAACTCTCGAAAGTGGACGAAGGCCTATAAAACAGTAAATACGCACACGTCCCGCTCCCCCGCGCCCGCGCCAAACACATCCTCGGGCCTTACATCCGACGCATGTCGAACGTGTAGTGCGCACCCGCCGCGGAGACGCCGTGGTGGTCCACCGCTGCGCGCCGTCAGTCATTCAGAGCACACGCAGGAGGGAGGGAGAAGCTTACCGTCAAAAAGCTTGCACCCCTCGGCCCTGCGCGCTGGGTCCGCCATCGGCTCTACCCGTTAGCTCTACAGTACGCCGCGTCAGCATCTATGGAGAAGGGAAGAGTGGAAGCAGTTCGAGTGTGAATATTACTACACGTGCGTCGACAACACCCGGCGTTTTGGCATGTCTACACCAGGAGATCTTGGGTGCGATACATGGATTCAGAGGATTGCCACGCGGTCCAAGCTGTGAAGGGAATTATAATGTCGTTTGTCCGATATTGAAGCGATACGTATATACCGTCTTGAAGGTAAGCGGATAATTACCGCAACAGAAGTGGTTCTGGGAGAGGGATATCGATATCCGAATATTACTTGCGGTACATGACACGGAGTCATCCGGAGGCTGATTTAAGAACGCCCTTGAAACAATATGGACCACATTTTCAGAAGTAGGGGGCTGGGGGTTCGAAGTCAATGCGATGTACAGGAAATTCGAGGCGAGTACAACATGACGGCGTGATAATTGAGGCTCTGGGGCGCGACGACGATGAGTTGCGTTAATATCGGGGCACAGCAAAAGAGATATTTATATGCGAAACAGAGCCCTGGTTACCAAAGGTGTGGCGATTGACGCAGGAGTGGTGCGAGCGCCGAGGAACATATGTGGGACAGGAAATCCAGGACGTGAAGCGAGAGCTGGGTCCGAAGAAACATGTGCCAGTGCAGGCCGCGCCGGGGTTTTTGGCGTGTTATTTGGATATTATCAGCTTGAGGGCGTCAAAGGCGGAGAACCTGAGACCGAGACGACTAGGGCCGGCCCGAGCTAGAGAAAATCAGGTTAGTTTGAATACTTGGAAGCTAGGGACGCAGACATCCAGGAGAAGTCACAGCAAGAGCCGCAAGCGCCTAAAGCCAGAAAGCCATAACCTCGGCCTGAAAGTTAGAGAACCACGAAAGCCCGAGTAGGAAAACACGCGCAACCCACGCGCAACCACGTATGCAGCGGTTCCGGTGGCGGAAGGACAGTTTGTTTCAGGGAGATGAAGGCCACGGTGTATCCGTAGTGAGCTTGGATTCGTTTCGGGATGGGCGCCAAGTAAGCGCAAGAAGCAAGTGGCATCGGACCGAAGGACCGGACCATCAATAGCGCAGCCACACACGTTTCATCATCTCTTCAGAGCACTCAGCAACTTCCGAGTCCGCGTTAGCTTGAATTCCATTGCCCGTGAGTTTATTAATCCTCTTCCTACACTAAGCTACGCACCCTTCCTTCCCTTCGTCCTTATGCGGAGCTTGTGTGGCATCGCTGACGATTTGATTGCGTGCAGGTCTAGGATTCAAGCTTGGATGCCCGCCTCGAAGCGCACGCAGCAGTCGCGACACAGCGCCCAGGCCACGCCCCGCCGTCGCCACCAACTCCACCCCATATCCGTATCGACTACGGCCGCTGCTCCGCCCGCGGCGAATCCTACTTCCAAGGTCCCGCCCACGGCGGCGCCGACTTCTAAACTCCCGCGTTTTCTGCAAGCACACGCACCACTCGAAATCCCTATCCTTCAACCGCCCGCCTTCCGCTGCATCCTGCTCTGCGGCGTCTACGTCGTCTTTGAGCGGCGGCGGGCGGCGCGTTCTTGGGCTGGGTAAGGACACAGGCAAACGCGAACGCTAAGGCACCCGTGACGCCGAACGGACAGCACCGAGCGTGGCGGAGCTGCTTACTCTCCACGAGAGCGGCCACAACACCGACGACTTTGACTTTTCCCAATCCACGCCCCCGCCGTCGTCCTCCCCGGACCATAGCAGCGACTCCGAGCCAGCTGGGGGCTGGGACGGTGCGGCGCGGCTGAGCGGGTGGTCGGCCCATCTATCCGGCAGCATGAGCGACTTGTCGCTGATGGCGACCCTGCCGGGTGCGTTGAGCCACAGTACTGGCACGGCTGCGGCGCTCGCATCGTGGGGTAGCGCGGGGAAGGGACTGCTGGACAAGGCGATACGCTATTTGCTCCACGGGGCCGCGGCGCCGGACCACAGCGCGCAGGAGATCTGGCTGTCCGTTTACCTGGCTGGGGCCCCGAGGACGAGCGGCGCGTCGCCACCGCACTTGCATTCCACCTCCAAATCGACACTCCACCAATGACGGAGCTCGACACGGGGGCATGGCCCCCGCGCTTCCACGCACACTTCTACGCGAAGGTGTGGTGCACGTACCGCGCAGGGTTCAAGCCAATCCGCGACTTGCCCTCGCTCGAGTCCCTCACGCCGCCTCTCTTTGTCGCCGCTTCCGACCCCAATCACACAAATGGCAGCGGGAACCCGCCGCTCTCGCCGAGCCAGAGCGACGGCTCGGTGTCGAGCGCGTCGTCGTATTCGCCGACGCATTTGCATAATTCGCATGCGGGCGGGGCGGTGAGGCGCGGGGGTGCCATTTCAATACGGCGAGTATTGGGAGCAGCGTGAGTAACGCGAGTACTACCAGCACCAGTATGGGGACGAGTAATAGTAGCGCGGGAGGAGGGGGAAGGGCGATGCTGAAACGGCGGTGGCCACTGCGAACGGGGACGCAGAAGGGTTGGACGAGTGACACAGACTGGGGGTGCATGCTGCGGGCGGGGCAAAGTTTCTTAGCGACGGCTTTGCAGAGAGTTGGGGGTGAGTAGGTTTTCTTCTCGTCTTTTTAATTTTTTGCGGCTTTTTTTCTTTGTCTATCCTTTATTTCTTTTAACCTTCATTCCTCCCGGCTATGCCACGCCACCCCCTCTGTTCCACTCGATCGCATCCCTTCCACTTTTCGTCCGGTTCTCATATTCCTCCACCACTCTACACCTCCCTCATCCCTCCGAACCATCCCAATTCCCATATCGCAACCTTTCTTTCCTCACCCTCCCTCCCGCGTCGTCGACGCAAGAAACCTTCATTTCTACTTGTCATATTTTTGGGACCTGTCATTATTTTTATTTCCTTTTTGGGACTTCCAATTTTTGGACTCGTTTTCACTTGCTGCTTCTGCGTTTCGATTTCTGCACCCCGGACCCTCCGGGATGGGTTTTTTGATGCCTCACCCACCGTCTCCCAACGCGGTCTTCCCTCCCTTCATTCCTACTTTCCCCCGTATACCCGCCGCATGACCATCACTGACCTATCTCTTCTTTTTAGATCCCCCGACCCCATCCCAGGCGCCCGCAGTGCGCGCCGCACACGCCCGGCTGCTGTCATGGTTCCTCGATGCCCCGGCAGGGAACGACTCTTTCTACCTTGACTCGCACCGCGCCCGTCCCGCCGCGCCACTGAAGCCATTTACAGGCGAAACCACTCATTCCACATACGCGGGGATGCATTCGACACACACACACGCGACTTCTACCCACCCCCAATATCAGCACCGGCGCCAGCCGGACGACTGCGCGCTCCGCAATGCATTCCGCTACACCGACGCCCACTCCCCCGGCGACGCGGCCCCAAGCTGGTGGCACCTTCTTGCCCGTAGAGGGTTCCACTGCGCGTGTGCACATGATGCCACTCTCGGGGCTCGACCCAAGCATGCTCGTTGGCTTTGCGGTGAGGGGCGAAGCGGGGTGAATTCGATTGGGGAGGTGCGTTTATCTTTCTGCTTCGTGTTTTTCTTCCTTGTCCTCCCCTCACCGTCATTCCACGGGCTTTCCTCCTCCTCCTCGTCCCCTCCCTCTCATTCTCCTTCTGCTACCTGTACCACTCTCCTACCGCCTTCCTCCCGCCTTCTGCGCCACTTGCTCATCTTCTCCCTTCGCACCTTCCAGGTCCCCCGCACCATCTTCGTGATCCAAGACAAGCCTCCAACGTGCCCGGCGCGGATGACGACGACGCCATGGGCCTCGAGAGTATCTCGGACCCGGAGGAGGAGGAGGCGGGCCTTGACGACGACGA
Organism: Mycena epipterygia; assembly: GCA_029281465.1. Lineage (NCBI taxonomy): Eukaryota > Fungi > Basidiomycota > Agaricomycetes > Agaricales > Mycenaceae > Mycena > Mycena epipterygia. The sequence goes on along the minus strand of JARJCQ010000080.1, from coordinate 71,665 downwards.
TATGTTGAGTGTGTCGCATGCGCTGGAGTCTACTGTGGGGCGCGATGTATCGTCCTGCGTTGGGCACGATGTGTCCCCCAGTCTTGGACATGCCGCGTTGCCGGCTCTCGGACACGGCGCGTCCTCCAGCGTAACACCTGTACACCCACGACCACTCTAACCCCAACTCGACGAACAGTAACAGCGCGCGCAGGGAGGAGGATGCGCGTCTATCACGCCGCTCCCCAATGGGCGCTTCTGGCTCCCGCCCGCCGCGGTATACGCTGGCTCTGCGCTCGAGGGTGAAGATGGGTTCGTCGATGCAAACGGGGCGGATATCGAAGCAAGAACGGGAAGAGCGGAAAGCGGCGCGTAGTGTCCGTGCCCGTGCCTAGCGTATCCGTTTCCCGTGTCTGGTAAGGAGAGTACAGGTGCGGGCGCGGGTGTAGGAGGGGCCGCGGCGTCGCAGCAGGAGAGGCAGATTTCACCTTAAGTTAGCGTCCTCCACGCCTATTCTCCCTCTTCCTTCATTCACCATATCTTTCTTGCCGAGTCTCTTTTCCTGTTATATGCGCATGCATATTCCCGCCGCAATATTCTCATACTCGCAATTGCAGTTTTATGGCCAAGGCTTTTCCAATATATAATGCGCTTGCAGATCTTGAATTTCTGCTCAACCCAAAGTCGAGCCGCATGTGTATATAGATACATATCGGATACTAATATTCCTCCGAGCGAGACTGAGTCCATTGGTAAAAATGATTTACACCTCGATTCCCGCACTGGGAACGGATCAGTAACAGTGATGATTTTAGCATACATAGGGGGATTCAGAATCTCGAAATTTTGAGATCAGAAACTGTTTTTGATAAGTTGCACGAGGAGAGACGCTGATTTTGACCATTTCCAGGCTGTCCCGACAATTGCGTCCAGTACGCGTTCAATAATGAGGCGCTTGAGCTGGAAATTTGGAAGGATAGGGGTATAGGAGAAATTGACCTAGGATATCAGCCGGACACGAAACCGACAGGCAAGCAGTCGTTTTCACGCGGCTTCGACGTAGAATCTTGCTGTGTTTTGGCCGGAGCGGCTGAAACGTCCGTCTTTGGGGGTATATAATATTTTCAGACGAAGCAGTGGTGGGAAAAGTTTGGCTGGGGGGAAATATGCATCGGAAGCGGTCCTGGGACGCTTGGATTGGTCCATAAAATTCGAATACGGACATGGTACCCAGAGCATATGAGTGCAACAATGGCTCGTCCCCGGGGAATAATACTAGGATCGCGACCGCTCCATTTACGGATCAAGCTGCCAGTTTCGAAGGGAGAAGGTAGACAGCTGTCCTTGTGCGCAGCTCCCAGTAGGACAAACCCATTCGACCAGATCCAAGTCCGAATTGAAGGCGGTACGCACGCTGGGTCAGTTTTGAGTAGAAAATCAAGTTTTTTCGATAGATAGCGCGAAAGCGATGGGCGGCGTTGGGCGCACTGGCAGCAGGTCCCAGATAATCGCCGTATTTACACAGTAGGGCAAGAGATCCCAACGAAACGAATCCATCCAAATAGACGATAGTGTTTCTGTTTGTGAATACCATGCATGGGCGTTGGGCATCGACAAAGGCAGTGATTGGGAAATGCAATGGATGTTTGCGCCTATTATTCGCAAAGGCCATCGGCATTTGGAGTCTTAATCCTAACCTTACGCTCTCCCCCAACTCTCCCTCTTTTCACAGTGAATTTCACTCTTGATCATGTCAACGCACATGACCGCCCTTGCGCAGGGCGACGCCGCCCGCCGCGAAGCCACCGACGCCGGCCTCGGCGTTGACGCACCCACCTCCCCCGCAGCCAACGGCGTCTTCCCCATCGCGCCCGAGGAAGAAGACTGGCTCGAGTTCGGCGGGGACTGGGAGCCTCCTCATAAATGGCTCCCCGTTGACGAAGAGCCGGCGGAGCAATCGAAGTGGACGCCTTTCCTCCTCTTCGGCCTCCTCGCGGTCGGCCTATCGGTCGCGATTCAGTTCGGGCTCCAGGCCGCTGGGGTCGTGCAGGACAATCCGAGTCGGTACGTCTTGTGCTGCTGCTATTCCTCTTGTCTCGTTCGCTTGCATTTTTTGCTCTGTTGTACTCCCTTCTTCGGAGGAGAACAGGCACGAGAACGATGCAGAGATGTTTGATGCGGAGATGTTTGACTGCGTACTGATGCACTCCTACACACAGGTCCAAATAATCAAAATACTGCCCCGCGTCTCCTGTCTCGGAAAGGAGGCTGACCAGCTGACCATGGACAGTTTTTCCCAACAGCGTGCAGTTCTCGCATTTGCTCTCCTTGCGGCCCATAGGAATCCTATCTACTAGACGAGAAAGTTACGTACTCGCGCCGGACGATTCGCAATATATGAGGAGTGTGGTTTCTTCTCGGACCGGTCCTTTCGCCCATTGTTCTTGTCCGCGAATTAAATATTGGAATGGCAACATTTTCCGGACTCCTGTTTCTAAGACTGTCCCCTTAAGTTAGCATGTCATGCCTCTGCGATGTCTCATCGAGATTCAATGTCGGTTTTTAACATTTACTGATTCAGTTTCTGCGCCGTGACGGTGCATGCGCTTGCTTAACTTCGCCTTTCGGACGCATTCACGCTAATCGAAAAGTTGTTATTCAGCGCTCAAGGCTGAACGCCGAAGCGGAGGTTCGTATTGTATGATACCTAATGTGCGTTCACTGATCGATTTTTTCACCGTGATTCAAATTCTTTATTTCTTTTTGTTCAAACTAGAAGCCTTCACCGTTCGAAGCTCCGCGCCGCATAAATACCCACCTGCCACTTCAAGGTCAGCACTGAATGACAACCTAACATACTTGAAATTTGCAAGAACTGCATACAGCCCTCACTGGACAACACACCTTCGTCCCACCTCCACCTGCTGCAGCATTTCCAGGGAGTGACCCTTTGTCCCCCGCCCATTTGCGTTTACTTGGGTATCCAACATCTCGGCCTAACACTCATCTGGCCGTCTCATCGCGAGTCGTCGTTACCTATTCAACATCTCGATTCAGCCAGATCTTGCGCTTACTTTCGTTTTTCTGCCCCAATCAAGTTCCTTGAAATTGCGAGTTGCCCAAGCAAAATTCTTTCCAAAAACGAGCTTAAAAATTATGTGCTACTGTACGGGTAAAGCCTGTGGTGTTTCGGGCAAGCCATCTCGCCGAAATATTCCCCCAGAATAGATTTTCCTTACGGAAAGTCACCCAATACCTGTATCTCCAATAACCTGACCGCAAAGACTTGGCCGTATATCCGGCAATGCACGATAAACCACTCACGCAAACCTCTAACTATCCAGCGAAATTTGAATTGATTTCACAGATGAAGAACCTAAGCCATAGACATAAACTTTGGGCTCGGCGCCATTACTTGATCAGTGGGGATGATAATCCAAATTTTAGATGAACATGAATCCAACAGTCAACAATATTCGGTATTATCAGTACCGAGTTGCGGTGTACTAGAGGATTGAGCGACATAAGCGCGTGGGAGTGGTATTCCGAGCAGGAGAGGATGGGAGGATGAATATCCAGGACACACAGAGGGTCATGGTAGCAGATCAAGCCGTTGGCCAAACTAATACCGGGAGGTCGATCAAAAACGAAGACGCTGTGATAGGAATATGATTTCAATGCGAGGTAAATACGGCAGACGACCGGAAGCGTACCTGGAATTTCCCCTTTGCGTTTCTGGGCCACAAAACGGGCGCCACTGGTCCAAAAATCCTCACCGCCTCGAGCACACTCCTCCCACTGATCCGCGTAGTCACCAACGAAGAGGACCACAAAACGTGGGTCGGTCACGGGGGGGTTCTCGCCAATGAGCCTAGCGCCAGATGCGCGGAACCTGGTCCATCGGTTCACCAAAAGCTGAATGCCCGGGCACGTGCGGCCCACAATTCGCCAGATATTGGCTGGGATGACGTCGTGGAGACAAAGGTGAGTGAGTCGGGGCAGAGCAGCGAGATCGGCCCACGTCCCCTCATGCTCTGCGCGAATTTCGTCGAAGACGTCGAGGTGGGTGAGAGATGAGAAACACGGAAGCGTAAGATTAATGGGACCCCCCATGATTTTGCTCAGATCCATCCCGAGTCTGCGTAGTCGCACGGTAGCGAAAATCTCGAGCATGTTGATGGGTTTAACGTCTCCTAGTGCGGTGAAATCCTCCATCCCAGTAAACAAGGATAAGACTGCGGACACTGTTTTGTATTCACTGCGGGCCAATTGCCACACATCCATGGGAACCAGCAATACATGCCGGACTGACTCGTGGAGAAAATTGTCGGGTTTTAACTTGGAGGCGGCGACGATAGCAGGGAGTGTGCGGCCAGGCCCGACTGTGACGACATTATAGAGAAGAGGTTCCAGCCTATTCCGTGATGTAGTGGACACGAAGCCCAAGGTGAAAAGTAGGATAGCGTAGGCGTAAGCGTACCAATGTAACACGCGGCGTGCGACTCGAAGAAACTTGGGGATTTTGCTTGGATGCAACTGGGCCGCTAATTCGAAGATTTGGCGCTCCAATTCCGGAGGTAGGGTGGGATCTGATGACATTGCAAGGTTCAAAAAGAAGGTGAACGACGCTATGCAAGGTGTGCAGAGTCAAATAGTGGAGGCTCAGAGTCAGAAGCAATGATAGCCGGTGGTCGTGGCAATTCCTCTCGGCCCGATTGAGCCGACTGCCTTCTCTTTCTCCCATCACGCTAGTCCGTGCACGGGCTTTTCCTAGTCGCATACCCCCCTTCCATTCGAAATCACACTTGTCTATCTGGCATTCAATAAATAAATAGAGGATCAAACCACGCGGTTAACTACAGACTAACCAAGGACGACGCCAAAATGATCCGCCTCCCCGCAAAGAATGCAGGATGACAAGAAACATCCTCGTCGCTGATTTCGATCGTCTACTGCGACTAGCTGTTACGTATAGTGTACTCAGGAGGCCGAGCGAGCGCCTCCAGCTGGCGCAGACGCTTCTCCACCTCGGAATCTCGAGACCTTGCGGCGTCACTCGGATCCCAAGTTAATATCACTGCCAATTTAGCTCTTTAGCAGATGCGGAGCGGATGGAACAATCTTAACGAACCTGGTGGGGACTTTGATTCTGAAGTTGGATGTGGAGAGGCCGTGGAGATTGCCGATGAAGGAGAGGAGAGTGGCGGGGCGGACACCGGCAAGAGTCCAGGGGAAGACACCGCCGGCCCCAGGAGGGAGGCCTCATTCGTATGCCCGGGTTGGTACGGTTCGAGCGGGGGCAACTCGTAGTAACTCTCTATGTCGATGTTGCTTGGTCCGGAGGCCCCCCTGCGGCGTAGGAGCAGAAACACTGCGAGTAGAATGGCGAATCCGGCGCCGACACCCACCACAGCGCCCACTATCGGGCCCGTTTTGGACTTGTGCATGGGTGCAGGGCTCCCTGTGCCGCTAGACGATGGTGTTGGGCTGGCAGCCAATATCAGTGGCAATCAAGTTGAAACATAAGGTAGGATTCCCGACCTCGAATTCCTGCGCGGCGTTCAGAGATCATGTTTGATGTCAATGAGCGATATATAAGGTGAGAAGACGCACGATGATGATGCAGGCGTGCTAACATCTGCGCTCGACGAAGTCCTGTGCGGCGTTCACAGATCGTGTTTGGTGTCAATGAGTAATATACAAGATGAGAAGACGCACAGCGATGATGCAGGCGTGCCACTCCCCGCGCTCGACGAAGTATTGTCTTCCTCATCGACAGTTATTACAGCGTAATCAAACAACATGGCTCCCCCTCCAGCTGAACTGGGCTGGCCGATCCATGTCACCGTGTGCTCGACGCTCGAGTCCAGATCGGTCGCCGAGAAAAAGAGCGAGTTGTACACAGTCTCGCTCCCCTCAAAGTAGTGGAAACCCGTCTGAGACGGGTGGTTCATATCAAACGATATGTTCGTCCCGGAGGTGGCCGCGAGGTCGATTCCGTAGATGTAGATGGCGGAGCCTGGGAGCGTCGGACGAATAGTTAGTTAGTAGATGGTTGCACAACAATCGAGTCATGTCTGCGGCGAACCTTGAAATGAGCACGAGCCAGAGAGAGTGTTGCCGTCGTGCCAGGTCTTATTAATCGCCAGCGAGGGATCGGGTTGCGCGAAGCACGTCGTCGGCGGGCAGGGCGTCGTGGGTGTCACCGCGTGCCATCCGCCCACAAAAGTCCAGAACGTGCCGTTCGTGTCGTCGATGGTTATGTTCGTGGAGGCCGCAAATGCCGGTGCGGCCAGGAGTGCATGCAAAACGAGTGTGGTACCGGTACCTCTGAAGCGGGGAACCATGGCGGTGGAGACAAAGAGAGAGAATATTCTCATGGCGGCGCAGGGCGCTGTTCCCATAGTGACTTGAAAATCGGGCGTCTATCTTGAAAATTGAAAGCCTGAGATGGGATCAGGAGGGATGAGTTTGATCCCAATCGATTTCCAAGAGTCCCGAGTTCAGTTGCCCAGACTCCCGTGTCCACCGATTCAACCCAGGTGTGGGGCCAGGTAGACGCTGGAATAATTGTCTCCGCTCGAATGCCTGCTTAATACCTAAGCAATCTAGCGAAATCTAGCGGACTCCCAGGTCAAGGACCTGTTGACGCCGGTTGAGACGCCGTCTGATATGGAATGCCAGTTGTCTCAATCGCCAAACTCGAGCCAAGGAGATTTCCTTTTCTCCTTCCCGTCGAGAAGCTGTACCATGTGTAGGGCTGCGCCCCGTCCCGTTAGCGGGAACGGTCGTCGTTTCGACGGGTGTCGAACGGGGGAAAAATTTGAAAATTGAAAATCAGACCCATTGTGCAAATTCAGACCCGTTGGGCACAATAGTATATGTCGGTGGTGAAGTCATCCGAACTCCGGAGACGATGGATCTCCGCCGCCTGTCCCCTGGCTGAATTCTACGAAGACTCGGCAGCACTTGAAGGGTTAGGGTTCCCTTCCGACTCTCCATGTATGGAAAGCGACTTTAAGCAAGGCTTGCGAAGAAGTCCAACGGCACAGTAGGTCACATTCTATTTTCTGCATCCAGAGGTACCGTGGTCAGCGAATCAGACTTCCGGGAAGCACTTTGCGAGACATCAAAAGCTGGAGAAGATTGGGCGAAGGAAGAAGTCTGCGTTGTTTGGCTGTGTTTACTATCGGCATCTCGCCGTTCGGCATTGGTCGAGTCACGTTCTTACGCTCGGCCCTTTGTTGCTTCCTCCTCTTTCACTCGATCTTTTTCCCGGGACACATTTCATATCGCTGGTACTGTACACCTTGTTTTCGGGAAATTCCAAACCTCTAATAACCTGCTCTTTTGGCTTGCATCCAGGAAATCCGCGGCCCACTGTGGATTTGCTGTGGATCTTCTGTCATGCCAGCTAACGCGGAAGGATCTGCGTCGATGTGCTGGGTGTGGCCATATACGCTACTGTGTACGCATATCGTGTTTCTTTCATTTTCTGATCTTTTCTGATCTCCGGTAACAAAGTCGAAAGCCTGCCAAAAAGCGCATTGGAAAAAGCACAAGCCACATTGCCTCCAGAATGTGCAGTGTCTCAACGTTTTCAGGACTCTTGGACCGGACTATACTGTTCGCGTGAAGCCCTTGCGGAGATGGGCTGAAGACTTCGGCGGCCCCATCGCACTAGCGGCCATTAGCGCGCTGAATATCATGAACGACCCCGAGTGCATAGGTATGCAAGCTCCAGATTCTGAGATCCCTCAGCCATGTTCAAACATCCAAAGCCAACCACATTTTCATCATATACATCGACTTCCTTGGCACGGCGGTCAAAGCACCCTACACCCACGACGTCGTCGACGCCGAAGTACTCTCAGTCAATGATTTCACACGCAAGGTCGACCCCCCGGACCGCGAGCCCTTCCTGCGCACCCACACGCCACTCCCCGGGAAGATACGCGTACTACTGCGCGACTTGCGGTTCCCGTGGAGCCACCCAATGAATGTCTTACTACCACCGGCAAATGCGGTTCGCCGTTTGGGTCTTGACCCTTTCTGGTTTGAGCATCTGCAGATTGCTGTGACGCGCACGGGCCAGATAATACGGCCCCGTGAAGCCGTGGAGGTAAACCTCTATTATACTGGACCCAATGCGGAAAAGTGTTGAGAACTCAGTGCGTCTTTAAATTGTTTGTATATCCTTGCTTGTGTCGATCCAATTCTTTTTACCATACCGCAATTGTACGGTGAACGTGTGCTGAGAAGAGTTAAGGAATGATTACTCTCTTCTGGTACGACTCGTTGAATTCCAACTCGCCTTCGAATTTTTCACTCTCACATATTCAACACGAGTAAGTATCTCATGCTATGCTCAACTTCGACACAAAGAGTATCACGAATATCAAAAAAAAAGTATGAATCAAAGACCAATCTCTTGAGCAATTCCTCGCGCTTCCCGCCGACGCTCGAGCTCTCAACATGAACTGCAAGCCAATAATTTAAATGAACTATACGGCGAAGAGAGTGGCCAGGTACAGAAGAGTTCAATTCGCAGGCCTGCCTTGCGCACAATCGGGTCCGACTTCCGAACAATCAAATCAGATGATGACTCGGCAATTCCCAGACGATCTTTCTCTTTCCTTTCATCTCACCGGCGCGTCTAGGTTAGCGACCAAGCTTCGGCTTTTGTGGTTCAAACGCTCGCGACCAGTGCCGATACAACCTGATCCAAGACACGCCCATTCCAACCTGCCTGGCCACCGCCTTTTGAGGGCTCAAGCGCTCGCGAAAATTGAATCCTACACCTCGTCCTGAGTCACTGGGCGTTTCTCTGCTCCTCTAGTTTGCTGCGCCCTGTGTCTATCCATATGGGCTTTCTTCCCGATTTTTCTGAGAATAATCTACGACGACTCATCTAACCTTGTTCACTGCCACTCTCTCACATTTGCTCGGGAAGAGATAGATTCGAAGCTAATTTCCTTCAAGCTGAAGCTGAGAATAAAGCCATCGCCGCAAATAGAATAAGAGGAAAGCCTCCTATCCTTTATCGCTTTTGCTTTGCGCGCTTGTTTGGAGTCTCTGGGTGTTTTTTTTTTTTGCGTGAGTCAACAAGGGTCAATATCTTTGTCCGCGTGGTTTGGCAATTCACCTTCTTATTATTCGATTGGATTCGGATGTGAACTCATCCTCCTGATTCAATCCTTCTCTTCTCTTTGCGCTGGCATGGCGGGTTCTTCCACTCGTTCTCGTCTTTGGTCTTCGAAGTCCCCTATTACATCTATGTAAGACTTCCCGCACTTCTGCATTTCGTCCATGGAAATCTCACCGATAACAAGGTGGTCCAATTCGTGCCCTCGATGACCAGCGCTCGCAGGATGACCGTGCTCACCGTGTTCGGCGCTCAAGCATACTTTGACCCGAACGCCGCCGTATACCCGCCTTTCTTTCCAATCACTCCCTGCGCAGCATACCAACCCTAGCACTATATGTGAGACTTACTTGGTGCCTCTGCGCGTCGGGCGCAGACGTCCACTCACGTCTAAATGTTGCGTCCTAGCGCTATTTCTGACACCGGCGCGCTGTCTCCGCTCTTTTATTTCACTGCGCCACAAATGCGCGGTGGATAGGTGCTTTCACTTCTGTACGTTCTTATTGCGACCTTCTTTTCTTTGCTGGGTGAGAACGAGAGAAGGCCGGAGGGGGATTAATTCCTGTTCTCATGCTGTTAGGTCGAGGCTTGGGAATCGAATGTCGAATACTTCTCGTTTTCCAATTCTGCGGTTCGAATATCGAGTCCGATCGACTCGGATGGTAAGTTAGCGGAATCCGGGCTGATAGCCGTTGACTGGCGCGGACACTGACCCTTCGGCCCAAGATACCATCATCACGGTGAAAATCCTCTGTCAACGTCTTCTCCGAGTCCATCTCTGTGTTCGTCTCCGTGGATCGTAGTCCGTTGCACGTTTCGACTTGACCGCGGGTGGGTCCCGTGTACAGTGCGATATACTCTCTATCTGATACGAGAATACGGGCCCGTATTCCGTTTTCACACTCAAGGCTTTTAGAATCCGATATAGTTTGGATATAGTGGTGTGTATTTCTTGAATAAGTGGGTAGTAATATGTCCTAGACAACACCCCCCCTGTCGTAGATATCATCTACCTAGGACGAGAGAGACCTAGGCCAATGATTTTGCACAGCACACAGCAATTTCCGCCATAATGTCAAAGGCGTGTGGCACCGTGCACTCCCTGAAACTTGAAAGTTAATACTGTACCATTTCAATTGAATGCTCATCAATTTCGGAATATTCGGTGTCCGGGATGCCCGAGGAGTCTTTTGAATTAAGATTTTTTTTTTTTGCACGGGCGGTCTGACCATTCCGTCAGTACTGTACTTCCTAGAGAGGCGGTAACTCAATGAGTCAAAAATGTTGGGCTCATTCGGTTTCCGTATAATGAGAGCGAGAATGTATAGTTCTCAGGGTAAGTTCTTCACAGCTGTGAATCGCTGAGAAACATCAGGTGAGATTAATTATGGTTTCTGAATTTCTTGACCTGTCGCTTGGTCGACTTTGAGGGCAGCGCGTAGGGAGATGTATCTGGGGCCACCGGTGGTGGTCAAAGACTGTTCTTGTGGAACAAATGAAAAAAGTCTACGCACATGCTGAACGTTGGAACGGAGTGGAAGAACTATTAATACATGCGCACCAATTTCTTCGCAGTGGATGCAGTTTAAGATTGCCGTGCGCCGAAATCGGCGAGGAGGAAATCCGAGGCGAGTGCAGGATGTCCGTGATATTTTGGACCCGGGGTGCGGGGTGAAGGGCTTGATTCGATATCAAAGCACAGGAACGCATATTTATATGTGAAACAGAGACTTGATCGAGAGGTCCAGCAACTGGCGCACACTATACCTGCTGCCAGAGTCGAGCCAGGAAAACGGCGAGGCAGGATCGTTAAAAACGAAGCAGAATATCGAGGACGTGTGGCGGAACTTGCAAGCAAATACCCAGACATGTCAGTGCGGGCACACTCGGTTTACGACTCTGAAATACCTTATATTCTGATCTCCGTGAAATACGACTTACGGTACTACATCCTTGTCCAAGGGCGCTCCGTCCCGGTGCCGTGCAATTAATTCCTCGGTGCCTAATACTACATAGCTTCGACGCGGACGCACTCTGGGCGCAATCTGCTCCATACTCGCGTGTCATCTCTGCAACACCTTGCTCCCCCTGAATGTCTGTCCGCCCCGCGATGCTCACTTGCGTGCCCCAAATGTTCTTCTAAAGCCAACTCTCCCTACAACCGCTCATCGGCAACCTAAACCTCCTCTCGCAACATCATCTTCACGCTCGCGGGCCCTGTATTGTGTTCAGCTCATCCCACCACTGCGCGGATTTCCTTTATGTACGAAGGACAAAACACAGGTATCACTGACATCTGGATCGTCCGCGATTCCGGGTGTCATGATAAATGTCTCTAATCTTCCGAGCGCTGAACATTGATGGGCGTGAGTGCGTTTGACGTCCGCCTTTGGAGCGCCGACAGGATCTCCGGACAGGATGGCAGCTGTCGCGTCTAGTTCATTTTGAAATAGTTATGGATTCAGTGGCCTGCCGATACACGGGAGGCATATTTGCGGGATCCCCTCCTTGTCGTTACCATCAATTAAAATCGTCCTGGCGCAGACGCGATTGAATCCAACTCAGCATTTGGGGCGTACTTGGACTTTAAGGAATCTTCAATCCGGCCTCTATTATCTTCGTCTCGTTATCAACTTCAAGTGCATATTATAGCTTTCCGTCCTTGTTTCAACAGCATCTTGAATGGCTCTCAAACTTTGTCCCACTCTAGGATCCAACTCTCAGTGGACCAGACTCCTTGCACAACTTGCTGCAACGGCACAAATATACAATTTCTGTGCGCCCAGGGTTAAATAGAAAAGTTGGTTCACAGGCGCCGGAGGGTACAAAATCAATGCGTGAAGTGGCGTAAAAACAGTTGTGGTCTACGAGATATTCTGAAGTGCAGAGGCGACCAGCGGCAGGATCACGTCACGCTTTCTTCTGTCCCCTCCACAACCTCCGTGTCGACTGCTGTGTCTGTCTCAGCTATGGCTTTTGTCTCCGCCACCTGGGCTGATTTCCGCCACTCGCGAAGCCGCTTCGATCTACTCTACCTTCCTTCAGCTTCGCTTTGTCACATCTTTTTAACTGTTCCTGATCGTCTCGGAGTCGCAAAAGGAACGTCGCAAAATAGAATGCCTGGATCGGGGATGAAATGTCGAATTTCCTGTCAATTCTTTCGATCAGATACGTTCTCTGCGAATACTTCAGTTGGTTGCAAGTCATATGAAAGACGGACGACCTGCCTCTTGTTTCGAAGACCTCCAAATCATGAGGATCGCTCCCAACTTTCCCGATGTCACCAGGCAGTAGAAGGGGTAATCTTCGATGCCGAGGGCTGAGTAGAAGGCCACCAACGAGACCAGGTACATGCGTCCCTGATTGAGGGCCTTCCCTTCGGTATCAGAGCTTTTTTTGTACTCCGCGACGACATGAGGAAGAAGGAGACAGTTCTCGAAGGAAAGAATCGTATCAGGGTTCGGATCTAGCGAAGTTTCGGTAGTGCAGGCATAGAACGGGTTCTGCAGTTGAGAGGTAAAACTGTTGCAACTCTGTTTCCTTCCTGATGAGGGGGATCGCGGGCGAGGCCTTGGCATGCGCACTGCGAATGAATTCAGCGTCCTTGATCAGCTCCCACTCATCCGGAATGGCAGCGAATAGTATCGCATCGCAGATGCCGTTTCTGGGCTCCTTCCCAGAACGCTTTTGCATACGCCGTTTGTATCGGTCTTCGTCGCAGAGAGATTTGGCAACGTTTCCCACGAGCGCGTTCGCGTGGGTTGAAGCTGTGATAGTTTGTGTAACCACCGGGTAGCTCAGCGACAGCGTTGTGGCTTGAAGCTGAGCAGCGAAGCAATAATCTCTGTACTGCTTGGCCTGCTTCTCCTGGTCCTCGATGAAGGATGTGGCATGCATGGTGTCCATCCGATCCGCGGCCTCGTTCCTCGCAAAATGGATGGAGTTTTCGAGTCTTTGGACAAAAGGTTAAACATCATGTAAGCCATTCTGCTCCAGAAAACACTCACAAAACATACCGCGAGGCACCCTCACCGTCTACGGTATAAAAACGGTATAAAAGGGCATCCCAATCATGGCGGCTTTCCGCCTCATTGACCTTGATCCCGTGTCGTTTATTATGCAGTGTGAACGCCCCGACTGAAGCGGATAACATTATGGACATGTGTTCCTCGAGGAATCGCTCGTGTTCTGGCTTCAAAACCGCCCGCTTTGTGGGCGAAGGGGCAGCTCCCTGGCGGTGGAGAGTTCTGTAATATGGTAAGTATGGGCCAACCAACCGCCTTGCATGCGCACCGTATTCCACGACGACGGCCAGAGAAACTGACACATATCGTAATAAGCGGCAATTTTTTCGTTGATTTCTCCCGAGTCGACGGTCCCAGTCATTGGAATCAAGCCGCATAGTTCTACCCTGCGGTCGAAGATCCAGGTGAGGATATCAGCCCTTTCGGTGTCACTCGAATCGAAACCCTTCGCCGATACCCCCGCAAATCTACGGAGCGGTGAGTTTGGTATGCATAGACGACGAGGTTCACGCACGTGGAGCTGGAATTGTGAGATTTGATCGTGGGACGGTCACCTTCCGGCAGGTGCGACACGGCCTTCCCCTTCCCGATACTGCAAGGTACGTCATTGAGAAACGGCTCGTCGGTAGAGGAGATAGGACGGCTACCCTGATAGCATTGGCTTTTCAGAAGGCTCTGAAGGATAAGGGGACACTCCCTCTGGCGGACTGGAGGGGGAGTGGGAGGAAGAGACGAGGACCTGCCAGACGATCTGATAAAATACTAAGTCATCACATCTCCAAGAAGCACTGCCTCACATTTCGACATCGCGCACCCACCGGGCGACGCGATCTTTCCAAGATCCGACGTTTTCTGACGGAACATTATCTGAACGCCAATCAAGCCTATTGTTCTCGTATCTGGAAATTGCGCACTCAGAAATGATGGCGAAGTCGTCCGATAGGCTCAGAACAAGTTGCGCAAAGGAAAGTGCCGCAGCGACATTCGTAAAATCGAATACTCCGATGGGTGCGGGCTGTTTCGAGGCGGTGTCCGTGGTGGGGCAAGCGATGTGAACAATATGCTGAAGATTCAGTGAGACAATGGGATGAAAATAATCTGTCGAAGACTGACCGTGGCAGGATCCACCCATGATAGTACAAGTTTGGCGACGATACCTGGTTCTGAGAGCACAAAGCCAATCGCAGGCTGCGGGATGCCCCATACGTGCCGCTGGCACGCCACAGTGGTCATTAGTTCAACAATGTTATCGATGTCGGCGACGCAGAAGAAAGGAAGGACAGCGCTTAGGTGTCTCCCACGCCTCGGGAGAACATTGGCATCCAAAGGGACGTCCAGCGACGAGGCATCTGAGCGAGGACAGTCGCTTTCGCTGTCCACACTCATCAGATAAACGGCTGGCAGCGAGGCATCCAAGCTTTCGCCGATCGTATCAGTCAGAGACCCCGAAGTGAGGGATTCGGACCCTTTCCCAAAACTCTGCACCAGATGGCATGCAAGCATGGTGGCAATCCTTTCAAATCCACGATACTGCGGGGTCGTTGTCCGAGGGCGTACAAATTCCACGCCCGTAATATGGATTAATTGTGAGCACTAGGTCCTTTCATGCGGATAGGAAGTACAATACAATATAATGGCATCCTTGGCGCATATGTGAGCCGAGACCCGCATCAAGCTGGACACGAAAGGCACAGCCGAGCGCGAAGAGCCATAATGCGCGATGAGCGATCGTATATCTGAGACAGTCGAGAGTACGAGATTTAAAACGTCGCCCAGGGGATGTGGTGTATGGCATGAGTCGAAGTAGATCTTGGTCGGTAGTTGAGAAAGTTCAGACAGCAGTGGCAATATTCCGGCAGATAAAAACGGATACGGCCCATTAGCGCACCAGGAAGGTAGAGGTGCAGCGGGAGTTCGATAGATCCGGGAGATTTCTGGCGACAAGCTAGAGCAATCCTCGATGGAATCGACAGAGTGAATCTCCACAGATAATGACGGCGTAGTCATAGAAGAAGGTTGGCAGTTAGCACGTGAGAGATAGGCCGGATCATGCATCGATCATCAACTTTTCATCGCCACCTCGAGCACCAAACCCGCCACGGAGCCGCAAACCCCCTATGCGGGACGATCAGCCATGCAGCGTGGCTCGCATCCCCGACGTCGCGTACAGCTATGCGCTCGTCGACGTCGCGCAAGCGGGATTCGTCATCCACGTCAACTTCACACGGAAAAAAACTGATTCTAATGCGACGGCGTCAAAACTTGTTACTCGACAAGGCCGTACGATACCTTCCCCGCAGCGCGGAGCCCATCTGGCTCCTGAGCGTGCAGCTCCCGGGCTGAGGCCTGAGGCCTGAGGACCCGAGGACGAAGCGCGCGTCGCTGCTGCGGCTAATTCCTCTTCCGGCCACCACCACCACCTCCCGACGCTACACGGGCTCGGACACTCGACGGTGCGGCACTCCCCCAGTTCCGACACCACGTCTTCGCACAGTCAAGACAGCGCCAATAGTCAAGACGCCGACGCCTCGACGCTGCACGCGGACTGGACGCCCGACGCGGGGCCGGCCTTCCACGCCGCCTTCTATGCGCAGGTGTGGTGCACGTACCGCACGGGTTCGAGCGCATCCGCGATCTCCCGGGCTGAATGCGCTGCCCGCGGTGGAGGGACGCCGGCGTGGGTGGAGGTGGATGCGACGACGGGTGGGCAGGGACACGCGGGCGAGAGCGGGAGCAACGAGCCGCCCGGGATGAGCCATAGCCCGCCGCAGAGCAATTCGTCTTATAGGTGTGTTTTCTACTCTTCTCATTCGCTTGTTTTTTCTTGTCCGTCATCCCGGCATTCCAGCCCTCCCCTTCACCTCCACTCCATTCTGACGCCGCACACCTCCTCACCTCCTCCCGCCCCGCGCGCGCCTTCTCCCCTCCTCCTTCGTCACTCGCTCTTTTTCGTCCTCTTTCCGTTCCTCCCTCTCCATTCACGCCATTCTGACAACCCACTCCTCCCCTCCTTCCTTCATCATCCCCTGCATGCGTCTTTTCTTCGTCTGTCATTGCCTGCATACTGACGCTCCCTCCTCCCCTCCAGTTCCGTCTCCAGTGCCGGCCACTCCGCCTCCGCACACTCGCACTCCACCTCCACCTCGACGACAAGCAGCGGCGGCACGAAAAAGAAGTGGTGGCCCCCCCGCACGAAGGGCTGGACGAGCGACGCGGGGTGGGATGTATGCTGCGCACGGGGCAGAGTCTGTCGGCGAGTGCGCTGGGGAGGGTGCGGGGTGAGTGTTTTTAATAGATTTTTTTCTTCGCGTTTGGGTGTTTCTTGGTTTCGCATTCTTCTTTGGGGTGCTGCTGCGCCGTCTTGTAGAGTTTCTTTTGGGCGAGAATGCGCGTTCCTTCGACGCCCTTACTTTCGTGCGCCGGCGCGGACTTCCGTGTGTCGTGTTTTTGGGAGCCGCGTCTTGCGCTCCTTGATTTTCGTGCGCGTTTTTCGAATTTCTGGCGCGCAGCTTTCCGCGGGGAGCTCATGAACCGCGTCGCTCTGCGTCGTGCTCCTGCGCTCGCGTCTTTGGACGCCGTGGATGTTGGTGGCGCTTTTGTTATTTCTCTCTTTTGACGCCTCTCTTCCCCACCCTCCTCTTCTCCCCATTCTTCCTCTGTCTGTCCCCCTCCCTTCTCCCTCCCTCCTCTCCTCCCGACTTCGCTTCGCTTCACTCCACATCACAAAATTCATTTAATTATGTAATATTCCCCTTCCACCCTAACACACATTCCATCTTTCATCTCGCCCGTCTTTCACCTTCAATCCTATTCCTCTCGGGGGGTGGAGGGTGGATGAGCCGCGCGTGTTCCGCCGCGGTCGTCTGGAGTGTGACATCGAGATCGATGTGGGTGGGTGTTTGGCGCTGTACGAGCCGCGCGCACGCACCTTGTCGTCGATCTCCTGCGGGTTTGAACGAAGGGGCTATCCCTCTCCGGGGGTGGACCATGGGTATGACGCGCATGTTTCCCCGCAGTTGTGTGGGGTGTGGCGTGGATATCGACATCGGGCAGGTGTGCGGGGTGCGCACGCGTCTTTTCTTTTATCTCTTCCGTCACTGGGCGGAAGTGTTATCCCTCGCGGGGGGCGAAGTGTGGCTGGGGCCCGCGCGTTTGTGTGGGGTTTTTTGGGATGTGGCGGCGATATTCACCTCGGGGCTGCGGAGGAGACATCGGCGCTGGCTGGTGCAGCGGCGGCGACTTCCGTTGGGCGCAGATTTGGCGCGGGTCCCTCATCCTTCACGGAGCACCAATGCGTGGGTGCGAGCGCGTTGCTGGCTGATATCTACTTTGGTTTCGTTGTCGTTCTTCATTCTTACTTGACTTATTTTTTTTGCTTCGATTCCCTCTTTCTCCCCCTCCTCGCCAAACTTAACGCTGATTCTCCTCCCCAGAACCCTTCCCGGTTCCACCGCCCACACCCGCCGACCACGCGCGGCTCCTATACTGGTTCCTCGACGCGCCGGGCGCGCCGTTTGGCGTGCACCGCATGGCGCCCGCGGGCAGGCCGTGGGCAAGGCCGTGGGGATGTGGTTCGGGCCGAGCTCGGCGGCGAGCGCTACTAGATGGGTTGCATGCTCTACTATCGATTCCCTTTCTCCTTGGGAGAGATATACGTTTTTTCGCGGGCGCGATTGTCGACATATACACATATTGTCCCATTTGCCTTCCCGGCGCTATTACTTCTTCACCTTATTTCTTCCCCTCACCCCCACCCTCCTCCACTTCCGTCTGTCGTTGTATGCTCGCCTCCCTCCTTGATCCCTACGTGCACTTTGATCTCTGCGCCGCCCGGTCTTGTTCCCTTCTCTTCTCACATCCGACCTCAATCTTCTCCGCACCCCACCTTCGCACGTTTACGCCTTCTTCCTTTCCAGGATGCTCGTCGATGCGTTCCCCGCCTGTGGACTCGGCGTCAGCGTCGTCACCGACGGCACGTTCTACCAAACAGAAGTATACGCCGCCTCGCGCTCGGCCGCCGCACCCTCCAACGCCCTCGGCCACTCCAGCCTGCGCTCGACCTCCTCGGACCACCAGCAGACGTTCTCGGAGCACTCGTCGGGCGGGAGGAGCGGGAAGAAGGGCGATGGAAGGAGAAGGATGGGAAGGGGTGGGGCGACAGACCGGTGCTGCTGCTGCTGGGCATCCGGCTGGGGCTGGATGGGGTGAATCCGGCATATCATGAGACTATCAAGGTGCGTCTCATTCGTCTTTTTGATTCGTTGTATACTCTGCATCTTCGTGTCCCTTCATCATCGGTCTTCCACGTCCCTCCTGTGCTGCCCTTTGGCCATCCTCGTCCTACATCCGCTACTCCATTCTCTTCATCCCTCCTGCGCTGCGTCGCGCTAACCCTCCATTTCCTTGCTTTTTCCTTCTCGCCATCGCGCACCGTACTAACGCCGCCCCACAGCTACTCTACACCTTCCCGCAGTCGGTCGGCATCGCGGGCTTCGCGCCCCTCGTCCTACTACTTCGTCGGCGCGCAGGGCGGGGGCCTTTTCTACCTCGATCCACACAACTCGCGCCCCGCGGTACCGCTGCGCCCGTTCGTGCCCAGCCTGCATTCACACGCGCCGCGTCAGCACCCGCACGCCCACGCCGCCCAATTCCCAAGCCCAGACGCACGCCGTGCCGGGCGCGAGACGTACACACATGGGGGCTCGGTCAGCCCCGAGTGCGCGGAGGGTCGCTAAGCTACAGAATCACTGAGCCCCGAGTATGGGTATCCACATGAGCATGTCCCGGGGCGGGGGCAGAGGCCCATGATGGAGGACAAGCTGCATGAGCTCGACGCGGCCGCTGGCGGGTAGCGCGCATACCTTGTGGCGAAGCTGCACACGTTCCACTGCGAGCGTGCGTGATGCCGCTTACGGGGCAAGGGCGCGTCTAGGAATATGTCCTATACGCCCCCCTCCCCCCCTGTCGTAGATATCATCTATCTAGCCAACCCTAGCAGTGGAACAGCCTGCCGAGGGCTGCGTCCGCCCGTTTTTCTATGGCTGGCCACCCGGCTTCGTGAAATCTCACTAGATTCCTCACATGCGGTCCTCGTTAACGCTGTAACATAGACTATTCCGCTTGTTGGACCTGATTCAAAAACAGGACTCACAACTGTTCAGCGAAAAGTCCTTGAAGATTTCAATACTGATGTTTATGGCTTGTGGTCTATTCATCTGGCTGCTCGTACGCCTTGCCGCGCTAACTCTCCAGCTTCTTGATCACCCGCTCCGTCAACTGCTCCATTGTATCCACCAGGTCGACCCCGAACCTATCGCAGACAATCTGGACATTTCCCCGCCGATAAAACCCCTCTGGACAGCACACGACCATCTTGCCGCTGGGTGCATACAGCCCGAGCTCGAGCAGTGATATGGGCGCCTTTGTATCCGGGTGGAAAAACATAGCAATGACGTCCGCACGGTCCTGGCTGTCGAGCTCCCAGTCGACCTGCTCTTTGAATATGGGGTTTGAGATATCCTGTTCCCAGCTGCCGTCCCAGGCGTCGCGGCGCGGATTCAGGATGGTGATAGGGAGGTGCGCGAGCTTGGCGGTGAGGGTGGTCTGCCAGTCCTCAACGGCGCCCATTTCGATGGAGCCGGCGAGGAAGATAGACTTGCCGCTACTAGTAACATGTTCGGGAGCCTTGAAAATGCGAGCGCGGATTGGCATGACGGTCGAGGACAAGGCAAGTTTGATGGCCGATGCGAACATCCTCAAACCAACGTTGGAGGGACGGAATGGCTGGCTACGCCCAGAAACCTATGATCCTGCGATGTCGCTGCGCAAGGAGTCGAATAGCGAAGGTTGTGGACAAGGCTTGTATGACTAAGCTACAGAGGCTGATGCCATACATGCACACACATAGGTTGGCTCGCACTCGACCCAATATCCCCACTACATCTGCCCACCCAATAAAGGGACGTCCTCGTCGCGTCCTCACATACCCCCTCCCCCATCTCTCCCCCATCCCATCGAACGGAGCATACGGCTCAAGTCGGAAAGCCGTGGATCGCGGTCCCTATAAAGAAGAGAAGAAGACGTGACGCGGAAAGGCACCCGCGATTCCTCCTCATCCACTCCTGCCTCCTAGAATTACGACTCGCCACTAGGGCCAAGACCGCGACACGATCGTTGCCAGCATCATCTCCGCGCTCCGCCCTTGCCACGACGACGAGCAGGCGCCGCTTGCCACTCGGACTCGAACTCGGGCAGGCGCGCTTCATGCCCCTCCTTCTTCCACTTCCATTCTGCGACCACGGGGGCAGACGAGGACACGACCACGTCCGATCTTGTTACAACGCCAAGCACGCGTACGTGCTCAGTCCTACTTCTACTTGGACTCGGACTCGGGTGTCAACTGGAAAGCGGGTATTGGGGACGGGAAGAGCGGGCAGCGTGAGATGGAGAATGAACCGGGTACTCGGGTATGATTGCAGAAGGAACTTTGTGACAAACTTTTTTCCCGATTTGGGAATTGCTACTGTTCCTCGAGTTTTAACTCAGACATCAAGTTATTGTGTAAATAGCACTATACGGAGGCCCTCTACAGATCCCCCGGAGCGAAAGTTTAAAAAGTGAAAATATGTTTTTCCCCACCGAGATTTTGCGTTTTCGGTTCGGGCCGGTCATAGCCGGTGGCTGTGCTCCGCCACCAATCGTGCCTGACGTCTTCCTCTTGTTCCACACCATGCCGCGGGTCACCTAAACCGCTTCTCACCAGCACAGGGGCACCGGGGGAATGTTCAGCAAGGGCAAGGGCAAGCAGAAGACTAAATAGGTACACTAAATTTCGAAATTTTCGCTCCAGATTTTGCGTTTTTTTTTTCCCACGCTATGAGACGCCCCAAATTTTTTTTAACGAAAATTTTACATACAAACTATACCTACTTTCATGCCTAATTCTGAATCTAGAAGGTCCTGGGTCAAAATTTCGGCTTGTCATGAAGTTTTGGCTGCAATCATACTCGAATGAATGCTTATGTACTTGTGTCCACCCCCGTCATCGTATGTCCCTTTCCCTTGCACGCATTCCTTGCCGCTTACCTGTCCTCAGCCCAGCTCGGCGCCAATCTCGGGTACGAGTAGGACGTACCGCCCGGGCTTGATCTCGACCCGCTGCGTCAAGAAGGCCGGCTTCTTATTGCTTCAAAAGCTGGTGCATCACCGAATCCTTACATACGCCACGTACATCCCCTTCTGGCCCCCTCTCCCTCTCCTGCTTTCCTTGCTTACACACCTCCGGAGCGGATTCCTCCCCAAGGCTCCAGCGCCAAGCCAGGCATGGCGTCGTTCTTGACACGCAGGTACATCCGCCCGCGTCCCCGCCCACTCCCCCGCTGACCGTTCCTTCTCTATTCCCTGGCATAGAGCCCAGAATACCGCGCGCTATCCGCAAGCTCCGCATTCTGGACGCCATTCTGTCATTTCATTCGGATACCGTACTCAGTGTCTCCGTGTCATTGGCCCGGACGCGCGCTCCCCTCTCGCCGACCTCCACTGGACGTTGCACCCGCCGTGATCTCTAACCCATCTTCGCAGATGTGGATTTCGACGCAGCAGGCACGGGCACGGCGTTCATTGACATCACGGGCGTGGGCCCTGCGTGTGTCGCGATTCGGATCCGCGGTAGTGCATCGTGGTGGTCCGCGTTGTGGGCTTTGCGCTCAGGAGGATGAGCGACGCGCGGGACGACAACGAGGACGAGTGACGTGCGGGCCACGAGCGACGAGCAGGGCGCAGGCCCACGAGCGCCGAGCAACGCGCAGGACCATGACGAGGTCAGCGGCTGGCGTGGCCGCGGGCGCGCGCACGGGTATCGTCGAATCCAGAGGGGAGGACAAAGTGGCCGAGTTCTGGTGGGGGTCAAGGGAAAAGAGGTCGTGCGGATAGGCGCGGATGGCGGTGAGAAGCTGCGATGGATCCACAGGTACGTCCTGCCGTTGCCCTCGTCGTGACCTGATCACTGACGCTGCCAGCCCAGACTCCGCTCCGCACTCGCCGATTGCTGTATAATGCAAAGAGATGATGCATACTATGCATGTCGTGCCTGCGGTCCGTAGCGCAGAGGACCTCGCCTGCCGCACGCCAGCAGGTAGCGCTAACCCTATGTATCTGATCCTGGAACCTGGGCCCAGGTTCTCTTCTTTAAGGCGCGAATCGCCTTAAAGAATTCCGAAAACAGGGCGAAAACGGCGGAATTTGGCACTTGAGGCGAAAAAACCCGGATTTCAGCACGAAATCGCCAGAACCTGGGAATTTTGGCGGAACCTGGGGAATAGAGTTGATCTGGCACGGTTTCTGAAATTCTTTACAGCTCTTTGCAGAACTTAGGGCCTGTACGGCAACAGAATCTGGCCAGATTTTATTGCCTTATAAGGAAATAATTCAAAATCTTGGGACTTTGAATGTCCCGTAGCTCTCTTTCTCAAGGGTAAATTGCATTCCCAAGTCACTTTATACCATTAGTGTTACCATTGCTTGGGCCTGTACGGCAAAAGATTCACGCAGAATCTCGGTCCTCAATCCTGTGGTAGGCCCAAATTTTCAGCATGCTAATTCAAGCAATGGTAACACTAATGGTATAAAGTGACTTGGGAATGCAATTTACCCTTGAGAAAGAGAGCTACGGGACATTCAAAGTCCCAAGATTTTGAATTATTTCCTTATAAGGCAATAAAATCTGGCCAGATTCTGTTGCCGTACAGGCCCTAAGGCCCTTTGCGCGTTAAAGAAGACCTTGGATGAGAAAAACAGGATTTTAGCACAAAATCAACGGAACCGGGGAAATTTGGCAGAACCTGGGAAATAGGGTAGATCTGGTCTGGTTTGGGAAATTCTTTAAGGCCCTGTGCAAGTTAAAGAAGACCTGGATTAACTGCCTGAATTCAGTGGATTCAGAGGATTTGCCACCTTCAATGTGCAATTTAGGGTCAGAATGCTCTGGATCCTACCCTAAATCACAGTTAGGGTGGAATTTGTATGAATTCTGCCCTAAACCTTCAATGTGAAATTTAGGGTTATAATCCTCTGAATCTTGCTCTAAAATTTTAGGACAGAATTCAGAGGATTTGGAACCTAAATTTTCACCTGCCATTTAGGGCCCAAATGCTCTGAATCCTACCCTAAAATGTTTAGGGCAGGATTCAGAGGATTCTAACCCTAAATTACACATTGAAGGTTTAGGGTGGAATTCATACAAATTCTACCCTAACTGCCATTTAGGGTAGGATTCAGCGCATTTGGGCCCTAAATGGCAGGTGAAGATTTAGGTTCCAAATCCTCTGAATCCTTCCCTAGAAATTTAGGGTAGGATTCGTACACAGTTTAAAGTTGTACTTCAACGTGGAGGCAGCATTTGAGCATCATGAATTGTAAAGACCGAGTATCAACTTACTTTCTGATGCAAGCTTCTTTAAGCTTGCAGCTGCCTTAAAGAAGTTGTCAGACTGAGGAGAACACACATATCATGTTAGTTGCTTTGGAAGACAGCTGGATGGTGATTTCACCTGATAAATTGAGAGAAGAATTCCTTTGTTAAAAATGATGCCACAGTGGACCATTTAATCTGAATTCTTTAACATCGCGGCCTGCTTAAAGAATTCTCTCTCAGGCAAATCCCAACCTTTTGAACATGGGATGGAAACTTGAGAATGATCCAAAGGCCAAGATCACCCAGTACGTGGGCTTGCATCAGTTCTTCAAGCAGTCGACCTTGTCAAAGAATGTATGCACTTTGGTTACACAAAGGAATTCTTTAATAAGGTCGACTGCTTAAAAAAATTGATGCAAGCCAACGTACTGGGTGAAAGTGGGCTTTGGATCATTCTCGAGTTTCCATCCCATGTTCAAGAGGTTGGGACTTTCCTGAGAGAGAATTCTTTAAGCAGGCCATGACGTTAAAGAATTCAGATTAAATGGTCCACCGTGGCATCATTTTTACCTTGTTTCTCCAGTTTGGGCATCTACAAATCTGTGAGAGAATAAATTAAAACAATAGATAGAAATGCACCTCTTCCATGGCTGTCTTACAGCTTCTTTAACATAGAGCCCACATTAAAGAAGGCAGACGTACCGCATCATTGGGGCTTTCTTTTATTTGGATTCAGCATCCATTCATAACAAAGGCAAGCAGAGGTAGACTAACCTTCACTGTGGTAGGAAGGATGAAAGTGGGAGTAAAGAAGGACAGTGGCAGATGGCGGCCATTATATATGGCCTTCCACTGGATCTAGGGTCGCTGCCTGCTTAGATAAGGCTGTGTCAGATCGGCGATCAAGGATCGGGATCAACAGCAAGGAAAAGAGGAACCTGTTCCTATTCACTCACATCAGCGCTCCCCTTATATTCTCTCGCGTTCCACTGTCGTTCATCGAGTTGTGACAATGAATCTGGCACCCACACCTCCCATCGGAGCCCACATTCACCCGGGGATCCACTGCGTCCGTCGTTTTTTCTCTGCTAGTAAGCAGCCATGCCCTGTGGATCATTTCTGAACCTCGAAATAATGCTGACGTCCAACGTTCGTTCTGAGCTCCCGTGACACATCGGTGAATTCCACACAGAACAGGTCCCAGTACCTCAAAAAGCCTTCGAGGACCACCCTGGTGGTTCCGGTCTGTTATTGGCTCGAACCAATACAACGGGAAGGCGGGGCTCGACTCTCTGTGGAGGCATTCGTCGTTGGCTGGCGCGTTTGTTTATCGTTTTATTTATGTGAACCAACTAGAAGTTTCATTTTTTGGTGTTGTAGAAAACATGGCTGCATAATCCGACTATTTTACAGTGTTAAGAACCGGAGTCAAAGCTGTCCAGTCTGTTCGGACTCTGGAGAGGGTACCGGCGCGATGAAGGGTTCGCGGAGCACAAATTGATACTCATCACCCTCACGCGACTCGACGTGGTCTTCAGCACCTTCAGCAGCAGCGATTCTGCCAGGAGCCACATGCCCATAACTGACGCTCCATGCCTGCTGGCCAGTGCGGTCAATAACCCACATCATGTTGGGGTTGCTGATGTCCAGGGATCTCAACACAATAGAGCGCACAGTCGTCCCACTCGCCCCGAGATCAAATACGAGGTGCGGGGCGCTCTGGAAATTCAGCCTAAGATTCAAAGCCTCGCTCAGCAGGAAGATCACAAAGAGACAAGTCGTTGTACGCACGTCACAGCGCCTGGGACAGATGGATGAACCCTGACCTCAATGTTTGGGATGCTGACGATGTCTCTGGCTTCGACGGGAGCGCCGGCTGTGGTGCCGTGGGCGATGGTGAAGGTAACATATCTGTTCTGGAACTCCTGGGACCGGATAGAATATAGGGCTGGACCACTGGGGGTAGAATTGTATCTGGCTGCCACGACCCACTATAGACAGAAGTGTCAGTGTTTGATTTAAACCGTAACAATAGGAACCCACTTGCTGGTTGGTTCCACCGTGCCAGCTTCCGTAGGAGATGACTGGAAAGCATTGTGAATGGAGCACGAGTGGAGGGGACAAGAGCTACACGCACGGGCTCCGGCTGAAGTGAGGTCGAGGACGCCGCCTTGACCGATGTTCCGGATTCGCCAAACGGGAGGGATGCTCATGGCTGGAGAGGCGTCAAGTCTGAGTGTTGCCTGGAGTGGACACAGACACAGTGGGACTTTATATCATTCGTAATCCAGCCTATGATGTGATATCAACAGTGTCGGGGGGAGGAAACGAGACCCCTAATGGGATTGCCTTCCGTTAGTAACGTCTGTTGTTAATTTGGTGTCCAATCGGGCACACCCCTGGATAACTAGAGCTGTGGCATCAAATGCCAGAATTCCGTCCTGTCCGGGGGCACGATTGATATATACTTTGCTTGCGAACATTACGCGGGAAAAGCCCCAAAACGGTGTGTGTTGAACACTTCACTACTGTGACTGTACATTTGCAATGGAAGTTCTTATCGGGTCCCAATAATAGGCCTCGGCCACGTACTCGGGGCAGAGCAACTACCGGACACATGTGTTCCCTGCGTTCCAACCTTCAAACTCAAACTGCAAAAAAAACTCCATGTCTTATTCGATCGCCTGAGCCTGATCGGCGCTTTTCGGCTTCCGGTAGTTCTCCGACGTCGCCGCGCTCATGCAGAAGGCAGGACGTAAAAGAGTCTTGACCAGAGACAGTGATGGAAAGGGAAGGTCCTACATCGGCAGAATCCGACGCAAATTTGAGATTTGGGTTTGTTGATCATTGATGGCTCCGATAACATACGGTGGGTGAAGAATTTTGTGTGAAATGCAAACATCATCCAATATGACATATTTTCACAAGATAATATGGCTGGATTCTTAACCATAGCTTCCACTTTTGAGGAGTGGGCCTAACCACAGCCCTCTGATTAGCTGTGTTTCAGGCTTACAAGTTACAACTCAAGCCCAACTCAAGCTGTGGTTAGGACGGGTCGGAACACAGTGATGCGAGCTCCTACCCCATTTTCCCTCGCCCAACTTGAACTCGGTTGACGGAAAAATCCACACTCCTATGCCGCCCTACGACCCCTCGTAGCGCATCTTTTCCGGAGGATGCAGACTCCGGGACCGCCGGTGACAGATAATCGCCTGTGGTGCATGGTGTAAAATAGATTCGAAGCAACTAGGTGTTGCAAAAGCTCCGGAGTGCAGCTCGGAATAGTGTTCTGTGTATGTCATCAGTAGGCTTGTAAATTGACTCAACAGCAGCGCTCATAAGTCGCAGATAGAACTAGGAGGGGGGGCATCGATTTGGCACCGATAAATCTGTTGTTCGCGGGTGTCACAGTTATTCTTCCACCGCAATAGCACAAATATGGTATTCATTTGTTTATAGCCGTTTCTCCAGGGTCTCGCAGTTTGTTCCGTCCAAGCTACCTCATATACGTGAATCTTGCGTTCGCGCCTTTTCCTGGCGCCACTAAGTTTTCGCAGTTTAGTAGCGCAGGCCATGCAAATTACCACAAGTGTGCCATAAATCTGTGGGACTTTCGAAGCAAAGGAAGAACGTCTTATCCTGGTTTAGTGCTTATTTATGCTCTCAAAGACCATTGGATCAACTTTGTGGAACCCCATAGGCGGGGAGATACTCACGAATACTCATCTTGGCATTCCGCGGCGGGCATCACTGAAGTCAAAATTTCTGTCCTCAATCCGCACAAATGAGATGCTTCGGTGTACCCGCGCGAGATATTTTTGGTGCCCTATCATGTCGCAACGACAACTCACCAGACTCGGAGAAATAGGGACATACTCAAAGGGCACAGCAAGTTCACGGAGTCACCTCGGTGAACGTTAGAAATTCTGGAGCCATGTCAACCAAGGGTCTCAACACAACAGGAATCTCACCAACCTCGCCGGCATCAAAGCGGATCCTTGCACTAATAAAAATGAAAATAAAAAATACCCCTGCCTCGTTTCCTATCTCTCTAGCGAGGGTTGCCGTTGAGACATGGAGAGGGGAAGGCAAAAGTAAAATCCGAGGAAAAACACCCGCGCGCTGCACAGCGAAGCAGCCCCTTCTCCGATTGGAGGCCGAAATTTGTCAGCGTTGACTTCACTTATGCCTGCCACGATGCCGTGTGAGCTGTCCTACGTGCGGTGAGAACATAAATAAGCACTCGGACATGATAGAATCAGAACAAGGTATTCCTCCGCTTCGCTTTGAACTTTCCGAGCTGCACGTTCTCCGGCGGTTCTACGACGCCGGGTTACCTCGAATCTCTTTTACTCTGACACCATGCACCACAGGCAAATTTGGGGACAACCCTAATAATGGCCTTCACTCTTCCGAAACGCACTCCGGCAGTTCTACAACACCTACTGTCTTCGAATCTCTTTTACATCATGCACCACAGGGGATTTTCTATCACCGGCGGTTCTGGAGTCTGCATTCTCCGGGAAAAACTGTGCGACGAGGTAGTAGATCGGCGACACTGGTCTCTATCTTTCCGTCGACCGAGTTCTAGTTGGGCGAAAGAAACGAGGGCAGAACTTCCCAAAGATTCCTGAATCAAATTGGCCGCTCTAAGTTGTCTGGTGTTCATCCACGCAACGAAGGACGAGGGAAGATGCAGGTGATAGCACATGCAGAGTTCACTCTGTCCTAAGTCGTTCCACTTCCATAAGGCGAAGAAGTTGACACCACAGTGCCGCCTGTCAACGAGGCAACCTCTGGAATGAAACATGAGAAGTCCTAATGACAAATGCGGAGTTGTTGTATATAAAGTGCTCGACCTGAAGATCGTTCAAGTTCCCTTGCTCTACATCATGGCCTTCACTCTAAGCTCCAAGAATATCCGCATCAGGGGAGCTACATTGAGCGCCGATTGTCGTTTCACTTCCAACGGCACTGATCAGTGGGTCGCTTCCTCTCTCGATCTCGATCGGTATATTCGAAACCAGGACGGCAAATTTGTAGCGCTGGATTCCGATTGGGTTGGATTCATCGCATCCGCTCGGAACACTACAGTGAACAAAAGTCTACTTAAAGCCGATTTGCGGAATCAGGCAGGCACTTATGTTAAAGCCTTCATCGACCTCAATCTCTTCGTGGGGAATGACAATGGTAGACTGTCATTCAAATATCTGTGAGTACTTAAATTGGTCCTATGTTTTCTTTTTTTTTTGGCTGAACTGGCATTTTTTCCACAGCCCACCGTGAACGCTCAATTATTCCGACTCTTCAACTACGTGCTAATCGAATTGTATCTTTAGTCATCAGCTCATCGGGACCAGTACAGCGAGTCTGGACCTCACCGGCTCTGTTCTCACCGTCCTTCTCCTGAACAGTGACGGCAGACTCCACCCACGCGAAATGAATTTGAATTGCTATTACGCCAACGACGCTGGGAGATTCCGTGGAAATGGCACCGGGTTCTATCCTACGGCCCGGAACGTCAGGCTTGGCACTGAAACTGCCGCCGCAATTTTCACTCTGAAGGCGGAGTTGCTGCAGAGCGGGAGCACATATGTTCCGGCAGAGGCTAATCTAGGAGTGGATATCTGGAACAGTTATGGGAATCTACGATTCGTGGGCTCGTAAGTGTCAGCTTGTCTAGCACTTCGCATGAGAATTGATACTTTCAATTACAGCGTCAGCCCTCCTCCGGCTACATTCTGGGACCTTTTCCTCAAATTTTTCGAGGGTGCACCGGTTGTCGGTTTTATCGTAGGCGGAATTCGCGCCTTGATGGGAAATTCTGTCAGTTCTTTTTCTGAATGAGTCGATTTTGATAGTAATGCCCACATATTAGGAAGACGCTCAACGGGCCATCTCCCTGTCCGCCAATTCGACCATTGTCATGGTTGGAATAGCTATAGGAACGAGCCTGGGTGGCCCACTGGGCGCCGCAATCGGGGCTGCAGTCGTCACACCAATTGGGATTTTCGTCGAGACCTCTCTCTCTCCCGATCGCCAGACAGCGACGATCGAGCGTTACATCTACGAGACTCTTCGCAATACGGTAGCAGCCGGTGTGGGTGCCCACCTGAACAACTGGGTGACCCGTAACGATTCGAAAACCTTGCGTGCCGTATTTGCTGCGATTAATGATGCTTTTGGGGGTTTCATATCTTGGGCCGTCGTAGAGGGGATTGACGTTGCGATTTATGCCTCTTTGAAGCTGTGCGCATATAATAGCATCTTGCTGACCACTTTCTAACCGGTGCATGCAGCATAATCAACGTTCTCAAAGGAGAACTTCCCATGCCTCCAGAGTGGCTTGAAGTCGAAGCCATGGTCGCTGCGTTGGTCGATGTATGGAGTTTCCAAAATTCTCAAAACTGTACTCACCCCATGGTCTAGGAAAATAAGATTGAAAGTTTCCCGTTGACGAAGCTCCAGTAGGAGGATCAATGCCTGAAGTTATCACCTGTCCCTTCCGTCTGTTTTGTAATTGTAGTTTGAAATTGTGAAGTTTATTGACACGTCGAATCTTCTCGTGATGAGGCTCCGGTGTTGGTTTACGAGTCCTAAAATTTATTTTTAGGTCTCATTCTTGGCAACGCGTTTCCGCTACATTCGTTGGTAATATTCAGTACCTGACGTAGTTGAAGTTGTCGTTATTCCTGGTACCAACTTAGGTTCCAGGTCTCCAAACGGTAAAAGTGATCTACCGGATCTCGTCGAAATCATGACATCACGTGGCTACCGGCATCATCCGAATTTGCAATATTCACATGTTGAAGTTGAGAACTCAGAAAATGTTCTATGCACCGAAGTGCACAAATCAGGGCCGTTATGCACAACATAATGAAACCCTTCAGGGGACTGTGACACCATCTATGCTGAGAAAATATATACAGCGAAGGTCGCAAGCAGAGATACAAGAATTCCCGGTAACGTAAGTTACTGGGTCTTAGAGAGCCTGATTTTGAGTTTTTGCAGTAAATCACATTTTCGTCAGCAGTTTTTGCGTCCTGAGCAGTGATCTCTAGTGATCTCTCCGCCAAATTTCTTCGGTTTCCTGACTTCGGCAGCCAAACCGATGATTGCCGTTAAGAGCCTCGTAATTTTGCTTAGAGAATGGTCGGCTCAAGGCTTAAGGCTGTGGTGGCTTAATGTGGTTTAACGCAACCGGAGTTATCACATAGCCACACATCGTAATCCTGCCCACGAAATCAAATCTTTTAGGAACTTGACATACCTTGCACGTCGATTGTTGCTGAACCTTTAGGTTTGGCTACCCTGGGGAACTTGGGTTTCGATCACGATCTATTTTCCTAACATGCACAAATAAGGAATGCGTCATACAAATTTGGTCATCATGCTAAACAGTATTAAGTAGTTTTTGGCGTTGCGACGTGGAATTTCTGATGTGCAGTGCCATGCCGCCTTTTTCTTACCAAATGCCAGTATCGCAGTTCACATAAGTTACTACTGCTACCAAAACGCTACTGGCTTTTTGTTCTGATGTGTCATTTTCTTTTCGAGTTCGTCCGACCGCATCGGACTCGGAATATTTTTGTCTCCGAAATCAATCAGTTGACATGAAAAACCCAGTGGAGTCGAAGGGTCTAATTTTGACGTTGTGATGGCACCTCCAAGGATTATTCTACTGAGAAACCCGGTTTCCTGCGGAAACCCTCCCGTTTTTGGTAATTTCTTGGAAACCCTTGCAACCTTCTAACAAGAAACCCCACTCGGCGATCAGGCCGGAGGCGGAGTTTAAAATGTGAGTTGTCTGGTTGAGGATTATGTGTGCTGTTTCGAAGCTGTTTCCCTTGGAATTGGAGGTAAACATGTATCAATTAACCACTGTACCTACTACCCGGCCATCTGGAAGGTTGAATACAATTTTCAGCTCCTTTTGACATTTCCCGTTCAATATGCTATGGCACACAGTGAACCATGGTAAATATACATTGGATCCAGCTCGGCACGAGAGCTTCTGAGTTTCACACCACTCATCGTTCGTAGTCTCCCTAGTCAGACCAAATGAGCAGGATAGTTTTTCTGGAAAAAAAAAAGACGAAAAATAATATATATCATCGTTCGAGATTACGGTACTAGTTTCAGCGAGAGAATGAGCTTCAAGTGGAAGTGTCCAGTAATACTAAATATTATTATATGCTCTTGGTATGCTTTCAGGGTTGAAGTCCCCGACATGGTATACATAGTTGGTCAACCAATAATGATTTCTACCGGGCAAAGTTCAAGATCCACTGCAGGTTGTACGTGGGAAATCTAGGCCTTCGGCATGTTCGGCACCCTTGTCGGCTATCAGCAGAGCTTTCTCCGAAACCCGGTTTCCGGATAAGACCTCTGGAAACCGGGTTTCTCATTAGAATCATCCCACCTCCAAGCAGGTACAAATTTATTAACATTGATTAAGTACAAAGCAATCTACTAATCTGCTGTTAGTTGACAATGCGCCAGCGCCACCGATAGGCAAAGACTCACATTTCCTTTTCTACTGCCCCGCGCAAAGATGACGCACCAAATCACCGAATCGTGGTTCATGTTGAAGGTTCCCGACTGTCCCTCGGTCTTCCAAGCCGATGTTCCGTTCGTATTGTATGTGTGCATCACATCCAAGTCGCGTCTACTTGTAACTTGATAGCACCGCCATGTTGTGTGCACTCCCCGCACGAGCCGAAACCCCAACTCTTGTAGACTCTAGATCATGTAGTAGTGGACATAGACAATCTCTTGTTTTGAATTAAGTGTGCCGAGGAAGTTGGTAGAGGCGACTCAGGCGAGTACAAGGAAGACACATCGTGGCAGCAGAGTTGGAGGGAGAGTGCCGTCACGCACATGCATCACGGCAAGTCATCACGAGCTGTGTTGTCACCCGGTCTGGAATACCCGGAATACCTCCTGCCCGGTGAGGGTGGTCTGGATGAAGGTAACTGCACTTTTTTGCAGGAGAAGTTATTGAACGGTTGAAGCCGAACATTTGAAAAATCAGAAAATGTTACCCGACGCTCCGTTTGCTCCGGCTCGATCCGACTGTTTGGAATCGTAGAAAGTCCCTCTTCAAAAAGGTTCAGCGCCCGCCTCGAAGAGGCCCAATCCTCAGTCATGCTCAACCCTCAGCGCCATGGTCGTTTTTCGCCCTGGAGACGTGTCGTCATCAATTTTCATTGTCCCTGGGTCGATACCTTGTCAAATCTCGCTCTGGGGACGGTCTCACTGTCCACCACGGCCGCGATACTGGCCATAGCGCGTTCTAACGAAAATCCATACGCTACCAGTTTATCCCGCGTACTCTTGCGGCAGCATACTGGCTACTGAGCACAAAAATTCAATCAATTTGCCCTCTATTCTCGTTAACGAGTACTACGCATCCTGCACTATGTCTGACGGCACAAATAATGGCTGGGGCGGTTTTCGCGACCGCTCGGGTCGAAAGAAAAAGGCACTGGTCGCCTCATCGGCGCCAACACGTATACGGGACACGGGGATGTTTCCACGCATTTCGACGAGCTCTGCCAGCTCTTCGGTCCAGCCAAACACTGTCCAAGCCGGACGCGCTGTGAACAATGTTGCGTGCACTGCTGGCGCGACTGGCTTTTTTGCTCCGCAAATTTCACAACAGCCACAAGCCGTTGGGTACCCAGGTGGGTCAGTTTCTTTTCGGTTTGATCTCTAACCTCACCCGTACATTTTCTCCCTTATCCCCGCCCTCAACTGTTCCTGTGCGACCACCGTCAACGAGTGCTGCAATTGTCCAGCTCAACAAGGACCTAGCTGACGCTGCACTTGATCATTCTCCGGCCACTGGCGAACTCACTTTCGATGAGAGTTTGGGAGATGAAGAAGGCGAGGAAGATGATTCCGTAAACGCCGAGGTAGCGCAAAAGGAGACGGAAGAGGCTGAACCCAAGGTCCTATCCGAAAACCATCAGTGGCTCAAGACCACGTTAGCCCAGATTGTAAACGACACGACCGGTCGACTCAAAATGCCACGCTGTTACAAGGATGGGCATTTTTGGGTGCGCCCCGTTGACGCCGTCTTTGCGCTCAAGCGCGCTGCTGTCAGCGGCTTTGCTCCCACAGGTCTTTACCTTCTCCCAATATTTGTCTGGTTGCCGCACTTCTTACCTGGCCGCCCGGACTCATTCAAGTGCGAATGTGGTGCAAGGCTTATTTTGAATGGTAAGTTCTATTTCCACCGGTTTCGCGGTCACTTATTCTTTGCTAGGATACAACGAAAACCTGATAGCACGTCGGATCAGCACGTTGTCAGGTCCCGATTACTTCCTGCTCACAAACCGATACTTGTGGCCCCCACACCGTGGAAATGACAAGGGATGTGGTAAGAGCTACCAGGGCAGCGACCCTTGGATTATATGCCAGCTGCCCGAGTACGTACAGTGGGCCTTCCCTGGTAAGTTCCTTAGCATGTACTGGAGATATTCATCTCACCGTTGACAGCTTGTCTTAGCGCTCGCGGCGGTCTCGACACTGCCAAATTAGATGTTATGAAGGCTACTTTTCCAGGCCACTTTGGTGCCGATCCGTTCTCGAAGATGGTGCGCGAGCTCAAAGTTCTACATCACAATCGTCTCGAGACCATGTATTACTGCGCCGCACTTCACTTTGGGTTTCGTGGACCCAATAATGTGCCCCAGTTCTCGAAGTTTGAAGATCCATTGGGCTATGCTGGATACACGCCATCTAGGCAATACTTCAAGTCCATGTTTACTGCTTGGTTCTCTGTACATCGCACTCTTATCGACCACGTCATGTCGTCGCTGCCGGCAACCATCATCAAGGCTGATCATACATACAAGGTATTATATTCCTTCCTCTGTTTAAATTCGCTAACAGTCTGCAGACGATAGATCATCAGTGTTGTTTACCTGGGGGTGAACCGATTAATGCAGCAATGTATTCAATCGTGAATTCAGATGAAGAAGTTCGAGCGTATGCATTTACACTCACTCAAAGCTTCCCACCCTTGCGCGAGGTATACGAACGAATGCAGGCTGAACTTCGCCACCATGGTCATCCTCCAACTCAGTTACTTTATACCGATAACCCACGAGGTGCGGGCAATTTTTATTTCACGAGTTGAGACTAACATTTTCGTAGCTGAGCGGAAATTTCACGAAAGTGTTAATGCCTCGCTGTGCGAGAATGTTCAGCACATCGTTCTAGACCCCTTCAGCAACCTTCCACCCTTCAAACAGTCCAATATTCCTGTCGACTATTTCAGCCTACAAACGGCTATCGATTCAGCATGCGATGACATTCTTGTCGCGCTCGCCTCGTTGCCGGCTACCGAGCCTCTTATTCTTTCGCTTTCCGTCAAGTGCACTGCGGAGGCTCTACATATTATTCAACTTTGTTCCGCAAAGAAAGCCTACATATTTCGGGTAAGATTTTCATTCCCCGTACGCGGTCTTGATATTCATCCATAATCAAGGTAACACATATCAAATCGGCAGCCCAAGTTCCACCATGTCTCCTCTCGCTGCTTACCAACAAGCGTAAGTATTGTCAAAATCGGACACCAGATTCGGCAGTCCATGCAGAGCATCAGTGCAGCATGGTCTATGCCCAGTGCGGCCTTCATCGACTCCACCAGCGTCATTGATCTGTCCCATGTCGCCAAGGTCAAGGGTGCCGTCTCCGACACTAATAGTCCACTTCCCACTCTAGCCGGCACCGTCCTCAAGAAATCCCTTCCCAATTTTTCTTATCTATCAGCATCCGAATGGAGCATAGAGGTGAAGGAGGATGATGTCAAGAAACTTGCGGAGGAAGTAGACTGCGTTTCGCAGATTTATGAGATGTTGATGAAGCTCAATTCGGTGGGACTACCTCTCCAACCATCGCAGGTCTGTGCAGGCCAGCTCGTTACACTGGTGATCGGCAAAGCGCCACTCGCAGAAGGCGAACTCGTTGCTCACGATGGAACATGGCCTTCACCATCGGGCGGGGGATCCATGAAAGTTACCCCCGCATACACAGTCATCAAGCTCACCAACGTTCTTCTGCCCGGCCATGTGGTCGCAAAACATTCGCAGACGCTGAAGTGGCTGGTGGACAACGGTGGGCATGCTATCGTCCAGATTCGGACCCTCCGCAGCCGTTCTCTCACCCCGCCTCACCCATCCAATTACGACCCATCTCTGGGTGTCCCGGCGCCCATGAACCCACCCTCTTCCGAGACATCTCCACATCACCCACCTGGACCACTGCCGTTACCTCCACACCACACAGTCCAGCCAGATCCGGCGACGTATTCTCGTGGTGAGAACGAGTCATCTGATGCTGAACCCGATGAGCAGGACAGGCCTGAGGTGAGTATTCAATAACCGTTCTTTCTGTATTGTTTTTCATGAAGAGCACCAGGATTCTGATCCCCTCAACGATGATGATCCAGACAATTCGACTGAAGCAATGGTGATGGAGGCTCTGCGACATGCACAGGAGATCCTTCGGCAACCTAACGTCTACAACACCCTCGCATCTCGAGTTCTCGATGATGCGTACCACTTCATGGATCGCCTCCTCCGACTTCTGTCCAAAAAACACTCAGTATTCAAAGAATTCGCCCACCAGTTTAGTGAAACAATATTCGTTCGGGACCAGAACGACGAGGCGAAGGTGCGGGAGGTCTTGGAAAAGAAGGGCATCCCCTGGGACTACGCTATCCGCGGCAAGAAGGCTGCCTTCAATCGTCGGATTCGGCGATACATCCCCCCTCCAGAAAAGCTTGCCGCCGACTTGGAGACATTGTTCAAAAGCTTCAAAGATGTGCGCGACTCGGTTGAGCGGGGGAAGGGTAATGAGCACCGTTTTTTCTCCCAGGAGGCTCGGAAAACTGCCGAGACACTTCTCGAAACTGTTCGGCTGGGTTTTGTGTCTGACCCGCCCGGCGTTGCGCTTTATTATGTGAGAGGGAAGGATCGGGACGGAATGACGCTGTACCGTACGGTCCGCGGGACGAATTCAGTTGAGGGAGGAGTCCATATGCTCATTCGTCGGATCTTTGGGTCCCTCCGCGCCTCTCCAGAACTCACTGAAGCGACCATTGGGAGTTGGTTTCTTCGGCGCAACCGTACGGTACGTTTTGGGGCTTGGTAGTATCATGAATTTAATTCTAACTAGACTCCTTTCATACAGATCGGTCACTACAATCGCACTGGAAGAAAATGGCTCAGTGACTTCGACATATGGCTCTTAGACGATCTCGTCGAGAAGGCCCTTACCCTTGGGATAGAACCGTCAGTTCCAATCCCGAGGCTGCTTGCTACGCGGATTGCCACGTCCGAGTCCTTTGGGATCATACCTATTGGGTCTGCCATCGCCCGAGAAGCTGTGATTCCGCAACTTCCACCTTTGAACCTCCAGGCGGCTCCGCACCACAACAATGTCCTCTTACACGCCCTCACTCGTCTCTGCACAAAACCATGCAACATTTACCGATATATTCAGCTTCGCCAACGTGCTCCTGCCCCCGTCATCCCCGTGCACACTGTCGCGGAGTACTATTTCTTTAGACAGAATGTTGATGCCTTCCGTGCTGCATCCGCGCGAGACGTGGCTCCCGAGCTAGCCTACAAAACCACCGACTACATCGCATTTGCCGTGTTCTGGAATCGCCAAGTAATGAGGCAGTCACCCCAGATCATTGAGGCTGACCGCTGACTTTACTTCAAACTCCCCGAGCAGCTGCTTCGGCACCAAAAGAAGACCTTGCAATGAAAATCATCTCGTGCAACACTCTATTTGGGATCCAATACCGAATGCCTCGCTCCAATCCAGGAGCTCCTCGGGGATGCCAACCGGTTGGCAGTCGTGCTTCCGGCCATCCCGCTTGAGCCTGAGCAAGTTGATTTCAATGCGGATGGTACGCCTTTCGCTTATAACAAGAGTTCCAAGTTTGATGCCATCTCTCCTCAGCCACTGTTGGCATTGACTTAGAATCATTCAATCCCATGGCCATTCGACGATGTGTTGCTGAAGAGCTCAGATCCGATGCACATTTTGATCCTGTGCCCGCGTCCGAGGACAACGTACCCGCATCTGAAGACAGTGTACCCGCGTCTGAGAATAACATACCCTCGACGTCTCCGTCCGCAAACCTTCCATCTCCTTCCGCTGATCCCTCTCCTGCAGTGCGCTCGCAGCAAACGATACTGAGGTTTAATGGTGGCCCAGATCCCTCTCTGACCACTGAGCCCCCTCTCAAAAAGCCGCGCACAGGCCCAGGACCGGAAATGAAGACAACACGCAAACCTCGCAGATGCGGCCGCATCAGGAAAATGTTTTTCATCTGGCAGAGCTGGTGCCAACTCTGCCAACACTTCCAACATGCCAGAATGTGAGCTGGCAGCATATAAAGATAGCCTATGCCAGAATATATTCTGGCAGCCATCTTTGCCAGTTTTTTTTCTGGTACCAGAATCTTGGCCAGAATCTCTGCCAGGATCGCTGCCAGTATATACGGCTCTACCATATTGTGGTCATGTACCCATATAATCACGCATTACGATGAAATAGGACAATAATAGCATTCATTTGCACCCCACAGAGTGTGAAACAAGTGAACTAGTATATACTACAGCGGTGGCTACCAGTGGCTATTTACTAAGGAACTTACGACACCATTAGAAACAATCGAAACTAAGGAAGGGATAAACTCACCTCATCATCTGAGATGATGACAAGAGAACGGGGGTCCGGACCGGCACACTCGGCCCAGGGAACAGTGCGAAGGCCCGCTCCAGCTTGCGGCTTCCAGGCAAAGCTAGATGGAACAGGAACAGGTGCCATCAGGAATCTGTACGTCAATAAGGCAATGCACTCACCAGTGTACACAACTGTTCCCACTCTGAATCGTGCTTGATGATTACCAGAATGGGAAGCACAGCATGAGGCGCAGACAAGGAGCATGAGTACAAGATAATCACAGGCAGCGGTTGCACAGACAAAGAGGCCCAAGAAGTCGGCACAGAATGCGGGGTCACGTGGAATGCTTGCAGCCTTGAGAGACTTGCAGATAGAGAGCAGATAGAGAATTGAAAGG
This sequence comes from Mycena epipterygia, assembly GCA_029281465.1. Taxonomy (NCBI): domain Eukaryota; kingdom Fungi; phylum Basidiomycota; class Agaricomycetes; order Agaricales; family Mycenaceae; genus Mycena; species Mycena epipterygia. Next base: position 32,993 of record JARJCQ010000080.1, on the reverse strand, counting down.
CTAGCTTGAAGATCTTGAAACAAAACTTGAGGTCTTGAGGTATAATGGGGACAGGGAGCCAGACGAAGTAGGGGAAGTGGGAAGAAAGGAAGAAAGAGGTGTCGACGTGGCAAGCACTGACAGCTGCCAATGATCACGGCATTTGATGTGATTGATCGGAGTTTCAATTGACTTAGTGGAATTTGAAGTCGACGATCGGGATATTTCTTTACAGCCCAGATCCGCAATATTATTATTAGGAAATATGTCACGCTGATATAATTCTGTCCACTGGTCTCCACTGGTACCCAAATTCTGGGATGCAGGCCAGAGGTTTTGCCTCGGATGTCGTAAATAGGAGTGCTGGTTTCTTTCTTGAGTCAGATATTGTACTATTTCGACCGTAAGTTCCCACTATGTCACCCATAACCTAACATGTTCATTTTTCAAGGTGTTCAATCACATCAAATTTGCCATACTATATTATCCCGACCTGCCACGAAATAATATTCTGACCAATGTCCACATTCTGGCACTTGGATTAAAAAATGGCAGATCTGGCGAGTTTGCTGAGCTGGCATGAGCTGGCGGCTGAGGCTCCAGGTGCACCAGATGTGCCAGCTATGCCAACTACTGCCAGACGAAAAACATTTTCCTGATGCGATGCGCGTATGCGAACTGTCCACGTCAGTACGATTGCAAAGGCAAAGGTGCCCATCACCGCTGTTCATGTGTGTCAGATGACCATGACGAAGCAGCTGGAAAACGTATTCGGATCGCACAGTAGTTGGTAGACGATGTATATTGACAAAATCATATGCTGTACATTCATACAGTAGCTATGAGTGATGTTCCGTCAGGGCGTGCCAGAGAGGATGAGTGTGCATACAAAGAGAGTGTAAAGTAGCCTGGCATAACACATATAGCAAGTACCATCCCGATCTCCGACTCAGACATGCTCTCCCGGCGTTAGAGGATTTTGTGCAAGGTCGCTTAGACCTTGAAACCCTTGAACTTTCTGCGCCCACGAGCTTGCTCGAACTGTCGCGATAATAATGAAAAGGGTAGGAAATGGCTGAGACAGTCACATACTTTGCGTCCCTTCGAGATGGTGTAGGGCTTCTTGTTCTTGTGGGGGCCTGAGGTGTCCGTATTAGCCAGGTAAGAAAATAATAGAAGAGCAAGTAGGATGGACCCATGCCAAAGTGTTTGCCTCCCGGGCGGTCTTCTTGCTGCGCAGCAAGAAGGTGTTGGCACCGGTAGGTGCCCGCAAAGCGAGCTGGTCAAGTGTCAGTGCCTCGCTGCCGGCGTTGAGGATGTGCTCTTTTGCTGCGCGGGTGAAACACAGAGCAGCAATGGTGAGCTTGGGAACCTCGGTCAGACGGATGTCGTTCGTGATCGTGCCAACTGAGAAAAGTATTTTGTTGGGGAGATCGACGGTGTTGGAGGTCTCCTTTACGATCCGGGACAGTCACTGCATTTCAACCCCTCCTAAACTTAGCCTGAGTTCTGAGCCCTAAACAGAGCTAAGCAGAGAGCTGTGGTTAGGCGACTACACAGACCATGGTTACGTCTGTGTAGGTCTGGCTAAATGTGGTTAGCTCTGTGTAGGTCTGCCGAGGTCTGCTTACCTCTGTGTAGGTCAGTCTAGGGCTATAACCAGAGGCCAATACATGCCATAGGCACACCTACATTGACCTACCCCCATTCTGTGAGGTGCGACGAGAAGAATGGGACTCGCGAAGATGGAACTCGGCTAATCTTTCGCTTATCTCGCTTACCTCGCTTAAGGATCAAGAATGGACTCGGACAGCAGCGCATCAAATAATTCCTACCTAAACTCCGCTGCAGCGAGAGTGAGAGAGAGAATGTGGGAGAAATTGTGTGTTGCTGCGAGGCCTCATGCCATGTCGCCAACCCTTGGCCAACCCTGGCGGCAGAAGGACGCCGATGAAGTCTAAGTATGATATTCTCAAAATAACCTACATTTGGGATTAATCTATTTAACAACCCCGGGTTGTTGGATCAATTTTCTATCTAACAACCCCATGATTTGTAAGAAAAAAACTGATGGCGGCTGATGGCGGGGTGGCGGGATGAGGCGGGATGCTTGTAATGTGTTCCTAGTGTCACTGAAAGTCCCCAGAAAATTCACCTGAATAGATGGGCCATCTGAACGAGCTACCTGCTATTTTTTTTCTGTGTTCCACCGGTCAAAATTCACCAAAGGCTACCTTCAATGCTCCTTGTGCCAAGGATTTGCCGAAAAGTCTACCAAAATTGCCGGAATAAGTCTGAGAAAAATCCAGAGGGCACTGGAGTGCATCTGATACGCATTCACCATTGTGCGACCATATTTAAACGATTTTTTGCTTTGTGAACGGGCACTAGGCCTGTTGTTGGCATTATTTCGGTGACAAAGTTACAAATAGCCGGGGGTTGTTAAATAGAAAATTGATCCAGCAACCCGGGTTATTTTCAACAAGTGGGGTTGTTAAATAGATTAATCCCTACATTTGCATCCCCATTCGTTAACATGTGCCGAAGAATTATTGTTGAGAGGGACAGTGCCGTGGAGAATGGGGTTGAGGTATGTGTGGCTGGGGCTAGCTGAGTATAGGTCATCTAAACTCATCTACCTTCAGCTAAGCAGACCTACACTGACATCTGCACACTCTGTTTAGGCGACCTAACCTTACGCTAAGCAAAGCTAAGCGCAGCTACCCGAAGCTGTGCTTAGTTACCATCAACAGTGTCTGTTTAGCCGACTAGACAGACCTAGCCATTGGCTAAGCAAAGCTAAGCACAGCTACCCAAATTGTGGTTAGGGCCGGTTGAAATGCAGTGAGTGACAAGGGGGTGCAGTTCGTCTTGGAGAGGAAGAGGTGGTAGTGGAAGACCTCGCTGACCGAGTCAGAGACTGAGGTGGCTGTAGAGAATCATTTTCGGGTGGACTTACCTTCCAGCTTGCGAATTTCCTGTCTCCATCTCCTCTCCTTCCCGGCTTGATGGTGAGAGTTTGTTGCGTCGATTCCACGCAAGTAAGAGTACCGATTCGGATAGATATTGCCTCGAGAGGGGAAGTCCAAGTTAGGTCCTCGTCGGAGGAAGGCATCGGTGGTTTGTACCGAAGAGAGCGGCGCAACGATGGTGGTGAGAAGAGGACAGCGGAGCTCGTGGCAGCAGACGGCGCGAGGGCGGCCTGTGTGGATCTTGAAAACGATTAGCCTGGGTTTAACCCAAACCAGGTAATATCTCCGAAGAGATAGACCTTGAAATCACTCGGCGGGTTCACGGATCATCTTGATATCGTTCCCGCGCTGGTGTGCTTCTTCTCAATCTGGAGCTTGCGCAACACAAACCGCGCTCGGAATCGACACCGGTGAGCTCTAACAATCTCTCTCTACTTCCTCTCTTTTCCTCTCTTTTTATCAACTTGAAAACTTGATTCTTTCCCCGTAACCACAGACTTAAGCCTAAAGCCGAATGGTCCGGTCTTGTCGCTCTTCTCCAACTCTTCACCTTAACCTTTGTCTTACCTCGTTGATTCCATTCGTGAAAGCCATCATTTTTGTTAGAAGTGCACAGACACAAGACCTGCTAGAGGAAACTAGCTTGTCTGAATCAATTTCCCAACTACTAATTTCCTCATATTTCCTGGCTCTGCGACCTCCCAGCCCTTCAACCTTGTTCTGTGTATCTGGTTGAATGTGAAGTCATCTTATAGACAAATGGCTTTCCTTGATTCTCTTGTAACCCGCATTTTACTTACCTCCGCGCCAGCTAGTCTACTTCCTTGTACTACGTATAAGTGCTACATGGGCCCCAAGGGGCCCGCGCGCACTATAATTGAATTATGAATGAATGAATGAATATATCTGCATTCCACATTCCCTCATCAACTTGGACTTCTCGGGCAAGTTGTGTGTTATGTGATTCTGTATGATTTTGTTCAAATCAACAATCATGACCTGTTCTACGGTTCGATATTTTGACACTAATGCGTAACACTAGCAAAATTTCGATTTTCAACCCACGGTGTTCCTTCACAATTTCCTGCACAAGGAAACCCGACAGTTGTGCCGGCCATGCGTCTTGCCTTTTCTGTTGGGGATGTAGAAGGATTCACATTGAGTTTCTTTTGTGGAAAATGCTTCAAATAAACACTGTCCTAATTTCTACGCTTCTGGTCAATAATTTGCTGTCCATGTGTTCGATGTATAACGACCACTCTCAGAAGAATTCCAAGCTAGCCGGTAAATCAATGAGTTGGCCAGAGAATCAATTCCAGCAGATTTCGAGCAGATCTAAACCACGGAGACCCTCGCTGAGTCCATGTGACGTACCTTGCTTTACAACCCCGGTGATATCCCGGATTTAGTTTAATTTCTCTTGCGGTAAGTGGCATTAATGTCAATGTCATGCCTCAAGCTTCGAGAGTGGAATAACATGGCAATTCACCTATATATTATGGGCTGAGTTCTGTGGGCAGAACATGTCAATTGGTGGCAGTACATCTTAAATAGTGATGGCCGAGTTTTTTCAAAACCCTATCATATGCCACTCCAATTTGTATATATACAAAAGGTGATCACAAAGGTCAGACCTACCTTCAAGATTTTTTTCGGGGGGTTTTTTGTTTTCTCCACTCAAAAGTGTATAGCCACCCGCTTTTCTCGGAGTGTACAGCCACAAGTCTGCCCACAGAACTCAGCCCATAATATATAGGCGGGGCCATTGAGAGCCTCAAACAAAAGAGGAAAAATCATACTGTAAATACAGCGAAAATAATCCAGATTAATTGCAGCACAAGAACCAATAGGGGCAGACCTTAGCTCTCTGGCTTGAAATTCATCTAAAAGGTGTCCCATGGTCTGCCCCACATCACCTTGGACCTGCCCCTCCAGAGGGTCCTGCAGGAAAAAGATTTCTGCAAAGGCACTGATTTGGGTGGTGGGGACCGTTTTAAATGTAGCGCGAGAACGGGGACAGATCAGGGCATGGTGTATTGATGGGAAAGCGATTTCTGAACGTTCTCTATCGAAAAAAAAATAGTTGAAAAAAATCGGAATTTTGTGGCCCCCCCCCCAAAAGAACTAATAGAGATAGATAGGCCATGGGAAGATTGCCCAAAACCATTTGCAGTTTGCGTGATGGCCAAGCTGTTGAGCTAATACTTAGGTGGGATTCACATGGACTGGATGCCCACACCAGCAAAGTCTCTTTGCAAATCAACTTCTTTTACATCATAGACCCTGCACCTCAAATATCAGAGGTAGAATACACAAATCTATTAGCAACTTGAGACCCACCGAGTGAACACTGAGATTTCAACGATGCTCTCGGTATTATTTGAGATTTCCAGGGGTGCAATCTGCGAGTAAAGCAGTAAGAAAGGAAGTTATCAAATAATCGAGTGAAGCACACCATCAAGAGCGAAGGTTGAGGCTAGTATCTAGAGAAAACGTCAACGGAGTTGCAACAAAATATAATTAAACACGCACTTGAAGATCAAGGTGGTAAGGAACCGGTCATTCTTGGAGGCGAAACATATCAGATATTAAATGAATGACTCGCCTAGCTGCGTGTAAGCATAGTTTCGGCATTCAAATTTGCAACTTGAAGACGGTGGGCAGTGGATTCTGAAACAGAGTCCAAGTCAATACGGCAAGGAGTGGGTTGGTCAGGTTGAATTACATTGGTTTGACGCACCTCCAGGACACAAATACGCAACAATTAAGTCATTAACTCGATAATTAGCCAGAGCAAACTCCGTTGAGGCCCACTGGTGAAGTGAAAGATCAGCCGAGTTCAAACCAAGTAAACTAAATATGCACTTGTAATACCATAATGGAACCATTAGATTTGCGTAGGACTTGAAGAGGAACGGTCTAGATCTGTGAATACAATCACTATGATCAATGAGTGCATTAGAAACTAGAAACTCACACAGCGAATATAGATTTCAACGATAATTCGGTACTTCAAGACTTCAAGAGGGCACAATACAGTCGGATTCCTCATAATGCATAAGGTCGGTGGACCCCCAAGCCCGATGCATTATGAGCAATATGTATATGCGTGCGGTGAGTACTAAGAAATGAAACCATAGGATGATCGGGTGAAGCGCGCCTTCAAGAGCGAAGGTTGAAGCTAGAATCTAGAGAAACAAGTCAGCCAAGTTGTAAATAAAGACGGATGAACCGCGCAGTCTAGTTGAAGTCAAAGTAAGTAACCAGAACTATCATTGGCATTTTTAGCTACGAAACATGTCAGATATTGAGCGAAACACGCACTCAGGTGTACGCGCGTGTAGTTTCAGGGTTTCAAATTGATGCCGGAAGCCGGCGAGTAGTGGAACCTGAAGTCAAGTTCCAAGTCAGTACGACAAGATAGAATTAACGCACCAAGCGATTAAACGAAGAAAGAGAGGCTGTGGATCTAGTCAGTATCAATATAAGGATTGAAACGCACCTTGAAGTCAAAAGACCATAGTGACGGTCTCCCGAGTGAAAAACTGAAGCGCAAATCCGGTTGGCCAAGACATGTCAGTAAAATATTATAGTCGTAACTGACTTGAAGTGGATGTGGTCTGGCTAAAACCAGCATGGTATCAGTGTTCGATCGTCGAGACTTGAAATTGGGAAGTGATAGATTATACAGTGATTAATGAAGTCAGTACGATCAGAAGTCGTTAGAAAAAAAAGCAAAAAGTCACCAAGTGGTTAAAAGAAACCAAGTCGAAGGCTTCACGAGTCAGGCCTACTTGATTCAGTCAGCATACTTGCGATACGATCAACGGCAACCCACCTTTAAGGTCAGAGTAACGGCCTTCCGAGTCCAGCGCAAGTTGGGATGCACGAGTCCGGTAAAAGACAAGTCAGTAAGCATTACAAAGTTTACAATATGAGAAAACAATTTAAATTGACCCACAGTTGAAAGGGGAAAAAAACTGCAACGCGTGGATGTAGTCGAGGTGAAGCCAGCGAAGCTTTAAGGGCGGCTTCATCCGAAACGAGCGGGCCGTGCTGGATGAAATTCAAAGGTCGTTCGCCTGGTATCGAAGTAATTCGGTTAATAATGAACGTTGGCGGAATGTTGAACAGTTAACTGAGATGAATGCAACGAGGAATGTTTGCCTTTTTGGTGTGTTTTCTCTTTCAGTGGAATTTCTTTGTTTCCGCTGGATCGGAAATCAGTGATTAAGTTACTACTTTTTACCATGCTAATTGTAAAATAGAAAGAGGAACTTCCCACAAATCTGAAAGTGCGACAGAAAGATCATCTTTATATTCACCATTTAACAAGCCGGGAAGATTGCCTTTTTAGGTGTGCTTGTGGAACCTCGAGCTGCACCGAGTTTGATGGCCCATCAGCTCGAGCTGCCTCGAACTCAGCTCGCGGCAACACTAGCGAGCACCACTCCATCAAAACCCGTATACTATTTTCGAAACAGCTGTAAGCGTAGGCGCGGAGATAGACAGCAGATTAAGCGAGCGTGGGTGCCAAACAGCAGAGATGAGGAAGAAAATTGGGAAGAACAAGTCAAGCCTGGGCGCCGATCGTGACCCAAAGCAGCCAAGCCCTTGGTAGGTAGGTAGGTAGGTAAATGACGAATTTTTCCGGCATGTCGTCACCGACGCTGTTGGTCACCGCATCGATGTGAAGCTGCTACGGCATCGGTTTCCGACGGCCGATGGATATCCGATTTCAAAGTCCGCCGAGTCACGACGGTCGGCTTCTCGTTTTCCTCCCACTTCCATCCTTTCTTCATTCTTGCAGCGACACAAATGGCGACAAACCATCCAAAGTCCCTTCATAACCACCATCCGCCTCCGTCTGCCAGTGCCTCCAGCCTTCGCCATCATCTGGCAGCAATCGATGACAAGATTGCTTGCCTGGAGGCACAATTGACACTCCTCCGTAGCGAAAGGGACGTCCTTTCAAGGGCTTTGAACTCAATTGTGTACACCATCCTGACCATCCCACCCGAACTCACAACCGAAATATTTGGATATTGCGTTCACGATAACGGGTGCTCGGCACGCGCCATGATTCGGAACGCGTTGACGGTAGCGAGCGTTTGTAGGGCATGGAGGGCTATCGCCATATCATCCGGTGCACTTTGGAACAATATCCAATCGCTGTTGCACTTCGCTCGTACAAACATTGATTCCACCCAGAAACTCCTCGAGATGTGCCTCTCACGCTCTGGCAATCTTCCTTTGGATTTAGACCTCGCTATATGGCGATCCTCTGAGAGTCAATCGGATCCAATCATGTTACTTCTGACGCAGCACTTATCGCAGTGCGTAAATCTCCGCCTGGAATTGGATAAGACAATTTCCTTCCCCGTCGACCACTTCAAAGGGCCGTTGTGTTCCTTGAAAAAACTCGATATCGACCGCCCCTGGTCCAGGCGTATTGCACAACAGACAACCATCACCATCTTTCTCGACGCTCCCCAGCTTCGGGAGGCACACATCGCGTGTCTTTCACTCTCCCAGATCTCGCTTCCTTGGATCCAACTTACAAATCTCCACCTTCGTCGCCAATCCCTTGCCCAGTGTTTCGATATCCTGGGACAGACGCCAATCCTCGAGGTGCTTGTCATGGATCCCCGCCTAAACTCCACAGGCGCGCAGGATCCAATTACCGCCCCGCCCCATGTCCTTCCCCGTCTCTGCAGCATCGAATTATATGCTCGTGGTTCTGAGGTGTTTCTCCAGCATCTCACGCTACCGATTCTCGAACATCTTTCGCTCTGTCTTTCCTCCGAAGGCGTCACTCGAGTCAAATCGTTAGTAGCTCGCTCGAGATGCTCCGTGCGAGCCCTAACCCTTTACGATACACGTTCTTCTACCACGAATGACTGCATACGTAGCCTACCATCCCTCCGCGTGCTTACGCTTGGATCTCTCCAATGGTCTTCTTCACAATTCAACCAATTCTTCAACTGTATGACCGAAGACGGGCTTGTGCCCGCACTGGAATCGTTGAATCTCCAGGTCTGGAACCATTCCGTCGTCGATGTGCGCTCCCTCGCCGACATGATTTCGGCGCGTCGGACGGTCATGCCAGGAGTGACGAAGATCAAGTCTTTGTCACTGTCTTTTGACTGTAACCCGAAGAGCGATGTCACCGCTGAGCACGGTTCCTTTTATAATGCAGAGACGGTGGAGTACGCGGTCACGAAACTGCGCAAGATGCGTCATGAAGGACTCAAAATAGACATTCAGTCTGCGCAGAAGTGGACTACACAATATATCAATTCACAGATGGTGGGGTTGTTGTCTTCATCCTGTTTGCCTCGTTCTGATTGAAACTGCAGGCTTCCGAGATTATGAACACCCCCTGATAGCTTCTGTCACTTGTCGTTCATTTCTAGTCCATTTTTTGTATCCTGAACGGGGTATAAGGAAAGATCTAGGATGACGATCGTCGTTTCGAAGATTGTGCCACCCATTTTGGTGCGTTAGACTTTGATTCATCTTTTCTCTCACTCGGAGAAAAAACTTAATCACGTTGGACGAGCCTAAAAAGAATGAATCGATACACCTCATTTCCGGTTCTCCGATTTGTGACCATACAGACGCATTTCCATCACCCGCTTTCAGGATGTCACCTTTCTTCTGTTGTTTCTCTGCGTCCTGTAATATCTCCAGAATCAAATTTCAGGGTCTCGTTTCTTGCGAGAACGAAAATATTACCAGCGATCCCAGCCCGCGTCGGCCCGCAAAAGAGATGGCGATCGCGTCAGTTTTGCGATTTGGATTCCCAAAGGTGATCTTCGATAATATTTGATGGTGTGAGGCTTGCGAAGCGAGCATTGCGTCGGAAAATACTGTAAGGTAAATATAATTTTGTGAGTTTAGGATTTCATCCAGGCAGGGAATAATGGATCGCACGTTTCGCCTGAATTAAGAAGAAACCAGCCCAACGAACTGAGGGTCATGAGATCGTGACAATGTAGCCCAACAATGGAAAGACTCGACGCGTACGGTCCACGGCATACAACACATCGTCTCGAGAAAGCGATGATTTGACCGATCCTAAATTAAAAAATGTGTGGGTATATATATGTCCGAGGTAGAGATATTAAAGTGCGAAGAAGGACGAAAGGGCCAAAATGAAAAAGGCCATGTCCGGTGTCAAATTGAAGTTACCGTTCGTGTGGGATGCGAAACCCAACTTGGATATATTTGAGCAGTGGACGCATGAAGTTCATACATTTTCTGAACTTCATGAGCGAGGCAGCCAGTAAATTCATCATGGATCATGTCGCAACAGAGCAGAAGAAGTGGACGGCGAAAGGGCCATGCCGAGGGCTATTCGATTACTGTTTACCTATTTTAAAATACGATTAAGGAAAAGGTTGACTAAGAACACAGTCCGTGACGAGATCCGATTCCCGACAAAGAAAAATTCCCATATGTAACAGACAGACTTAGTACAGATCCCTCTGGGATAGTGGTCGCCAGTATAACAGAGTCAAGTGGCCGGATAAGGATTGTCAAAGCCAGAGAAAGAACATGGGGTTGGTTCCAGAACAAACACGAGGGGACGAGCATTGAAACCTAAGACGGACGACGAGCCAGCGAAGACCGATGATGGGTCCAAGAAGGCGCCGGCAACAACAGGACCCAACAATAAGGCGCCTAAACAGAAATCCTCATGAATCGAAAACGGCCCGACCCAGGAAGAAAAGAACGTAAAAGACGCGATCTCAATCCCGCAAACGCGAAGCAGGCGTCACGATATCGGCAGCGAGACGCCACCACCAACGGACATGCGCGGACAGAAAGATGCGAGACGCGCGTCTTCCACCCTTGGAGCGCGAAGACGGGTGTGCTCGATATACACAACGCTCGACAGACTCGAGATGCGCTGTATCCTGCCACAACTTTCGCGGGTGCGGGACTCGCGGAGTCTGCCCAAGGACCGTTAGTGAGGAGGAAGGACATACGAGAAGCAGGGGGATGCGTACTCGTTCGATCGTTCACTCGTTCCCGTTCCCCGCACGCTGCGCGCTCCTGACCTTCTACATCCTCCACATTCATCGCGCTGCACTCGTGCCCCATCGCCCGCCCCCGCCCGCGCGCGCCTCGTCCTCCACCATCCCCAATACCCGCCACGTCATCCAGGCCCGCCGCGCTCTCCGTGCCCAGCACCACACGCCCCGCAATACACACAGGCGATCGCGGACACAAGTATGGGCGCACTCGTCGCGCGCGTGAGGCACAGCGAGAGGCGTGGCTTGGAGATAAGCCGCGGCGGACGGGAAGCAGGGGAGAGTGCTCGTCTTCGTCGTCATGGTGCGTGTCACGTCCATGCCCGCCGCCAAGCTGGTCACGTAGGTAAAGGGAACACGCGGGCCGTGAGCATACGCGCGCGCGCCTAGGGAAGCGTGGAGGGATGGTGCGGGTCCTGGTGCAGTGGGGAAGGGCGGCGGAGGGACTATGCTTCTCGGTCGGATTGGGAAGAGCAGTGGGAAGCTTCTGCACATCTTCGCCGTGCTCTAGATCTTGCTTTTGCACGTCGTGCCTCTGCTTCGGGTGGTGGGCGGGGCGGGGTGGAGTACTTGGGTCGAAGGCACCCAGCCCACATCCATTCGATCCTCGCGCACCGACACCGACAGCGGGAGGCGCGGGGGCAAGACGTCTGATAAGGGGTCAGCGAGGAGGAAGGATAAGCAGAAGGCGGACATACGAGTAAGTGCCCACAGATACATCGCCTCCTCCACTCCATCGTCATCGTCGACTCCAGGGAGATCCGGCGCGCGCTGCCCGCTGGCGTGCGGCAGGCGAGGTCCTCTGCGCTACGGACCGCGGGCACGACATGCGTAGTACGCATCATCTCTTTGCATTATACAGCAATCGGCGAGCGCGGAGCGGAGTCTGGGCTGGAAGCGTCAGCGATCAGGTCACGACGAGGGCAACGGCAGGACGTACCCGTGGATCCATCGCAGCTTCTCACCGCCATCCGCGCCTATCCGCACGACCTCTTTTCCCTTGACCCCCACTCAGAACTCGGCCACTTCGTCCTCCCCTCTGGATTCGACGATACCCGTGTGCCCACGCCAACCGCCCAGGCCCTCCGTCATCCGCGCCCATACACATCTCGTCCTGGCGCTGTCCGTACCCGCCGAAGTCCCGCGCACACAAACGCAGTACGGAGGACGCAGGCGCAGGACGCCGCGCGCAGGACGCAGGGCGCATCACGCACACAGGACGCAGGACGCACCTAGGGGGCGTAGGTGGCCGCTCTGCAGGAGGTACGCACGCGGACGTAGGCCTCGAGCACGTCCACCCAGAGCACAAGCATATCCACCCAGCGCGAAAGCCATCTACAGACTCGGACGCGGGGGGGATAAGCGATGACGCTGGCGCGAGCTCTGCGCTACAGAAGCAGAGGGTCGTCCCGACACACGCATAGACCTCCCTCCGCCGAAAGACTCCTCCCCTCCCGCCCGCCAGCGCGGTGGCAGCGGGGCGAAGAGCAAAGAGGGAAGGCTGGCCGCTGACCTTGTCGTGGTCCTGCGCGTCGCTCGTGGGCCCGCACGTCACTCGTCCTCGTTGTCGTCCCGCGCGTCGCTCATCCTCCTGAGCGCAAAGCCCACAACGCGGACCACCACGATGCACTACCGCGGATTCGAATCGCGACACACGCAGGGCCCGCGCCCGTGATGTCAATGAACGCCGTGCCCGTGCCTGCTGCGTCGAAATCCACATCTGCGAAGATGGGTTAGAGATCATGGCGGGTGCAACGTCCAGTGGAGGTCGGCGAGAGGGGAGCGCGCGTCCGGGCCAATGACGCGGAGACACTGAGTACGGTATCCGAATGAAATGACAGAATGGCGTCCGGAACGCGGAGCTCGCGGATAGCCCGGGCTCTACGCTAGGGAATAGAGAAGGAACGGTCAGCGGGGGAGTGGGCGGGGACGCGGGCGGATGTACCTGCGTGTCAAGAACGACGCCATGCCTGACTTGGCGCTGGAGCCTTGGGGAGGAATCCGCTCCGGAGGTGTGTAAGCAAGGAAAGCAGGAGAGGGAGAGGGGGCCGGAAGGGGATGTACGTGGCGTATGTAAGGATTCGATGATGATGATGCACCAGCTTTTGAAGCAATAAGAAGCCGGCCTTCTTGACGCAGCGGGTCGAGGTCAAGCCCGGGCGGTACGTCCTACTCGTACCCGAGATTGGCGCCGAGCTGGGCTGAGGACAGGTAAGCGGCAAGGAATGCGTGCAAGGGAAAGGGACATACGATGACGAGGGTGGACGCAAGTACATAAGCATTCATTCGAGTACCCGAGTACCCGGCGTGTCGGGGCTTTGGAAAGTATTAATATATTAATCCCCAGTTCTTCGCCCGGGCTCGCAGTAGCGGAGAACACCGGGCTGGCCTCGCTCTTCGCCTCCACCATCCATCTCGTGTCGCCAGCCCTCTGCCCCCGTCCCCGATACCCGATCGATACCCGCGTTTGCGTTTAATCTCCCCTCCAGCTGACCAGGCGCGTCGAGTATAAGACGGACGCGCGTCCGTCCATTCATTCTCCATCTCACGCTGCCCGCTCTTCCCGTCCCCAATACCCGCTTTCCAGCTGACGCCCGAGTCCGAGTCCGAGTAGAAGTAGGACTGAGCACGTACGCGTGCTTGGCGTTGTAACAAGATCGGACGTGGTCGTGTCCTCGTCGTGCCCCCGTGGTCGCAGAATGGAAGTGGAAGAACGAAGGGGCATGAAGCGCGCCTGCCCGAGTTCGAGTCCGAGTGACAAGCGGCGCCTGCTCGTCGTCGTGGCAAGGGCGGAACGCGGAGATGACGCCGGAAATGATCGTGTCGCGGTCTTGGCCCCAGCGGCGAGTCGTAATTCTAGGAGGCAGGAGTGGATGAGGAGGAATCGCGGGTGCCTTTCCGCGTCGCGTCTTCTCTTCTTTATAGGGACCGCGATCCACGGCTTTCCGACTTGAGCCGTATGCTCCGTACGATGGGATGGGGGAGAGATGGGGGAGGGGGTATGTGAGGACGCGGCGAGGACGTCGCTTTATTGTGGGTGGGCAGATGTAAGCCGGCGGTGATGGTCGAGAGCAAGAAGTGGTGGTGATGGCAAACTTCGCCAAACTTTGCCCCGTTCTCAGCTACTAATGCCTCGACCTATCAAGAAGTTTCCGCCGCCGCATACCTACGGAATGCCCGACTTCAGAGACGGGATCGCCGCCTGGAACTCCGCATGGGAGCACACCTTCCCCTTTGACTCCAAAGTTCGCAACTTGGAGACGTTGGTGGCATCGAATCCCTCTGCAGAGCAGGATAAGATGGAATGGAACTACAACCTTGTGCGCGGCGTCCGTGTGGTTCAGGCAGAGCTGCGTGTCTTGGCCGTTACCAGTGTCCTGGGGCCAAATTCCTGCTGGAAAACACTGACACCCGCGGAACGAGAGGCGCACATGTTAGAGGGGCTTTTGCGCACCTGCTTGCGACTACCGGACTACATGCCAAACAACCGCATGTATACTTCCGATATCACATTGGAATCCTTGGAAACCGATAACGGCCAAGGGTTTCTTAACCTCCTGAAGAAATATGTTCCAGACGACACAGAGGGCGGTCCTACGTCGTACCTGCACCCAGGTTGGACGAAGGAGACCATCGAACGGCTCGAGAACGCCGGACACGTGGCGGGAGTCCAAATTTGGATAGCAATGCGCGACAGCTTCCTTGGTGAGTTCATCAACCGGGTGCGTTGCTGAAATTGAGCGCCGCGCAGTGTTCTTCCTGTACAATACCATTTCATCTTTCGTCGGAATTCCTCGGGTGATCAAAGATGACGAGAACGAACCAACCCCATTGCATTGGGGCACCCGCATATGCGAGGGCTGCGGAGACAGAGAAAAAAGTGGTGCTCGGTTCTCGGTGTGTAAAAATTGCAACGACAATATTTCACGCAAAGTTTTCTACTGCTCCAGGTAGGTGTTTCATCGGAAATACTGGTCCGCCACCTAAATGTTTCGGCAGGACCTGTCAAAAATCGGACTGGCCGAACCACAAAAAGGTCTGTGGGAAGGCGCTGACTCCCGGGGTTGTCCAGAACGCCACCTCCTCCACCGAGCCACCCTCCATCGAGGTGTTTTTCTTGACGCAGATGGGGCCAACGCGCGACGGATACACAAGATCTCAGGCTCTTCTCCGGCAAATGCAGTTTCTTGAAGCTGTTCCGTTCTGCTCCTACGTGTTCTTCTCTCCCACTGGTCCCCGGCGCATTAAGAGTCCCGTGTTTATAACGCACCTTGTCTTCCGCCTCGCCGTGCAGACAGCCATGGCTACCGGGGACGAACGGTGCATCACAGCAATCCTGGGGACAGTTCCTGAATTTCAGGACGCACCGAGTGGATTTGTGGACCAGCTCATCGAGGAATACGGTGAGACCCGCGTTTCGGTGGCCAGGGCAGCCGTGCAGGCTCGGATCGAGATGGACGACACACCTATACTGGGCCAGTGGATTATCGAATTCTTGGACACTAAATCCGGATCCCAGTATGCTGATATTGCATCTGAGCCACCGGAAGGGCCATCAAGGGAGGTAATGCAGAAAATACTTACTGACCTGCGCCGATGGTGGCCGCGTAGATCTTAGGAGGCAAGTAAGCTGTTCCGTGTGTATGTCGATATAGAACTTATCTGTCTCAGCCTCGTGTCGGGATGAGAAGGACGGATAAGTTGGGTATGTTACACTGTTTGCCAATTTTCAATGCCGCTCACTCCGTGGTTCCGTTCGCAGGGCCTGTCGAAATGATCTACAAAATCAATCTTGTATGCGTTGATAATTCTCTGGTTGGGTTTCTTGCATCGGTGCGCCAGAAAATAGTCGCATGAGATGTTTGTCAGGTCGCAGGATCATATCAACAGTTTTAAAAGTAGGCGGGATTTACGACAGAATATAACAAATATAAGCGCGGTCGGATACTTCATCCTACACACAGACGCTCGCCAATCTGAAGGTTACCGCAATGAGCGTGAACCTGCGGATTGACGCGTTCAGCTCCGCTTCCGTAATCCCGGGGCCTCCGGCAGCGGCAGCAAGTGATCACGACGGCGCCGAGTTCCTCGAATTGAAAGAAAGGTGGTGGGGTCTTTTTGAAGTTTGGCTTAGAGGTGAAGTCACGTCGGCCGCACAGAGTCATAGATTCTTAAACCCAGACAAAATGTTTCCGCAATCGACATCCCGGCAGTCAAACGGATAGACGTCGCCGGCCCAAAGAAGTTCAATTATCCCTTGTTCAAAGAAGAGATAAATTGTGCAACCACCGGCCTCAGAGCATCCGCCACTGTCGGAGGTGAATCTACTGTATGCGGTAAGTGAGTTCGGGACCTGGTCAAGAAATTTGTGGGCTAGTCACTGGATATTTCGTTTCACTTGGTTTCTTTTGTGAATCCAGGGTTAGGTAAGTCGATCAAAAACAGTCCAAAGCGTTTAATCGCAAGTGTTGCCAAGACATTTTTACGGTTTGATTACATGCCCCTGACGCGTAATCGACCCACTGCGCCCTCCCACTCCAGTGCACACCGACGGCCATGACCGCCCACACCCTTACACAACTCCTTTTCCACCGCTGATTAAACCGAAACACCGTGTTCCTCTGTATCTTATCCGAGAACTTGGGTCCAGGTTCTCAGATCAGATAGATAGAGCAACACGTCCACGGCTACAAGACGGACCTGTGCTGGGCTATAGAATCCAAGAAGGCAATTTTATTAAGGGTATGCACCGAAAAACAAACAAAATTGATGCAGGCACGATTCCCTTACCGTGGGTGAGTGCGTCCTCGACGCATTGGGTCCGGAATTTTGACCCACTTGCCAATATCTATGCATTCGTGGCCGCCGTTCTCCGCTGTACGTGGGTAAGTACTGACTAATTCTGTCCATTTTGAACTGTACAGAGTCAAGAAATTCAAGCCGTGCTAGGGTCCAAGTCAAATTTTCAAAGCAGAAACCGAGAATTTGAATATACCAAGTCCAAAACTTAACAGGCCCGCGTAGCGACAGAAAAGTTTGAACAGACTACAAGGAAACATCAGATATTCGAGGCAAAGACAGCATTCAACTTGCCGAACAGTCCCGCGCAGCTATAGGTGGGAAGTAAAGTTAGAATTTGAAACGTGGCCCGCACAGCTGAGAAAAAAACCAGGATTTCTGTGTTCAATTCAGGGTGAGATTTTGCAAAGAAGCAAATTGAACTCACTGAACAGGGTTAGAAAATTTTGAATTGTAAGTTCGAGTCTTCCAGAACAAGTCAGAATATGAACCAGAAATTGAAATGTAAGACATGCCTGGCTCGCACAGTGGAAAGAAAACATCAAGATTTGAGGGTTGAATTGGCCGATTTAAGTCGTATAGCGCCGCGCAGCAAAGAAGAATTCAAGTGATAAGTTCAAGGTCAGGTTTGGAATAAGTGTGAAGTGAAGTGAACGCCCTCGTCCCCGCACTGAAGGCAAATTGGGGGGCCGTGGGAACTTCGGGAACCGAATCAAAATGTTTGAGGTTGTGCGACGCGACACTAAGAGAAAAGATCGGCGAGAAAAATATCTAACATATAAAAGGGAACTCCCACCTTGCTTACGGGACAGCGAAAAATCAAATGAAATTGTCGAGGGTGGTGTTCAGGGGCGGCGGGATGTCCCCGGTGGGCGGAACACGAAAAACAAAAACAGAATTCAATCTTGATTGCGGATGGAATAGGAGTGTTGAGTTGATTTTAACATTGGACGTGATGTACCCCTCGGCAGACGGCCAAAATTCGAATTTGGGGATCCGAGTCGACGGCGCGATAACATGAGCCTGCAGTGCCTAGACAAAGGGAACGTATCTAGAACGCGTCGGCCCGCTCGCGGGATGTCTGAAAATCGAATGTTATTAAGCTGCTGCTCCGTTCTGTGGTACAAAACGGGTGACTATGTCTTGGGAGCAGCAACAATAGGCGTATCCCAGCAACAGCAGCACCGGTCGATCGGCCCACATCTCCTCCCGCGCGTCCTTCCCTCCCTTACTGTGTCCGGACGAGGAGCCGCGCCCCTACGAACCATGCGAGGAGACGGACGCGGCGGACGACTCGGAAGATGCAGCGATGGGCGAGTGCGAGGCGGCGAAGACTTCGGTTTGGTAGAGGGTACCGTCGGTGGCGACGAAGACGCCGAGACCGGTGGGGAATGCTTCGACGAGTGTTCTGGGTGGATGGTCAACATCGGGTTCACACTCAGAGAGGGGAGACGAGGAAATCGGGGAAGAGAAAGAGGATAGAAAGAAGAAGCAATATCGAAAAGTGAAGGCAGAAGGCCAGAAATGGAAATCGGCAAAGTAGACGACGGGCAGGAGACAGAGAGCGAGGGGATCGTCGTCAAGTATTGGCGGAAGGAAGGGAACGTGCCCAAGACAAGGAAAATGAAGATCGACACAGAGGGCGTGGAAAGGACAAGGACACCGAAAGACTGGGGAGGGAGAAGAAAGGACGGAAACACGGGCGAGAAAAAGGAAGGGGGGACGCGGCAAGAGCGCCACAGTAAAGTAAAGAATACGCCAGCCAGGAAAAATATGCAGCTCCCGCACGTCAATGCCATTACCCAAAAACAGACAAACGAATGAAAAACTAACTAACCTCAAAGCCCCCGCCGCCGCGCTCGGCCCAAACCACATACCCACATCTTGCCCAGCCTCCTTCCCCGTGAGCACCATGCGATGCAGGCCGAACGGCGCTGCCGGCGCGTCGAGGAACCACGAGATGAGGCGCGCACGCAGGGCGTGCGCGGGCTGTGTGGGAGGCAGGAAGGTCGCGATGGGCGTTGGGAGGTGAGGTAGTTCTGTAGAGAAAAGGTACTGCTCGGGCGACGCGCGGGGTGTCTCGCAATCGCATCATCTCCCTCACTCGCAGACCGCCCTCTCAGCGGAGGACCCGCGCCGCAGTGCGTTCTGCATCGTCCTCCTCGTTCCGTCTCTCCGTCCATCCTCCGTTGTAGTGTATTCCTTTCCATCTACGGCAAGCACCCCCGCACCCGCACATACATCCACCTGACCTCCGCCTTCAGCCCCACGCTCCCCTGCACCCCCCTCCGCCACTCCCCACTGTCGATATCCATCACCACTGCTGGGGTCCATCACGCTGCGCGCAGTCCGTCATCGGGGCGCGGGGATACACGATTCCTGTCGGCGGAGAAGTGCATAGCACCGTGGAATGAGAGGTGGGACATGGTGTTGGGTCGCGCGGACGCCCGCCGGCAAAGATGCAGACGCGCAGGTGGACGTAGACGGCGCGCGCAGGTGCAAGAGGGTGGAGTGTGGCGGGGCGGCGAAGACCCGAGCGCAGTGCGTACGTATATCGTATACCAACGTGGGGAAGAGTCGAGCGCGGAGAAGCCACGCACGCGCCGCAGGGAAGACACTGTCCGCGACGAGAAAGTACAGCCAGCAGAAGAGGGGGAGGCAGCCCAGAAGCGTCGTACGACAGATACGGCAATGTCGTCGAAATGGGGCCTGCGGCGAAGGAGAAGAGGCCGCGTGAGACCGCATCCACCACCACGAGGCTGCTAATCGCGGCAGTGCAGGACATGGAAAGAACAAAAGGAAGAAGGAGGTCGAAGGGGAGAAAACGGAGGCGCGACTCAAAGTGGATCGCGCCGGCCGGGAACGGGGACGGGAAAGCGAGCGAGGAAGGCGAAGAGACAAACGTCTATGCAGCTTATAGTCCACGCGTCCCGCCTTTAGTCCCTAGGTTTTATGTAAGAGAAACATAGACGAAGAAAAAAAAAGAGGGAAAGTAGACGGAAACGTACCCGATTCCCTAATCCTAATGGTTTCCGCGTTAGCTGCACGTCGGGGTGGAGATACGACTTCTCTCCGTTGCGCGCGCGCTCGCGGTGGTACGGCGTTGTGCGAAATGTGCCGCGCACGCCGTTGCGGACCTGGGGCGACGTGCGATTTGCATGCTGGTCAGGTTCGTGTCCGTACTGCGGCGGTACGATGTTGCGCGAACGGTACGCGAACGTTGGTCGCGACGTCGAAGTTGCCGGTCACTCGTCATCGATGCGTCGTAATGGAATTTGCAGGATCCAACGGCGAGTTCATACGCAGAGACTGAGAACGCTAGGAGGGAGAGTGCGGCTTGCCATCGCCGTTGACGTCGATGTGTGCGAGAAGAATGTGCACCGCCACGATCAGAGTAGTATGATCCGCCGGCCTTGCTTCCCACCACCATATCTGCACTAGCTTTCCTTCCTCTAACTCGACCACAACAAGTCCATGCTCCCGCGGTTCATTGGCCCTCTCACTGTTATTGTGTTAAATTCCATGAACAACGATCTCGTCCCCTCCTCTGACGCAGATTCTCGACATCCCGAACACCTCGTACTAGTAGAACACATCATCGAAATCGCTGCTCTTTCGCATCCGTCCATCATCCTCAATCCCATTCCGCTACTCGCGCGTCAAGGACTGGTATGGATTACCACTCTCTGTGTCTTACAATACTTGATCTCCCGCACTACTGGGCAGAACCGCTTCTCTATCATGTCATGCTGATCTGTGCGAGTCCAGCACACCAGCTCTCCGCGTTTCTCGTCTGCCTACTTCCGCCCCTGAATAATAGACCTCGCCTCGGGGTCGTTTGAGCCGTTACCATTCGGTACACCTCATTTCATTCTCTTTGCCTGCTGATTCATTAGTTGGGCAGGTTCTCGAGCACATTATTTGTGAACCGAGGCATTTAGACACCTTATCCGCTCTGAGCCTTGCTGTTTGGTTAAATTGCTTGCGACTGTGTGCTTGGCATCACCTTATTTTCAAGCCGACTGACTTTTCTCTTCGCTCTAGATTCACCTCAAGTCGTGTGCACGTCGATGAACTCCATCCTGACCTGAGATTACTGACTTGATGCAACTGCTTTTAGAACACTCCTGGCGCACAATCACAGTGGATTTGGGTATCGTTGGGAAGAAGTGATCAGATTCACGGATTCAGGCGTGTCTATTGACTCGGTTTAATCTAGGGTTCATTATTAACCGAATTACTTTGATACCAGGCGAACGACCTTTGAATTTCATCCAGCACGGCCCGCTCGTTTCGGATGAAGCCACCCTTAAAGCTTCTCTGGCTTCACCTCGACTACATCCACGCGTTGCAGTTTTTTTCCCCTTTCAACTGTGGGTCAATTTAAATTGTTTTCTCATATTGTAAACTTTGTAATGCTTACTGACTTGTCTTTTACCGGACTCGTGCATCCCAACTTGCGCTGGACTCGGAAGGCCGTTACTCTGACCTTAAAGGTGGGTTGCCGTTGATCGTATCGCAAGTATGCTGACTGAATCAAGTAGGCCTGACTCGTGAAGCCTTCGACTTGGTTTCTTTTAACCACTTGGTGACTTTTTGCTTTTTTTTCTAACGACTTCTGATCGTACTGACTTCATTAATCACTGTACAATCTATCACTTCCCAATTTCAAGTCTCGACGATCGAACGCTGATACCATGCTGGTTTTAGCCAGACCACATCCACTTCAAGTCAGTTACGACTATAATATTTTACTGACATGTCTTGGCCAACCGGATTTGCGCTTCAGTTTTTCACTCGGGAGACCGTCACTATGGTCTTTTGACTTCAAGGTGCGTTTCAATCCTTATATTGATACTGACTAGATCCACAGCCTCTCTTTCTTCGTTTAATCGCTTGGTGCGTTAATTCTATCTTGTCGTACTGACTTGGAACTTGACTTCAGGTTCCACTACTCGCCGGCTTCCGGCATCAATTTGAAACCCTGAAACTACACGCGCGTACACCTGAGTGCGTGTTTCGCTCAATATCTGACATGTTTCGTAGCTAAAAATGCCAATGATAGTTCTGGTTACTTACTTTGACTTCAACTAGACTGCGCGGTTCATCCGTCTTTATTTACAACTTGGCTGACTTGTTTCTCTAGATTCTAGCTTCAACCTTCGCTCTTGAAGGCGCGCTTCACCCGATCATCCTATGGTTTCATTTCTTAGTACTCACCGCACGCATATACATATTGCTCATAATGCATCGGGTTTGGGGTCCACCGACCTTATGCATTATGAGGAATCCGACTGTATTGTGCCCTCTTGAAGTCTTGAAGTACCGAATTATCGTTGAAATCTATATTCGCTGTGTGAGTTTCTAGTTTCTAATGCACTCATTGATCATAGTGATTGTATTCACAGATCTAGACCGTTCCTCTTCAAGTCCTACGCAAATCTAATGGTTCCATTATGGTATTACAAGTGCGTATTTAGTTTACTTGGTTTGAACTCGGCTGATCTTTCACTTCACCAGTGGGCCTCAACGGAGTTTTCTCTGGCTAATTATCGAGTTAATGACTTAATTGTCGCGTACTTGTGTCCTGGAGGTGCGTCAAACCAATGTAATTCAACCTGACCAACCCACTCCTTGCCGTATTGACTTGGACTCTGTTTCAGAATCCACTGCCCACCGTCTTCAAGTTGCAAATTTGAATGCCGAAACTACGCTTACACGCAGCTAGGCGAGTCGTTCATTTAATATCTGATATATTTTGCCTCCAAGAATGACCGGTTCCTTACCACCTTGATCTTCAAGTGCGTGTTTAATTATATTTTGTTGCAACTCCGTTGACGTTTTCTCTAGATACTAGCCTCAACCTTCGCTCTTGATGGTGTGCTTCACTCGATTATTTGATACCTTCCTTTCTTACTGCTTTACTCGCAGATTGCACCCCCGGAAATCTCAAATAATACCGAGAGCATCGTTGAAATCTCAGTGTTCACTCGGTGGGTCTCAAGTTGCTAATAGATTTGTGTATTCTACTGATTCTTTTCATAGATCAGATTATAGATGGTAGGATTGCAAGTGCGTGACTTTCTTCCTGACTTTCCTTCAACTTGGACTAACTTGTATTTCCCCAGTGGGTCTTGACGAACTCTTCTCTGGCTAATTACCGAGTCAATGAGTGAATCATCGATTACTTCAACCCCAGAGGTGCGTCAAATGAATTCGATTCAACCTAACTCTAATCTGACTCGCGCATCATAGACTTGGATTCTCGGATCCTTTGTTTTCGTAGGCTGTAATTATTGCCGAACTTGAGGGGTACATATGGTTCAATTTTCCGACACTCATTCTGGCCATGTTGACTTGAGTTTGTTAGACTCGCAACTTGGTTCAAGTTCAACCTTCAAGTGTGACTCACGCCCGCTCACAATTATACTTATGAAGTGCGACTGAAAGTTCAGATCCAGGTGTTTGAATACCTAGCTAGATCTATCAGCGGTTCATTTTTCAATTCATTTTTTAACTACATTGATCGTAGCCCGAGACTTCGACTCTGTACTACGGGCCGTGGAAGGGTGAAGCTATGACCGTATGCAGGCAAGTCACCCTGATTTCGTTCATTGATTCGGTTGACATTATAGTACAGGAACCTCTGTGCAATCTGCACCAGCTCCGTCTGCAGTCAGACCATAATGTTACTTTTTGTGCGGATGCTTTGGCTCGAAAGTACAAGTTTAATTAGATATCCCTTCCCACGTACAACTGACGGTCTTTCCGGACTGCTCACTATGGGGTACGCATTCACTTCATACGAGTATTCATTTATATATCTGATTGAATTTCGACTCAGAAAAGGTTGAAGTCTATCTGCCCGTTGTTCACTTCGTCCCATCGCAAACATCAGACCAGCAGCATCCAATTTTCGCTTAAGGCGCCGGCATCGTTGTACTTGCTAGCATTGCTAGGAATGAGATACATGTAGGTATGTATGCATTCAACTCACGTCCGGGTAATTTGCCTCAAGTTCAAGTTTACATTTAATTCATTTGATCAAAGGTGCCGACCATTGACTTGAGTTGAGATCCTTTCGCAACACAGGTACACCGAGAATACCATCTGGTGAAGGCATGTGAACGTTTAATTCAAGGGAAAAGTACTAGACTTCGTACTAATGGATACTTCAAGAACACAATTTGCCGCTTTAGTGGACAGGTCAGATCTGGTGAGCTCCACGGCATGTTTACCTCCCAAATTCTTGATTTGAGCTATTGTTTTAGCCTTCAGTAGTTCATACGACGCCTTTTTCGTGTTCAAAGCCGCAGAAGTCGGTCTATGAACATTCGGGCATCTTGGTCCTTTCGTTGAATTACAATGCATGATATTCCGGGTCTGGATCAGCTGCCGACTCGTCTGAATTCAGACTCACCTTTGCATGTATTCGAGCGTGGAACGTCACCGAGGTAAGTTCCGTCCAATTTGTCTTTGAATTTTCGCGACTGGCCGCCTAGGTCTATATCACCCCGATCTCATTGGAGTGGATTGCAGATAATTCGTTCTTGATCCCCTGTACACCGAAAAAGTTGATTTTTTCTGGAAACCCTCGGGAAAGTGATTTATGAACACCATTGGTTAACTCTTCATAGCCTCTCCCTCCCCACATCTCACAAAAGCGCCGCCTTTGAGGGTTGTTTTTCCCCGGGCGCTACTGCAACTTCAGCGCTGTACCGCTGATCTCGATGCCGTCCCGTCGGTTTCACTTGATCCCTCCCTCGTGTTCTTTGCTGTCGCCCTTTGTCCCGTTCTTCTCTCCTTTCATCTTCCGCACTGATCTCTTTCATCCCAACCTTCTGGGATCGCGCTGCGTACCGATGCCGCTCTCCTATTATTATAATACATCCACGACGCCCGTCTGCATCCTCGCGCAAACTCATTCTCGCAGGGGTGTATCCTCGTCCCTCCGTTCTCCCCGTTCTACGTCCGTCCCCTTCGTTCGAGCGGCCGCCCAAACAAGAAGCCGCGTCTGCGGCGTCATCTCGCGCCGCACAGCACGTCCCATCGCCGTCGGCTTCGCGTCGCGGATGCAAAGACGTGCCCGAGAACTAGGCCTTGTCCTTTTCCCCTAGGACAATGCACGGCCCTCGTATCTCCCCCCTTTGCGTCTACGTCCCTCCCTCCACTCTGGCTCTATAGCCTCTCGGACCTCCACCACGTCCCACAGCTACCGCGAGGAGTCGGTCAATCCGCACTTGGTAATTTCTTAGACACGCTCGCTCTCATTTCGTCCTCACTTCCCAGGCTACATTCTTCGAGCTACGTGTACCCGTCGAGCGCCGTTCTCATATACCTGGTGTGTCATATTCTTTAACCTAACCCACATTAGTACTGTATCTCACAGCCTGTGTTGATCTGTCACAGCGCTCGCGTACCGGCCGCGATTCTGCTCTGGAACGTCTCGAGCGATCTGAATATTTAATTCTCTGAATCATCTATGCACATCCCCAACGCCGTCCATGCCCAGCAATTGCGCGAAGCAAGATAAGGTATGTCTTTAATACTCTCTCTTCCTCCGCTCCAAAATCCATTCGGACGCACGTGTCCAAACAAAGGTCCACACCAGGTTTCACTGAAACCACTCGCACACGACTCGGTATGATTTCGACGCCGACTCTACGATACTGAATTTTGTAAGACTGAGTTTTGTCAGAGCAAGAATATTTCTGATTATTTGAATCCACCAGTGAGCCAACCGTTATCCACATGGAAACTGTATACGCTGTGGGCTGTTGGAAGCGCCTTCTGGCTTCCCCAAGGATTTAGGCAGGGTCCAAGCAGCGGATGTAACGCTGCACCGGCGGCACGAAGCATTTCCGCGTCGCCTTCTGCTTCCCCCCGATCATATGCCTACAACATGTTTCGGCGTTGACTGAGTGAAAGCGATGGTTGAGTATCCAAACGTACCGTGAACAGACTAGGTAGTTTGCGCTCCACAAGGACCTTGATGCTCATCCGCCATGTATAAGCCACATGACCCTGGGCTGCGCCAGAATTGAAGGCAATGCAGAGATCGGGGGTCGCGAACTGGTTGCCTTGTTTTCTCACAAAGTCGTGGTACGTGCTGCATGTACTATCAGTGATCTGCAGCAGCAGCGCGGTAAAGACCAACTTCGCAGCACATTTGAGCACACAGGAACGGCCACGTGTGATGCATTCACTGGAAACTGAGTCAAAGAAAATTTCCACCATAATTGAACGTACGGGCATATTTCATGATCGAATGAATCACGACTCGGTACATCGGGACCACACAGGATGATCTGTTGGCAAGTTGGTCAATGTCTTCACAATGAGAACGATTCATACATCGAGTGTTTTTACTTCAGGAAGGCGATGCAAAATTTCTTCGAATACACTTCTGCAGCTGACTTCTCGAATGTTGGCACCGAGGACCTGTAGACCTTCAGATTTATGTAGATCGATCCGAGAGGGATAAATACGGACATGGACCGTCAATTTTTGTTTCCGAGTCCATCCGTCATCCTCGTTGAGTTTGCTGAGCCCATACAGGATTGTCATGGGCATTGAGAGAGTATCGGATGCTGAGGAGATCAGGAACGTAGAACTTGAAGGGATCGTCGCAGGCATCCCGTACGACTTGCGTATCTCTTCATCAAACTCGCCTTCCCAAGTTTTCCCCTCTAGGGACACCCACCGAGATTTGACACGTGCTGGGACCCAGAGGAGCTGGCCCCGGCGATCGAGCAGCGAATTCTTGGTCTTGGTGTCGACTGTGGCCTGCAAGCGCACAAATATATTCATCTGGCAGTGCGAAAGTCCATCGCGCCAATCGGTAGATGGCCCATGATGAATCGTGTGCGCGGCTTCCCAGTGCGCGGGAGAGCAGCAAAAGCTGCGCATGCAGTGCGGGCAAGGAATCAGATGTTGCGTCACGTCACCAGTCTCCATCCGCATCACCATTTCCGTGCGCGTGCTGAGGCGAGGAGGTTCAGAATCCGAATACCAGAGAATGAAACGGGAATGGCCGACCAGATGAGACATCGCGGTTCCCACTGGATCCAAGAATGCTCTACCGCGGTCTGCCTGCGGATTTTTCAGTAGATGTGGAGAAAGGCACAGATCGAATTCGACATACCTCTGCAGATAAGTGAGCTAGATCTCGACTTGTTCATCTGTGAGGTTGCGTATTTCTTGAAGGTCAGAGCTTGGCTTTTTTGGAAGCAAAGATACGAGTCTCGCCGCTGCAGCTGAATTTTTCTCAAGCGAGGTGAGGGCTTTGCACATTGGTTTGTGCGTCTTCCAATCCGCCTGATCCATGGATTCAGAAGAGTGGAATATCCTCAGCTGAAAACGCACGTTTTGGCATTCTGCGATGACGGTTACTTTGGTTGACAGAAGGCGAATACCACTCGGTGAGAGTCGACGTACCCGTCCCACAATAGCTGATTCTACGGCATCCACCGCATCGAGAGAGCTCGACGTCTTCC
The DNA here is from genome assembly GCA_029281465.1 of Mycena epipterygia. Classification (NCBI taxonomy): domain Eukaryota; kingdom Fungi; phylum Basidiomycota; class Agaricomycetes; order Agaricales; family Mycenaceae; genus Mycena; species Mycena epipterygia. Next base: position 5,708 of record JARJCQ010000080.1, on the reverse strand, counting down.
TCTTTGTAGCATTTGCGACATGCGAGTCCTATCATTGCTTGCAAGGGTCCCCATTCCATGGTGGTCTGAAGAACAAAGGCGAACGCGCGAAAGACTGGTTGCGTGATTTGATGATTTTGATCGGACTTCGGCGGCTTCTTGGTTCATCGTCCGTTCGCTAACCCTAACCTAACCCAAAACCGTTCCCGCAGCGCTGCGGGAACCCTCCTGCGCTCGCCGCTGTCGCCGTCAAAACCCTACCAGCCCGCGCCGTGCTTACTTGCTGCTGCGGAGTCAGCGCCGTGGCGATCAAATCTACCACGTCGCTCTTTGACTCCCACCACCATCGCGCCGCTTGACCCCCGCTGCCCGACGCCCTCTGCTAGCTCCAATGCCCATCTACGACTTGAATGCACGTCACCTCCTTCAAAAGTCCACCCCACATTCAGTCAAATGTACTCCCAATGTCTGGCGCCTCATCTCCCCTGCTTGTTCTCTGCACCTGCACGCGTGAATATCATGAGCCTGAGGTCGGCGGTCCCTTCGTCGATGAAACACTCGGAGGCCATGTTGATTTTGAGAAATTTGCAGACAGGGAGTTACATGTTTTCGTGTTTTAAGTCTACGACGATTAAATCTATATCGACCGGTTTCACAGTTGCCCGACTACGATTCCTCTTGGCACTCCCGAGCTTCCCTTGCCAATGTCTCCGCATTTTAATCGTCTAACCCTAAGCGATATACTTGATACAGAGAAAAGTGCGATTGTTCCGGGTACGGTCCGCCATGCCGCTTCGAGCGCCAATGACAATATTAATATGGGCAAAGCATGAGTAGAATTGACAGACATGATATATAATAGACAATTACGGGTATGGATACGGGACTGGGTAGATATTGCTACTCGCAAACGGTCATATATAAGTGAAGAATAAAGATATGGAACGAAAAAAGAAGACGGAGATGTAGACTCCGGCACATGCGACACGCTCTCGTCGTCGAGGTCCGCCTCCGGAGGCTGTCGTCTTCGTCTGTGCCGGACCAAAATAGCGCCTCATCCTGGAAGGCGAAAGGTACAGGCGGGGTCTGCGAATGCATGTTAGTAAGGGCGCGAAAAAGAGGAAAAGAATGCAAAGCTAATAAAATTGGAGTGGAAGGAAAGAAGGGAGAGAGAGACAGGAAGGAGAGCGAGAGACAGGAGATGAAGCAAAGCCCGGAGAGGGCAAGGAAGGAACAACGAAAAAGAAACATACGAAGAAGAAACATAAACGCACCTCCCAATAGTAGTGAGCGTCTTCATAGGGTCGTGTGTCGTGGTATACCTTGAGGCCCGCGCCGTCATTTGGCTGCTGATGTTGGTCGTGGGGGTGTGTTGCCGTTGGTCTTGTCCGCAGCGCACACACGTTCGCCCTCCGTCATTGGCGCCTGACCGCGCACGAAGTCTGGGCTGGTAGATTCGCTCCTCCTGGCGCGTAGATGTCGAAGCTCATGGAGCCGACGCGCGACAGGCTTAGGGAGTGCCATACTTCGTGAGTTGGAAATCTCGCGTGTGTGTGCGACGACTGTGGCCCGGGTGTAGAACGAGCGGCCTTCGTAAGGGTCTAAAGTGAAAGATGCGTTAGCGATGGTGTTAAGCGGGGGGTATAGTAGGATAGGAAAGACGAAGAGAGGGGAAAAGAGGCCGGGAGACGGCGGGCAACACACGGGGGAGCATATCCCGGGGTGTCCGGGGCGCGGAGATGAAAAGGCAGAGACAGGAAACGAAAAACGAGACTCAAAAACAAAAGTCCGAAAAAGGAAATTTGACAGCTCCCGAAATAGACGGGCGGGTGCATGTCAAGTCGAATGAATGTAGGAGCAAGAGGGAGGACAGAGGTAGGGATGGATGGAATAGATGTAGCGCAGACAGCCGAGGGACGCGTGAAGAGAAAAAGGGAGTCGTGGGGAGGAATATGGTAGAAATGAAGAAGCAAGAATATTATCGAAAAATAAAGGTAGATGAGGGAGAGGCGATCTGGGGTGGCGTAGCGTGGAGGAATGAATGAATAAAGAGATATAAGGTATAGGCAAAGAAAGAAAAGACGCAGAACAAACAAAAAGACTATCGAAAAAACGACTCACCCCCAGCCCTCGGCCAATAAACTCTGCGACCTCCGCAGCATGCACCTCCACCCCATCTCACTCGTCGTCCACAGCTTCTGCGCCCCGTGGCACCCCAGCGCCCACCATCGCTTCAGCCGCTGCGTCGCCCCTCCTCCCCTCCTCCCGCGCTACTGTTGCTGGTGCCTATTCCAGTACTCGCGCTGCTCCTCGTGCTCGCCGTGCTCAAATGGCTCCTCCCGCGCCGCACCGCCCCACCCGCATGCGAATTAAGCGAATGCGTCGACGAATACGACGGCGCGCTCGACACCGACCCGTCGCTCTGGCTCGGCGACAGCAGCAGACTCCCGCTCGCGTGGTTATTGGGAGTGTGATGATTCGCCGCGACGAACAGGGGCGGGGGCAGCGACGCGTGCGAGAGCAAGTCGCGGATCGGCTCGAACCCAGCGCGGTACGTGCCGCACACCTGCGCATAGAAGGCTGCATACATGGAAGCGCGCGGGCCACACCCCCGCATCGAGCTCCCCGCCGTTGGCGCTGGCGTTGGTCGAGTGGGAATGGGATTTGGGAGCGGAATGCGAGTACGCTTGCTCGCTTGGGCGCCGCTCGTCCTCGAGGCCCAGTCAGGTAAACGCACGCCCAGGAGTCAGATTTCTTGCGCGCTGCGGTCCGGCGCTGCTTCCCCGTCGAGCACATAGCGCACCGCCTTGTACAGCACACTCTTCTTCGCGCCGCCCCGCCGCTCTCGCTCTTTCTTGAAGTCGATGTTGTCGAGGACGCAAGCGCCGCGGCGATACCCTTATTCTGGCTTAACGCACCCGACAGCGGCGCAGTCAGCGACAAATCGCTCGTGCTGCCTGACAGATGCGCGAACCCCCCCGCTCAACTGCGCCGCGACGCTCCCGCGCCCCATTCGGCTCGGAGACCGCATGAGCTGCAGCGTTTGCCCGTGCCCATGATCGCTGCTGTGCCCCGATGAGGAGGGCGGCGGCGTCGACCGCGAGAAGGAAAAGTACCGCTCGGAGCGCGTAATGCGGGCGGGCGGTAGCACCGCCGCCGCTGTAGGCGCTAGGCGGACTACCCGGCGGCCGTAGATCGTCGTATTCAAAGTCGTCGGTGGTGGCCGCTCTCGTGGAGGGTGAGCAGCTCCGCCGCTCTCGGTGCTGTCCGCTCGGCGTCGCGGATGCGTTGTCGTTCACGCTCGCGGGTGTCTTTCCCCAGACCTAGAAAGTACCGCCCGCCGCCGCTCGAGGAAGATGCAGATGTCGATGCCACGGACGGACGGCGGGGGGTCGACGAGTAGGGATTTCAAGCGGTCATGCTGGGCGGGGACCGGAGGAAGCGCGGCAGTTTGGATGCAGGCGTTGTGGGACCGTTGGTGAAGTCGGCGCTGGCGTGGGCGGGACTCTGGAAGTCGGATTCGCGGGGCAGCGGCCGTAGTCGATATGGATTAGGGGGTGGCGGCGGAGGTGGATTGGACACTGGCGGCGACGGCGACTACGATAGGTTAGAGCAGCGCCCTCCTGGCGGGGAAGCTTTGCTGACGTCGTCGATGCACGACAGACCGAGAAGCATTACGTCACGCGTCACAGATGCCAACGATTCGAAGAGGACGGCGACATTGACGATCGTGCCAGCTTGTCGTCCTCCTCTTCCGGAAGCGCATATGTTGAACCTCAGCGGCTTTCGTCCCGCCCCGACCAGCTTTATCAGACGCCAGATGCCCGTTCTCAAGCTTCCTCCATCGGTCAACGCGCTAAAGACAAGCTGACCAAACTTTCTGGCGGACGCATCTGCATCCTCACCAAAGAGTCGACGCCTGAAATCAGCATTGAAGCCGCCCATCTTTTACGTCGCGCCACCTCAGGGAAAATTGGACATCTCTATCCAGCCACGCTTCATCGGGCTAATCTTTTCTCAACCCGTAGTTAAGCAAACTCGAGTTCTCCTTTGGCCTGCGATGGAAACAGCTGCATATCGATACTACGAGTAATCTGGTGTACAGTGAGTGATCTATCCGCCTCTAGAACAGTAACCCTTAACTCCTCGCCTGCAGTCAGAGTTGATCTACACCGCTCTTTCGATAACAGAGGATGGCTCCTGCTCCCGGAAACGAACGTCATTAAAAGGATCCAAGAGTACATGCAAAGCCCAAGAACCACGACTTATAAACAGGTTTGCGCCTGTCCTCTCGCCATTTGCGATTTCTACAAGTTCCCAGGTCTTCACGGACACAAAATTCACATACCGTATAATCCCTCTCCAGTTATTCAAGGACGAGACTACCGTGTTCCAACGAATCTCGAAGGGTGAATACAGCAAGATATTGCCTGTTGAACCTCCTTCACCCCCAACGGTTGAATCGCACGCCAATCCCTTTTTTGTCATCGCAAACGCCGGGGCCAAACTCGAAGAGCACTTGGCCCTTCTGCCTAGCGACTGGCGATCCAGCCCGGATATCTTGGCCGTCCTCGGCCTTTGGACCGAGTGGAAGACCGTTGTGACGACCGAGCAATGGGCCAAGAGTTCGCCGTAACGACCCCGCGGCGACGGCGGGCAGGGTGCCGGAGATGGAAAAGATAGGCAGTCAGGAGCCAGGCGAGACAGGCGCTCACCGTCCGCCAGGTCCCGCCGCAACCCTCATTTTTCCGCCACAGGTGGCGTCGGTGCATGCGCCTCCCCGTCTGGTAACACTTTTGCGCGTGCTGCTGCTACGGACTTGCCGGGGCTCGACAGAGATGATACCAGTGATACCACGGAATCTGATATCCTCACGCAAGACGCAGTTCGCGCTGTCGGCTTTGTGGATCGCAGCGATTTTTTTGCGAAATGGCTGCATGGAGTGGGCTGTTCGAACAGGTATACTGGTTTTTATTTCGCCCAGTCTGATACTTATGTATTCTTAGTACCGCAACACTAGCGAATCCCGTAGAAGCGTATGAAATGTGTAGTTAGCGGAATCATCAATGTTCGAACGGCACCTCCGAGGCACGATTTCAGGAAGATATGTATGACGTTGATATCAAAATGCATCACATGTGATTTTTAACGATATAGCTCGAAGACTTTTTCCTTTTCGCATAAGGACTTTTTTGGGGAGACAGTGTTGGCGAAGATTGGGCAAAGATCGTGAGCTTCCTATGAGATTAAGCACGAAATTTCAAGAATTCGTTGACCCGTGATTTTTCTGCATCGCGCACTACGCGCGCGGGCGATGGACAAGGAGTGGACATACAATGCAGTAATTTAGATCGGCCTCAAGACTCCTGATATCACACCATTACGATCAAGTTCCGCCTCCAAAGCACCTCGCTTAACGGACCCTCAAGCCTTCCTGGAGCCATTCTCGCGTTCTAGAGATTCTTGTTTCTCCCTAACCCTCCAATCCCAGAATGTGGCACCACATTCTGAGAGTAGACGGATAGATGAACACATATGGGTGTTGAGCTTTAGAGGAGCCTACATTGTGGAAGTCAGTACAGGAAATGATGTGGAGATTCGGGTTAATTCTTTCCCTCATAGGAATTTGAACATCAACATGGTTTCTTGATCGTCTCAACGATGGCTCGGCTCGTCCTGGCCATTTCTGAGAACAGCGTCTCTGTTGAACATCTATTCTTAGAATCACA